>VXBT01013291.1:556072-577522 GCA_013400235.1 Oriolus oriolus | reverse complement strand
ATGCCCATGCCCATGCCCATGCCCATGCCCATGCCCATGCCCATTCCGTGTCCGAGGCCGGGGGGGCGCGGCGGGCAGCTCGCGGCTGCCCTGCGGAGCTGTCCCGCCCCGCGGTGCTGAAACACCCGCAAGGGCTGCGGTGCCGGCTCATCCCGGGCCGGACCCCGCCCTGCTCACCACGGCTCTCCAGCAGGGACCAGCAAGTACTCGGGACGTGATGAACAAGGGCGAAATAATTTTTTTAAATACACCGTCCCACGTGTAGACTGCAGTCCCTCTTTATTTGCCAGCTGATTATAGCTGTAATTGCTTTGCTATTTATCTGTGAAGCATCTTGTTCCATATTGAGGGTAACAGCATTAGGAATCGTTGTGAAGAATTCTAATTAGTTAAACCCAAAACTTTGAATTTCCACCCAGGCTGAGCAGTGAAATGTTCTGAGACAATTAAACATGCTAAGCTGCTGCCCTGAACAATATTCCTTACCAATGGCAACAGTAGAAGAGAAAATACAGGAAGGAATTGATAAGCAATTCAGCTATAGAATTATTTTAAGAAGATACCTAGAAAAGTGCACATTTTTCAAAACAAACATCGTGGTCCAATACTGTTTTAATGTGAATTAATGAAAAATTAGCAGTAGTTTAAGAGAAAGCCAAAAGAGAAATAATTCTCTAAGTGTAAAAACGAAAAGCTAAAATCTAACTTTACTTCTGCACATGTGATTTTTCAGAGAAGTAATGAATAAAATTATAATTAATAATAGTAAAGAGAATAACAAGCTTCTATTAATGCCTATAAACACATCTTCCTTAATCAAATAATGACTAATAAAAGCATTCACAAAGTAGTTAAGAAATATATATTTTTTTAAACCAAGTGGCTAAGAAATATAATCCTACTGTACCTCAGTAATTGTTAAAGGAAGGACCCATTATCATAATTATGTTTCTGGAACAAACATTATTTCAATGTGATAAAGGATGACATGACACTAAAGGTAAAACCACAGCAGATGTTACATGAGTAACAAGACAATATGCCCACATTCTGGTAATTTCTCCCCCCCAGACATGTTCTCATTAATCTGTGATTAATAGGATTTGAGTATAGTAAATGATGTTGATCTATTGTCTGTCTTTGTCCCACACCATAGAGAGAGCAATTTGTCAGCTCAGCTTTTGTGTGACTATTTAATAGCAAAGAGGGGGAGAGAAAAGACGCTAATCTTCTAATTGGCATCTATAGAGAAAGGTCTAAGAACATTGCCTGCCTGGAAATAGCCTGTGTGCAATTCCTATGCCTGCGAGGCTGAGGCAGACAGAGAGCTGCACCAGCCCCAGTACCCATGGAAAAGGAACAGCGTGTACCCATCACACAATGAGCCGCTGGCCAATGGGAGAGTGGAGAGCAAGGTGCACTGTACAACCAGGTGCAATTGCTAACTCTTCCAAGTCTGTTATGTTGCAGCCTGTTATGTCAAGGGAGTACTTCTTGACTGGTGTGATGTTAATAAAGACAGAAAGCTTCCTCCTTCCCAGAGCAGAAAGCAGAATGAGGTGGGGAAAAAACAGGGGGCAGTGATGAAGACCAGAATAGTCCTCTCACCAGCAAAATTGGAATCAATGGAGAGAACATGAAGTGCCCAAACACCTTTCCAGAGATGTCAGGTGAACAATGGCTTTTTGCTAACACAGTGCCACTTCTAACTTAGCTGTCCTCCTCAGGTGCTAAGGTTACCTAATGAAAGGACTGTCTTCAAATACAAATAATTTCACAATTAAGTCACTGGTCCCAGTTCATCAAAACATGGAAGCTACTGCTTAAAACTAGGCATGAGGACAAGTGCTTTGTCTTTCCCTCATCCTCAAGTATCTGTTTTATGCCCTTTAAAAGGTCAGAATGAAGACACGGCTTTTGGGTGCAGTTGAGGAGTGGATCCCTCTGGCACATTTACATTGCAGCAAAATGCAGCTTTGTTTTGTGTGATGATTTCTTAAGTGGTGAACACAGACGAAGAGTTCTTTGTTCAGTTTAACCATCTGAGCCATTCTGACAGTACAGCATTTAAGATAATGCAGTAACTCTCTAAAACTATTATTTTTTGAGACCTATGTAGTTCTTTTTTTTTTTTACAGGAGCAATTTAATGTACATTTCTTTTAGTAGTTTTGTCACTCCAGTGGGTGAAAGCAGTGAATTGCATCATGAAGGGTGGAACTACCTTAAATCAGCTTTATCACTTGGAAATTGTTCTGTGGACCTGCACATTAAGTTGTTTCTACCTATGTAACTCTTCAATGGATATAGCATAGAAATAGCACAGCATACAGCATGACTCTTTTTTATGCTAATGCGTATAATCAGGATTTAATGGAAACTGATGAAGGATAAAGATTGGATAAAGAAATGTTTTGCTAAAGGAAAAATAAAACCACCGATAGAATTGAATCTGATTTAAAATGAAGAAGAGTGGAGGGAAAGCATTTGACAATAACAATAACAATGAGGTTACCAAAAAGAAGGCTCTCAAAAGTGTGTGTTTAAGTTAACAATATTTACTGCCACATTTCACAAAAAATCACATCTCGATTCAAAGCCACCAGAACCCACTTCTAAAGTGTATGAGCAGCACTTTGGCATGTACTGCAGACATTGTGTTGACTGGTCTCTGCAGTGAAAACTGCTGGGATTTGGAGATCAGATGTGAGTGTGGGCAGGGACAAAGCAAGTGGGGCAATTTGTACCATCTTGTGTATGAATTTGCAAACCCAGAGCATTTCCCTGCTGCTTGGTGGTGTTACTTGGCATGCTGAGCACAATTATCACCAAGCACAGAGTGTAACCTTTTTTCTGCCTTTGGGGGTGAGCGCTGACATTTGTCCCCATTTCAGGCATTGCAGAGAGCATGCATCCAAACTGTCCCTGTGGAAACACCCCAAACTTTTGCAGTGGAAAGAAATTCTTCAGTAGAGATGGTGGGGCTGTCCTGGATCTATTAGTCCCACACTGGGGAGTACAGTGCCAAATCTGCCTGAGCCAGGGCCATATGAGTCAGCTGAAGTGCAGTAGTATAGCCATATCAGCATGAGTCTGTGCTCTAACCTGTCTTTCAGGGACAGGAAAATGTCCATTTTGCTTCTGAACATGAACAAAATGCCAGCCTCTCATGCAATGTAGATTTAAGGTCTGAAGCTTGGGATCTCTGCCCTGTGCTCTGGTCTGGGTGTACCCTGATGGGACACTTGTTCTTTTTAACTGCTTTGATCAAGCAAGAGGAGATTTCATCATTCAAACCTGGAAGGTCTTGGGGCATGCCAAGACATATTCTGGACTAGCTAGTTGACTCCACCACCCTCTTCAATTCCCTTCACAGAGGAAAGAGGGGTCCTGCAGTCTGGTGGGACTGTAGTCAAGCAGTCTGTTTCCATACAAGTTTTCATATATTTCCCTGTAGTGGTCACTGGGAGAAGAGGGGCAGAACGCACCCACCTTAACTCCTGTCTTCTGCCACCATTTGAAGATTTTCTTGGTGTCAGGACACAGGTGCCACAAAAAGCCCTTCAAGACTGCACACAACTCTCTGTGTGCAGGAATTGTGCAGGGACAGAGAAACCACAGGTAGCAAAAAAAATATAACTATTAGTTATACATTCATTTTTAGAGGTTAGGGCACTTTATCCTCCTCAAGATATAGTGAAAAATGTTCCAGCTCCTGAGAGTTTCAGTCTAAATCCATACACTTAGGGTAAGGTCAAACCTTATGTAATACTTCTGTACAGGTTTACATTGTGGCCAGGTTCAAATACTGCAAGCTTCAGTTCTTTTTTAAAAATGAGGTTAGTTTTTATTTTCTAAAGGCTCAGAGCTGTGAGAATGGGGAGGTCTGTTAATCTTGTAAGCAAGTAAGTAAGCAAAATGCCCCCAGATGCTTACTCTGAGTAGACTTAGAGGTGTTGGAAGGCTTCAGGTGGCTGTCTGTGATCTGGACTTCATCTGACAAAACCCTCTGCATCAAGGCATGAATTTATTGCATCTGTCCATCACCACAGCTCATTACATGGAACATCAACTGTCACATATTTCCCAACATATTAATCCCTATCTAGGACATGAAGTTGTTGTGAATGCTGTTTGTTATTTGATATTTCATGCTCTCAGCCCATTCAAAAAGCTGCTTAGTTAAGAAAGATCAAAATGCAGAGTGACATTTCTCTTAAAAAGCCCCATTATTATAGAGACACCTGGACAGTTAAAATGCAAGAATACCGTGATAGTAACAAGTGTTATAAAATGCTATTTTAAAGCACGACCTGCTTCCTGCTCATCTCTTAATATCACTGTGCTTAGAGGGGGGAGCAGGCTGTATTTGAAACTGTTATCTCCTAGGCAGGCAATAGCGTCTGGTGATATTAAAATGTCATCAAATGAAAATATATGCAACAGCATCCACCTCATTTGAATATGAAATGCAAAGACAATCCAAGGCAGACAACTGCTTGTTTAGAGTGATATCTGGATACAAAGGCTGGATCATCCATAATAGATAAAGGATTTTTGCTTGTTGTAAATTAGAGGTAGGATGGGTATTGTAGTTTTGTTTTTTAATTATTTATCACATTAGCGAGGCTGGCTTTTACAAAGCACCAGGCAGAGTAAAAATGTAAACTACGAAGTGAGAAGAATTAATTTTATAATCTGACGCTAGAATAAAGCATCCAAGCCCTCTATCAACTACACTGAAAATTAGATAGTAACATTCTGGTAGTTCTGTCAAAGTCAAATACAGAAGCAATTGTTAAGTGTTGATAGGCAGTGGATAGAAGGTGTAATCCACTGGGAAGGTTTTGATCCAAAATGAAACAGTTTTCTACTCCTGCTACTCAGGCAGAAATCTAATTACTATCTTTTGATCTCTATGGAGAGGTAAACCAAAGAGTTATAGGTTATGGACAGTTTTATTGATTTTTATCTCAGAAATCAACAAGTGCAGGCTTTACACTTTACACATACTTGCTTAGCTGGTGATAGGATCAAATATTTCAAACTGGCTTTCCCTGCTACCAAGTCAATAAGCCTTTTAGTTGTTTTGTTCAAGTTGCACTGTGGATGTTAATATTACAGAACTTTTTTGCACTTAAATGCTTTGGGGGAAAAGATTGCCAGGTTTATATTTGGGCATTTTAAACAAAAATCTAAGCACTTTTCCCCCCATCTGCTTATTTCTCTCTTGCAAGATTGCATTGTTATATTATGGATATAACTGGACAAGCAGCTGTATTTTTAGCTCTGCATGTGAGAAAAGGATCTTCATTATAAAGGCAGCAGAATCACTGTCTAAACAGCAATGTCTGCCAGTTTCTAGAGATTTAGCATCCCTTCCATTGACAAAGTAGAAAAGGACAACGGCAATTCACCTGGTAACAGCAGCTGAAACCATTTCTGGAGTGCTCACAACACATTTCTAAGGTGATCCTGGAGTGCAAAGGAGGAGAAGGCTTTCTGTTTCTGGAATCTCCAGTGCACCTTTGAGAAACCAGACACAAACTCTGCTGCTTGTATTCTACCATTGAAATATACCTTGGTCCTTTGTCCTGTCTCTATGGAAGCAAACATTTCCACAAATGCCCGCTCTCATCGGCTACAGCCTATGGAAATATTGAATCTTAAAAAATGCTAGCCCTTCTTCTCCAAGCTACTTCCTGTAAATCCTAGGCAATTTTGCAGGAGGAGTTCAGACATGGGCTGAAATGATGAAGGAGAGAGAATGCCTTGTTTTCCATGAAGACCCTCTTATGGACCTTTTTGATTAAGTGTAAATGTGCGTGAAAGATTTCACAGGTAGTCTTACCTAAAACCTTGGCATGCAATCTTATCCTCGATCCAGTAAACAGGAATTGTGCTATCAAGCTAAAAGATGTCAAGATTTCATGCCACCTTTTTAGAGGTATAATTATTTGTGGTCTGTTGTTAATTATACATATTCATGCAATCAAATCAGTCTCCAAGAATGTGCACCAAGTCAGGGTCTGTTTGTTCATACACACAAAAAAGCCAGTTATTCTCATTTAACTCCAGTGTCAGAGCCACAGGCACAGACACAGAGCCTGGGATGAGTGTAGCTTTGTGATTATTTTGATAGCTTCTCTTCTTCGTGTCCTGGGAGATAAGGCTGTTTCTCCCACAGCTGCACTTTTCCCTGAATGACTGACAACCCCTTTAGAGGAGATCAACCCCTTTTTGTGCCCTTTCACTCACTCGGAGGTTATCAGCTAAAACTGCACTCAGCATTCAATCACATCTTTCCCCTGTGGCTGTAACTCCTGTTAACACAATTAACCTTCTGATGGGAACATAAAATGAATCTAGGGAGGGAAAAAGAGCAGAAATACATTCCCATGTTAAGGATTAAATGGCCTTAGTGCTTATAGCAGTGTTTTTTCACCTCTCTCTCTTCCACAACATTGTGTGTAAGGGGCTATTAGGAGGAAGCTGCCTGTCATGAAATTCTTCCTAGTAATCCCAGCAGCTCTTATTTTTATCAGTGGGTTTTCTGGTTTTTTTGTTGTTTTAATTTAAAGGTTAATGGAAAGTATTATGGAACACAAAAATAGATAAGACAAATAAATACGAATTTGTATTTATTTGTGTTTTGGTTTGCTTACCTGCCTCCCCTCCATCAAAAAACAAAAAAATCTAAATCTGAAAGACTGTTTGTCAGCCAACACTCCCCTTTTCTTTGGCAGGGGGGAATAATGGGGACAAATAATATCTGTCTTCTTTCGGATGCCTTTTTCTATGGCAGCATTTTAAAATGATAAACAAACCCATTGTATGTTCATGTTTGTTCTTGGTTCGTGGCTGTGTTTCTGTACTGAGCTCTGTATAACTCTGTATGTGTCCCCCAGGTTTGCATAAACACAATAAGTGGCCAAGGCCAGCTGCTAAGGTGTGCCTGCACTCCTCCTCTGTTGGTTGAATGAGTTTTATGCAGTGGCTCTGATGACAGGTCTAGGGGACTTTCATCATTGCAGTATCAGATATTTATCATGCAAGTGCCAGATTTGTATTTTCAGCACCATTCTCAGAGGCAGAAGTAATTGCTTAAACAGTAACTAAAGCAGGCAAAGACAGCAAGCCACTCCTTAATCTGTAATTCTTTCAGATTTTTGTACATTGTGATGCAACGGATAATATTATATCCACACTGTAGAAAGAAATGCACAAGGCAAAATAATTATATTTTTGGGACAGACTTCAGTAATGTTCAGTCTGATTTGTATGTTGTTACATTTCCAAGTTTCTTCCTCAGTTCCTTTTTGCAACCCTGCTCTCCCAAGTAGGGGGCTAGGGGATGATCCATATGTGTGTGGACTTTACCGTGTTGCTACTGTAGATTTGTAAAAGCGCCATGAGGCTAAAACTTATGTTGAAAACACCACAGTTAATAATGTTAGAATGTGTCCCTGGCAAAATAAAAGGAAGTCTATGCAGCTAGACACAAGTGCCTTGTACTGCTGAAGAAGAGCCAAGGGAATGCTGTGGATCTGCCACTTTGCTGATGAAGCTGCTACAGGGCTTGAAAAAGAAAAGCAAGGAAACACAGCTGATGGGAAAAGGAAGATGCAAAGATATCAGCTGAAAACTAAAGACTGGGCTAATTTTCATTGTAGTTTTTTTTCTCTATTTCATACCTTTTTTCTCTTTTCAGTTCAGATGTGTTAGTTGTTCACCTATCCTTTTCCTGAGAATTGATTTTTGCATCCATGGGAGATCGCTGGCATGAAGAAAACACACAGCATAATTGAAGTGAGGAAGGCTGATGTCAAGATTGCTTCTCCCTTTCAAAGGAACTATGAAGTTCATCAGAATACAGTTTTGTTTGAAAGCAAACTTCATTCCAGTGGATGCAGTATCCAACTGACCCAACTGAAACACGGCTCACTATAGGGCTGGAGCAATGGAGCACGACTGTGGAGTTCTGTGGTGATCACCCCTAAGGTAAGGATACAGCAGAAGAATTGCACATAGAAAGACCAATAAAGGGTAAGGCAAAGTTAATAACACTGTGTGCCTGGCTCACACCAGGATGCTGTGGCTTGCTTTTCACGAGATACCAGTTAGCCATTGTCCTTCCCCACACAACTGCCCCAGTTCTCATCTTACACGTTTCTGCTGCTGTATCTTTAGAGGACACAGAACCTCTGGGGGGGCGCAAGGGGGTGGCCCCAACAAGATGCATTGTGTGACAGGGCAAGGGCTGCACCCAGGACATGGGGTGCAGAAGTGCTTTCTGCTGGGCTGAGCCAGCTGGGAAGCCCATAACAAGCATGGTGGTGGGTTGAGGGCAACATCGTCAGCTTGGGATTTCTCACTGAGGAGAGCGACACGGATGTAAACCAAATGGCTGTAAAAATGCGAATGCAGGACATACTAAGCAGCTCTTATCCTCCCAAAAGACATGTGTGCTGGGGTGTTATGTAAATCTTGAAAGGATATAGCCTCCAGCTCATCCCATTGTTGAAAAGGATTAAGCCTCTGCAAGTGCTGGGTACTTAGGGATTATGGTTCAGCATCGAGAGAGGGATGCACCCGGACTGACTTATGGTGTTTAAGGGCTTTATGCCTTCACTGAACACCTGCAGCTGTTAGGATTTCTTTTGCCTGGTTTCTGGAAATGTCAGGACAGATACTCTTAGTTTTCCCATGTCCTATGGAAATGCAGATCATAATGAACTCTCTTTCCCTGGATCCACACACAGATGTGCTACTAACAAGCAGTATTTGAGACATGGCATCACGTCTTCTCTGCTAAACTTGGTCACCTCTATGCAGAGCAGCTACCATGTGTCCTCCTTCACTGCCTCAGACCCACAGCTATACCAGGTAGATGTGTCACCAATCCTCTCCCACAACAGCCTCACTGTATTTCACAATCCACAGCACTTCAGATTCCCTCTTCATGTAAAAGTTCAGTGTTGTGGTCCAGCCCTTGGGAATTAGTGTCTGAGCTGGCTCTGCACTACAGGGGTGATGGGGTTATCAATCCTTCTGATAGGGCTGGAGCAGCCACTGACTGGTGGGAGGGCTTGTGCATTACTACATAATACATCAAACCTCTGGTGTGGCAGCTTCTTCAGAAGAGGAGATAAATTTTTCAGTGCCCCATGTGCCTCTGTGCAGGGCTCTGTCATTCCACACACTGGGGATCTGCTTACCAGCACCGGGGGACTCAGCCGAGGGTGGAGAAGGTTAGGCTTGGTTATTCTGAAACATGTGACCTGCTTAACACAACTGTAGGCTTTTGTAAAAGGGTCTTCTCACACAGTCCTTGGAGAAAAAAAAAAAAAGAAGAGCTTAACTGGGAAATTAACTGAAACAGTTCTGTAATATAGATTATTTCCACTTTCTCATCTTCTTCAGGTGGAAGTAGTGGGATGACCTTCTCCACCAGCGACTGTGAGAAAGTTATACCTTCACTTCATCTTTTTTTTCATTGGGATGAACTCCTTTTGTTTCAGCTCTAGAGTGTAACTAAGGCTGTATGATTTAGGCTGTCCACTGCTGTTTTGCACTCTGCATTCAACACCTCAGAGTCACAGTGGACATCAGTGACAGGTGGTGTCTCTCAAGGGTCTGTATTGGGACCAGTGTTATTTCATATCTTCATTAATTACATAGATGAAGGGTTCAAGTGCACCCTCAACAAATTCACAGATGACACCAAGCTGAGCGCTGCTGCTGAAGCACCTGAAGGATGCGATGCCATCCAGAGGGACCTGGACAAACTCAAGAAGTGGGCCCAGGGGAATCTCATGAGGTTTAACAAGACCAAGTGCTGGTGCTGCACCTGGGTCAGGACAACCCCCAGTACCAGCACAGGCTGGAGATGAACAGATGGAGAGCAGCCCTGCCCAGAAGGACCTGGGGGTGCTGCTGGCTGAGAGGCTGGACATGACCCAGCCATGGGCACTGGCAGCCCAGAGAGCCAAGTGTGTCCTGGGCTGCATCCAAAGCAGCGAGGCCAGCAGGGAGAGGGAGGGGATTCTGCCCCTCTGCTCTGCTCTGGTGAGACCCCACCTGCAGTGCTGCATCCAGCTCTGGGGTCCCAGCACAGCAAGGACATGGACCTGGTGCAGTGAGTCCAGAGGAGGCCACCAAGATGGTTGCAGGGATGGAGCACCTCTCCTGTGAGGAAAGGCTGAAAGAATTGGAATTGTTCAGCCAGGAAAAGCGAAGGCTTTGGGGTGACCTAACTGTGGCCTTCCAGTACCTGAAGGGAATCTACAAGAAAGATGGAGACAGACTTTGTGCAAGGGCAAGGTGACAGGGCAAGAGGGAATGACCTCAAACTAAAAGAGAGTGGGCTTAGATTAGATATTAGGAAATAATTCTGTACTGCGAGAGTGGTGAGGCACTGGAACACATTGCCCAAAGAAATGCTGGGTGCCCCACCTCTGGAAGTATTCAAGGCCAGGCTGGATGGAGCTCTGAGCAAACTGGTGTAGTGGAAGGTGTCCCTGCCTGTGGCACGGGGTTTGGAACGAGATGATATTTAAGGTCATTTCCAACCCAGGCCATTCTAGGATTCCATGATTATCTAGTTTTGCTCATCTGAGCTCAAGCTCAGAAAACAATAGAGAAAACAAGGGAAGATGCTACTAGGGTTGAAACCGCTGTTTCAAAACATCTGCTGTTCTCCATTTTTCTTGGCTTCTGCTTCCCACCCCTTTCATTCCAGTATCTCTTGGTGAAACAGAAGTAAAATCCACTGGTCTGCATTTCAGAAAGTAATCTTTAATCTTTCAAGCATGGTAGACATTTTCATCTGTATTTTCCATGCACAAAAACTGCAATGGAAAGATATCAGAGCAAAATTAGCAGTGTGTGCCTGGAGGTCCCTTTGAAAAAAATGGATCCATTCAAAACTATATTTCACCCTTAGTCCTAAATAACTGGTTTATGTTCCAGGTGAATTTCTTCAGCAATTTGCAGTTCTACTTTTTCAATTATCCATTTTTCCCCTATTGAGATCTTATTCATTTCCATTTACTTCTGCAAAGTCTTTTTTCCTGTTCACAGTGCCATTATGCTTTTCCCGACTCCTTCTTTGAAATTAAGTGCTTGGTTCTTTATCTTTTCATCATTAATTACTGATGTCTTTTTGACCTCTGCTTTGTAAGTGACCGTGTCATATTTCTATTTCCTATCTCTTAGGCTTGTTTAAGATTTTTTTTCCTTTAATGACCTGCTCTGAATAGCTTTGTTCTTGTTTTTCAGTCATTTCCCAGAACGGCCACACAGCCAGACTTTTGCCCTCCCCTCTTGTTTTTCATCTTGTCTCTACTCTATCAATGGCCTAGTTAAAAATGTATTTTACAGCTTGCTGGGGCCAAACCTCCCTCCATTTTTATAATTATGCTGATTATAATCACAAAACCCTTTTGCTATGACTGTGCACCAGTTAGAACCTCTCTTCTGAGGGCCAGATGTAGTTGGGTGCGAGCAGAAGTGGGTGCCACTTTTAGGCTTGGGGTTTGGTTTAGAAGAACACGAACAGAAGCCATGAATGTTGGATTAGTGAAATGTTAGTTTAAATGGCTGAGGACTTCTTCCTGTGTAAAGGTTGTGAACTTTTTTTTTTGGCAAGCTCTTCAGTGAGATGGGTGATACTTTGGTACTTCAGGAAGACTCAAACCTGTGGTTAGGTATCAAAATTATTTCTTGGACTGGTTCCACATATACCATTTCACCATGCCTTATAGTGGCATTTTCATTTGCTTCTTCCGTCTTAATCATTCTCCAAGTTTTTTTTTTTTTTATTTTATAATTGAAAATATTCAAATAGTTCATAAATTATTTTCCTGTCTTTGCCAAATCTCCCATTAGCGTCAGCGGAATCTCATTTAGCAGGCAAGGTTAGACTCCACCAACGCCTCTCAGTATTCCTTTCTTGAGGAGTGATGGCTAGGAAGGAAGGCCATCTGTTTTTTTCAAAGCTGTGAGAGTGCTGGGCCTTGTTGCTGAAATATATGTAATGTATGTGTAAGGGGAGACATGATACATGCAGGCATTTGCTGTCATTTTGTTCTTTTAAATAAATAACTGAGTATAATGAGTCTCAGCCACAGAATGAATATAATGAACCTCCAAAAAAGATGTTGTCTGAGAGCAGTATTTACCACTGAGGAAGGGATTGTTACAGAAACAAGAATTGTTTAGACGTTAGTGGGTGAGGTAAGAATCTATTAAAGGAATTAAAAGCAAAGATGACTCATCACACATTTCTGCTTATTTGTACGAGACACATGAAAGGCAAGGATTTCAAAACATTTGTATTAGAAAAACATCAATAATAAAGCCCCCTGATTTAATTTTTCAGTCTCACGGGCTTCAAAAGAAGATGTGACTTTTCCACATTTGCCTTGAAAAACACACAGCACTGGAAACTAGAAAAGGCTTGCTTTGCTTTAGACTGGTCACCTATAGGTGATATTTACACAGTTTTTTTCTCTGCAAAAATCTAGAAACTGTTTTTGTTGCTTTGAGAGTCAGGTTTCTGATATGTCTCAAAGGGGGAGTTGCTTCTCCTGCTGCTGTGCCGAGGCTCCTGCGGCTTGCCGGGGCCAGCCTGCCTCACCTCCTGCTCACCACTCGCTCCCGTGGACGCTCCCCTTCTCCAGCCAACCACTGCTCTCCCTGCCAAGAAAATCCAGCTGGAACAGAGATCTTTGAGTCAATCAGCTCTCCGTGTTCTGCTTTTCCTGTTGTGGGCAGGAGACCCTTGCAATGGGTTAGTGTATCAATTCAGGCACTATACAACAGGGCCAGGCTTTTATGAGGTTGTGTGGGTACTGGAACAAAGTCTCACAGCACAGCTGTGGTAGAAAATTTGCCTTAAAGTGTTTTTCATAGCAGGATACAGATAATATTGATAATAAATGTAATATAATATAATATAATATAATGTAATATAATATAATATAATATAATATAATATAATATAATATAATATAATATAATATAATATAATATAATATAATATAATATAATATATAATATACTAAAAGTACAGAATTTTTATGGGTACCTTTGCTATAGGAGGATAATAGACAACACAGGAACAAAAGCAAGAAAGAGAGAAAGAAGTGAAAGCAGTGGAGAATGTGTACATGTGTACATAAAGAAGAAAGCCATTGGCCAGTGAAGTGACTATGCTGGGGAAAAAAGGAGTTACAGTTTAGCAAGTCTCAATCTCTTTCATTGTACCACTTAAGTTTTGCTGAACAATATTATTTCAGATGTCTCCTGCAAATCCATCATCTATTAAAATAGGCCTTGAAAAGGAACTGGCTAGTACGAGTTCCTGCTAATTCTGACAGGGCAGTCAGTAAAGTCCTGCACATGGTGCAAAGTGGCAGTAATTTGCCTAGCACGGGACAGGTACCTCAGGGGCCAAACACACTTGTAAGGCTGTGCAGCAGCTGGGAAAAAGGGAGCCGGGCGGGAGAGGGAAGAGTGGGACCTGGCTGTTCCCCAGGTGAGATGGAGCCACTTGACCAAGCACTGCTGGGGAGAGTGGCAACCCTGCTGCAGGGCTGCTACTCCTCTCCCTTCCTCAGGTCCCAACTCGGCAGAGCCCAGTTACACTGAGTGGCAGTGGGCAGAGCCCTGCAGCTCTCTGACTTGGGTGAGAAGTGTCACACACCCAGGAAAATTAAGCTGTGCTGAGCTCAGGGCCGCAGGGTCAGTGTCAAACTCCTGCCAGACTTCTCCAGTCTGCCCTGTGGGCTCATTCCTGAGGATGAGAAGGGTAGGCAGGGGGAGAGAGGACAAAAGGGGCAAGAAGGTTCTGAAATCTTACATCCTTCTTCGAAAGATGCTCTCGGATCTAGCAAGGTGAGCAGAAAGTGAAGGGAGCTACTTCAGGTTGTGGAAGCATCCTCCCCATGCCCTGAACCATGCAGCACCATGTCCTGCATGGGCTGGGGACAGTAGGCACTGAAACACAAACTGGCTTCTGGGGACTTTGCTTGTTAGGAAAAAGTGATTCCTTTCTGAAGTGTAACTTCATGGAGGGGAAAAAAAATTCTCATTTTGAGAATTAAAAAACCTGTTTATTTTAATGACACTTTTTCTCTTTACTGCATACCACTTAAAAATGCCAAACTGCATTTTTCCTCCCACTTAAAGGTACAGTAGGCCATATAAACATAAACCGGACATAGGAGATTTCATCCCAGGAACCAACTGTTTTCAGATTCATCATGCTCTAAGAAAAATACCTTTATCCTAAGAAATACCACCTAGCCATAGGAGTCGCTGCCATGTTTGTTACAACACACGATACTTATTTTATAAGTCCTAACTCTGACATTCTTTATTTCAATTTTCATTTCTGATACAGTTCTGTTTGTGTATCTTCCAACTGAACATACCGTGCTTCTGTTTAACTGTCTATTTATAGTCATAAGAGAAATAAACATATAAAATAAATGCATCTTGATGCATAGCTGTGCAGCAGTACAGATGTTTTATTAATGAAAATGAATCCAGCTTTTTGTAAGTCATGGCAGCAATATAACGCATCATTGTTTGCTTCTCTGCTAGATGGTCCCTGCTGTTTTTACATAGAAATTCCTGTAATACTTAAAGGACATCTGGAAGAATTCAGCCAATTAATCGAATTCACGCAGGAGCTAGGCTAATGGCTGTCTGAAAGGCAGATTACATTAAATCAAACTTGCAATATGAATGAAAGTACTTAATCATACATGCAACATTCATTAGACGTGGCACAGCAAGTGTTTTGATTACTTTAATGAAAGATCAGGTAAAGTGCATCAACTGAACAGATTGAAGAGACAGCATGCTTACAAATGTTTGATTATGTTGACTATCAACAGAAACAGTGCCAGTAATTTATAGCAAAACATATTTGGAGGAGGAGGAGGAGGAGGAGGATGGAGCTAGTGAACTTGGGAGGCAAAGTGAAATTTAGGCCTTGCCTCCAAGCACTTCAATTAGCATTTAGGATAGCAAGACTTTAATCAAATGTCACAAAAGAAGAAAAACAAATAGTGGAGAATCCTGCATGGTAGCTGCTGGGGGATTGTTATGTTAGCAGTACTTGGAGCCTGATGCTGGTTTTGAGTCCCCTCTCCTGGCTTTGGAGTAAAGAGGGCTAAGTCCTAAATGGAAAAAAATATCTTCAAAACAGTGAGATATATGCTCGATGATTTTGGCTTGGTGCTGCTTTTCCCCTGGGTTCTGCTGGAGACATCCTCCAGTCATCGCTGCCCTTGCCTTCCATGCAGGCACTGGCACCTGGAGAGGGGACGGAAGCTGAAGAGGAGTTTTGGCTGTGGATCATCCTGAAGCAGTGACGCATTTTCCCTTTTCCTACCTCATCAGCCAGCAGAGCATTTTGTCATTGCTCTCCAGGGCTGCCCACGGGCGTTCACCCACAATAAAATGAAAGGGGAGAGTCTCCATCCTGACCCACCTGCCAAGAGCCAGCGCTGCAGCCTTGCCTCTCTGAAGCTTTGTGCACAGCGGGCATTTGCCAGGTCTCATTTGTGGGTGAACAACTGGCTGGGCTCAGAAGCTGGAGGTGCCCTGTCAGAAAAGAGCAGCAGGTCTCTGGCTCAGTGCTGCCTTTCCTTTGCCCTTCTCTGTCACATTCCCTGCAAAAAGATTAATCGCTATTTCCTTTTGGGAGCTATCATCCTCCCTGTTGCTTTTCTGAGATGCAGGCACCCAGCTCAGATGTGGTTTATTTCCTTGTAATGCAATTTTCCAGCTTGTTTCTTTTGGGTGCTGCTCTGCCCAGCTGTTTCTAGGCAGCTTTCTATATTGGTTTGCTTGTCTTCTCCCACCCCTGGCACTGGTTTTCCTTATCAGCGCCTCCCATGCTCCATCCACCCCTTTGCAACTGCTGCTGGCAGTGGTGGCTCCTGCACTGCTATGTGCTTTGCAGTGGCCAGGCCATACCTGCACCTTATTCCACAACAAATCCTGCCATTCCTTTGCACAGGCAAGAAAAGGCATAGTAGCATACTTCCGTCAGGAAGTGCCACCAGTTCTGGCAGGAAAAGGACCTGGGAATTTGGTGTGACCTGAAGAAAATGGAAGGGGAAATAGAGAGGGTATCATGGAGTAGGGATGGCAGAAAGCCCTGGGGAACTGCCTGTTGAACCTCCGAGTCAAAAAAATTTTATTTAATAAGGGGGCCTTAGAACAGGGGCGTGAAAGAATTATTGGGGTTTGGGGGGAAAGAAAAAAAGGTAAATATTTTCCTGAGGGCTCAGCTCCCTGCACCACATCCCTGCAGAACTAAATATGCTCCAGTGCCAGCACAAGAGCAGGACGAAGTGTGACCATAACAAAATTAAGTATTTGTGGCTGTGATTCATCTGGTCCTGATCTGTGCTCTCTGAAAGCCTCCTAGATTGAGCTCTTTTGGGAAATTAGGCAACCAGCATGTTTTTCTGTCCTGCCTAAACTTTACTGGAGGCAGGCGTGGAGTTTCCCAGCCCAGCGTGCAGCAGAGGCATCCCTCAGAAACTTAATTTCTCCCACCCTCCTGCTGTCTTGTCTTCTGGTCTCTTCATCTGTTGCTCCCTTTTCCTACAGAACCATCCACCTGTCTGCACCCACACCTGCACCGAGCGCAGCTGGGCCTCGGCCTCCCTGAAAGCCACTACTGACATCCATGCCATTAATAACCACGGCTTTCTGGGCTAGGAGATCTTTTTCCAATGAGTTGCAGCACATAATGATGCTTGTAGGGAACAGACTGCTGAGCATCCCACACCAAAGGAAGCCAAATCTTCCTATTTATGCCATGGCGAGATCGGTAAATAACTCCATTGCAGGCAAACTGGCAAATGGCAAATGGCTTCAGCCTGTGGGGTATGAGCTACAATGAGCCGAAATCTGTAATGAAGTAACAAAAGTCATAATGGTCCCATCGAGTCTCCTGTAACTTTTGTAAGTTTGGGACCGTCAGTCTGCTCCCTGGAGAGGACCTGGTTTCCCTGCAATGGGTTAATGCAGATGGAGGTGGGGAAGAACCAAAACATGAGATTGTTCCTTTGGCCCTTACACAGCTGCTTGCTTACGGAGTAAGGACAGGAGCCCTGGCACCACTGTCCTCCCAGTACCACCGTAGCGATGGGTGATGTGATGTGACCAGTTCACAGCATCACTTCATTTGTGGAAAAAGAGGAAGGTTAAATGTTTTCATAGTGTCTTCAAAACCCTTCAAATCCCTCTAACCCAAGTACCTTCACAGAACAGTGTTTTCTATCTTCCCTTACAGAAAGGTTTTTTGGTAATATTTGAGCAATGAAGAAAACATAGCAGCTGTTAGCATCATTTCCCTCTTGAAGAAGATTGTCCTCAGGTAAAACAAAACACAATTAAGATACTAGCAAGGTCAGTTATATTAGACAATCCATATCCTCATAATGCAGGTATTTCCTTCAGTGTCTGTCACCAGCATCAAATCCCCAACCACGGCAAGATAATTGGCAGCCTTGTTCTAGAGGGAAGATGAAATGGGTTGTGTTGCCACCAAAACCAGCCTGGATTTTGTTTAAGTGCTGGAGCCTGGGGGTGGTATCGCTCATCTAGCTATATTGCTGGAGAGTCATGTATCAAGGACAGGCTTCTGAGGCAGCTTCTGTCTCCCTCCTATTTACTGCTCCATTAATTACAAACCAGATGTCAGGGCAAGATTTAAAAGTCAACTTTATTTGAAATCCTGCAATATAAAAAACTCAACCACAACGATTTTTTTTTGTGGTGGGGAGGGGAAACATGAAGGAGAGAAATGCTCTTTAATCCTTTGCTTATAGTTCTTTTCTATTTTATTTTTAACTCTTATTTTTTTAAAGTTGTGGTTATTTTTTCTTTTACTAAGTGGCAAAAGGCATTTCTCTTCTTCCTTCTGTCAGCTCAGCCCCCAGAAGAGTTTTTAAGGTTTTCTCTGAGAACCAGACCTCACTCAAGACCTTCTCTCTGCCAGCTGGCATTTCAGTCATACATTCCTCTTGCTGTTTATGCCCCAAGACTATTCAGAAACATAAATGCAGCTGCCCATTTGCTTGACAATGTGTTATTCATGGACCATGGAGGTGTAGACCTCCTCTTCAGTGTCTGCCCAGGCTTCCAGGTGCCCTGGAGCTGCTGGAGACATGGCTGGGGCTAAAAGCAATGGCATTCCTGCCTCACAGCCAGAGGTGTCAGCCCCCGGACAGCTGGGGTGTACAAGGACCTGGGTGATGAGCTTCCAGTGCCAAATGCTGGAGCAGCCTGGGCAATCAGATGGAGCATCCTCCAGAGTCACACAATCATGGAATCGATTAGGTTGAAAAAGACCTTTAAGAGTTCAACCATTAACCCAGCACTGACAAGCCCACCACTAAACCGCGTCCCTGAAAGAACGCACCAACAGGGAAAGGTACCTAGAGGAATCTGAAGATTGTCCTCACTTTGGAAGGTCCTCAAGAGGTTGGCCCAGCCATCACTGAATCTGATTGCTGAATCTTGACAAGACTTGAATGGGTCCCTCAGGCTTATTTCAGCAGCAAAGTTATGAACGAGGTAAAAGTCCCTTCACACAAAATGAGAAACTTTGGCAGAAAGGGACACAGAGCAGTGCTGTACTACCCTTGTTTCCATTCCCTAGCACACCAACATTCAGCCTCAACCAGAGAGGAGGGAATGGACTGAGGAAGCAAAGGATGTAAGAGGAGGAACTGGGTCCTCTTGTTTTCACCTTGCCAGTTCCCCACTAGCTACTGCATTTTTCCGCTAGAAGTTTGATTTCCTATTTACTGTGGGATTAACCCTTTGGTTAATCTCAGATCATATAAGGATGACTCTCGTGTAAGCAGCCAGCATGTTTAATCAAGGCCAACATGATTTTAGCAGGCTGTAGAGAGCACAGTGTAAGGACAGAAGCAATAACATCATTCAGCTCCTTGCTTAGAAAAGCTTTGACCTTAAATAAAGTCCCCCTCGTGTCCAGGACGGTGAGGTGCTGCACTCTGAGCTACATGATGGGACTAATGGAATGTAGTAAGACAGGGGAAAAAAAATCCAGCAAATTTACAGAGGATTTGGGGGTGTGTCCACAAAATTGTTAACTATTCTTATAAATTATTTGAATTTTCTAATTGTGAAATTTCTGGTAGGAGTAAAGGATGATGGCAAGAAGATAAACCCATGTAACAGTTTGGAAAGCTTAGAAGCTGTGAGAGTTGAGTGTAATGCCAGTCACTATGGTTTCATTCTCTTGTAAATGTGGGAGGGAGGGGAAATAATCTGTAATCACAGAATAATGACTCTGGGAGCCAGGGCACTGGGAGTTTGTACTGGGGCAGAGACAACCTGGGAAAACCAGTATGTTTATTGAGAGAAATGAGTCACAAGGTGGCTGAACCGACTTGAATCCACCAGTTTTGCTGGTGTTTTTGTCAGACATCTGTGCGCACTGGCACATGCTGCAAAAAAACCAAGGATGGAATTATGGGCTCCACAGTGGGGTCCCATCTTAGACACTGATCATAAACTGGAGGCAAGTTTAGAAAGCTACAAGAGGGCTGTGCTGGAGGGCACTGTGAGCAAGGGGGAGGCACAGAAGGGCACCAAATCACAGGGAAGAGCCAAGAAACACAGCAGGAGGGACAGCAGCTGGGGAGATGGAGCAGCAATTCCACGTCTGTGACTGTAGGCTACTCCCCAAGCCTTCCCATGATGTCTGGGCCACATCAGATGATGACACTGGGGGCCTGGAGAAACTCCCTGATGCAACTCCAGCCTACAGCTTTTACTGGAAAAATGTTTGGAGTTTCAGTAAGCACTCAATACACCTGCTTTCCAACTGGCACTCTACCTCCTGCTACTCCTGTGCAGGAAAAGGCATTGTTGGATTCCTCACCTCTTAGGACTGGGAACTGAACTGGACATTCCAGAACTGGATATTCCTACCACAGACTATTTTTGCAATGTGACAAAAGCAAATGAAACATTAATGGGAACGTTGTTTACAAGGGGAAACTGAAAGAACTATTTACATATCTCTTGGAGGAGTAGTTGATCTGTTATGAGAGATCCAGTTATTCAGTGAGAAATGTAGCTGGGAAGTCCAGCTACCAAGGTAAAAAATGTTGGGTAAAAATCAAGCAGCCAGTCAGTGGAGTGACCTAACTGCATGAAAGCATGGCTCATTGGTCCCAATTACAGCAGTTTGTACTAACAAAAGGTGATCTCTAGCCTGCAGAGTCTATAATCTAATCTGAGATTCAGTGCAACCATGAAAATGGAGGAAAATGGGAGAGTAATGTAAAACATGATTAAGACTTTGCTAAGCAAATATAATCAGAGCACTTACACAGAGAGGTGGTTGAGTGTTTTGAGCAGGTGGGGCGAGTTCTGGTCTTGTATGAGGGCTTCATATCTTTCTTCCACTTCTGGAAAGCCCCTCGAACCAGAGGTGCTGTTTCTCCCTTTCTCCTGGCGCTCTCTACTTCCTCCGGCAAGGCGATGTTTCCAGCAGGGTGAGTCCGACCGTCCTACCGTGGCAAGGGCTGTCTGTCCCCGGGCAGGAATGGAGCGAGCCTTTAGCGCGGTCATTTCCAATGGCACGCCATCTCGTGTGCACTGCGGGCAGCAGGTCTGCGGGCGGGACAGCACCGTCCAGCCCCCAGACCCAGGCTCGGGTTCATGGGCGGTCCAACAGGAGATGCTAGTGCCGCGCGGTGGGGCCGGAGGGGCTGCTGAGACCCCGCTGCCAGTGCGCTTCATTCCCCTAAAAAGGCGATCAGTGCTTTAGCAAACACGACTCCTGCCGTGCCCCAGGGGCGCACCAGCTGCCACCGGGCTCATGGCACCCGCGAGCGGGCCGGGAGTTGCATCGGGGAGGGGTGGGAGGAGGTTCGGGCGCTTTTGCAGTTGGCTGTACCACACCTTAGTCTTGCCTCCCCTGGGCTCAGGAGGATGCCCGCGGGTGAGGCTGCCGAGGGACCAGTCATGGCCACTACGCAGAGCCGTGATTTAGCATTTTATGCGGCGGTGGCAGCCCTGATCTTGCATTGGGAGCTCACCGCAAAACCGGAGCTTTCTGGCTACTTCTGGGAAAACTCCTGATGTGGCTGTGCAGAAGGACGGAGCCAATTCCCAGCTGTGACTCCCTACAGCGGCAGGGCGTGCGGGGCGGTCCGTGCGGCCCCGGCGGCGGATGAAGGCACCGGCACGAACACCCACGACAGACGCTCCTGCCCGAGCCCCGTCCGGCGCCTCGGCCGACGGGCAGAGCCCGTGACCCAGCTCGGGGTGTCTCCCACCTCGGAGCCATTCCTGGCCCTACACCTCACTCAGTCCCGCAGGGCGCCGTGGGATGCACTCCCCGAGACACCCCGCCCGTCCCCACAGCCCGAGCGCG
>VXBT01013291.1:246197-554914 GCA_013400235.1 Oriolus oriolus | reverse complement strand
CGAGAGCGGCGCGGCGGGCGGCGAGCGGCAGGGCTTCCCCTGCAAGCACTGCCCCGCCACCTTCTTCAGCGCGCCCGGGCTGGCGCGGCACGCCAGCAAGTGCCACCCGCCGGAGAGCAGGCAGGTCCTGCTGCTCCAGGTGCCCGTCCGGCCGGGCTGCTAGGCCCGCGGCCGCCCCGGTGGGACTGCTCCGAGAGCCCGGGCGAGCCGAGCGAGCCCTGGCCACGCTGTAATTCCTATGGAAAGTCGCGGCTCTCACGGCTACGACGTCGGAGGAGCCGCCCGGCGACTCCCGCCCGCCTTTCCCGGCCGGTGGGTAGCGACGCGCGCCCGCGCCGGCACGGCGGCGTGTTCGGCCCACGGGCGGCACTGCCCGCAGCGCTCTCGCCGAGCCCTGCGATGGAGGGAGCACCGCGCATCCCCCCAGCCACCGGGGCGGCCGGGGGACGGGGGGCGGCCGCCGGCACGGCCCCGGGCTGGCGGCAGCAGGCGAGGAGCCCCGCCAGCGTCTGCCGGGAGGCGGGCAATGCCGAGGCGTCGGGTGGCGGCCCACTGCCAGTACATCTTCCGTAGCGACGGACAGAAGTACAGCTGTATATAGGGTATCTAAAGAGAGGAATTATTTTTCGTGAGAAAAGGAGCCTAATCTAGTTACCTTGTTGTAATTGCCTTAGCCCCCGAGCTTCAACATTCGTGAGGTGTTTTGTTTGCTGTACTCTGTACTAAGATAGCCGAGAAGGTAAATGTTCATATTAAGTCAGTGTCAAGTCATATAATAGCTAGCAAAACGTATGGGAAATTAATCGTGCTGTCTGCTTAATTGAAATACGAGTTGATCTTCTATGGCTAAGTACGCATCTCCTGCTTACTCTGTGTCTCTGTACTCTAGCAACCGTGCGGTAGGCAAAACACACATCTCTGGCAGCTGGCCGTTCCAAAAGCTGCTCCGCTCCGTTAGTGGCTTGTTAGTGCGGCACCGACTGTAGCCAGAAGGGCAGCTCAGTCTCACCAGGCTGGGCAGCGTGTGGCCTTGCTAGCCCCTGCATGGCAGGCAGGCGAAAAGGACCCTGTGTGCTGCTCGCCTTTTCAGCCGGCCTCCGACCCCTCTCTCCTGTGAGCTGCGCTTTCGATGTGAGCTCCCCCAAGTCTTGTGAACAGCTGAAATTAGGACACAAAGCAGTCTTTAGACATGTTGCTAAAGCGCAGGTGACAGGCTACCTTCCTTCTCCCTAACGACACCTACCTTTAGCAAAGCAACCCGCGGTGTGTATTCCCCTGGCTTTGACAGTGCTCTGGCCAAATGCTTTGAAATGCTGTTGAATTTAACAGCTCCTGACACCTCAGCCAGTATTTATTTGTTTGTTTGTTTGTTTACTTATTTAATTTTTCCATGAGTACTTGTTTCTAAATGTGATAGCAGATGAGGCTAAAAATAAAGGCAAGAAAATTCAATAAAAGATTTAAAACAAAGCTCATGCCTTTCTTGAATTCAGCAGGGCAAAGTGGGTCAGCTGGTGATTTCTGAAGACCCAAACTGATCCCAGTTGCAGTCTTTGTTCTAACACTCTCTCAAATGAGCATGTGAAATATTTCAATCTCTTGATTAGCATCATCTAAAGCAATTATTTCTGTAGTTTTGTATTTTGGTACACACAGCAAAAGATGTATCATGCCCAAAGGCTGCAAGCAAGTGATAAGTGCTTTATGTTAAATGTGCTTCACGGACTTTGTCATTTTAATTCCAGAACCTGGACAAATGAATTAATACAATATAACCTAATGCAGCCAAGATTTGCTTTCCGACAAAGGAGGCTAAACTTGCAACTCACTAATACGCCAAAAATAAAGCATGTTATTTTAAGTTGTGCATTTTTTCCGTCATTTGTTGGCAACAGACACTTAGATAAAATTGCCTGTTTATGCAATTAAATGAGTCTGCCCCTGGAGAAAGTCACTATGTTTTTTTTTGAAATCACGGTTCCTCTTTCTCCCCTTGTGTAGTCCAAGATGAAGGGCTCCATACCACACAAACGTGATGATTATTAACTGCTCCTACAATTAGCACTTGAACAACCAGCCTGCAGGAGGGAATGGCCTGTGCTTCGTATTAGCTGCAGAGCTACATGCAACGTATCTACAAGGTCTGGGGAAAAGTTTTCAGTTGGGTATTCTTGTGGAATTGTGTGTACTTTTTGATACAAATGAAAACTAAAGCTGTGTATTGCATTTAACTGTTCCATGTGCATGAAATACACGATTATCCTATAAATTGGACTAAGAATCTAATCAGTGAGGTGAATGACTGATATACAAAAGGTGGTAAGAATAATTTTATTGGATTATTAAATAGCATGTCTTCTCTTCAACCATTACAAATTTGTAGATACTACATGAATGACAATACATAATTTCTTTTTTTATTGTTGCCCATATGATATATTTACACATGCAGTTAGTACCAATGCCATGCTACATTTTGTTAACAGCATTTTGTTGTTTACTAGACTCAAAATGCGAGCATCTCATTTTCTGCAGGAAAATACCTCTGGGTGGGTGGAACTCGTGTACTAATCTGCGCTCAGAAGGTTGAAATTATTAGCATTTCAGGCCAGGCTCCCAAAGCGTGTTCCCTTTTCTTCCCTAGTACCCATCATCACAGCAATATATTTCTATCAGGAAAGTGTTTGTTTTTAACTTTTTTTTTTAATGTAAGAAAAAAGAAAATACATCTAGATGGAGCAGCCTGATGATAATGGCTAAAACTCATGAAACTCAATGGCGTTTACTATCGACACTATTGTTTGGAAAAGCAAACATTATAAAAATATTTGGAAGCCAAGCATAAGTAGAATTTCAGCACAGTGATTTTTTTTGTCATAGATTATCTGCAGAATTATGAAATGATACATCGCTTTATGATGAAAGAGTTGGTGCTACGGGCAAATTATTTCATTTGGATTCTGTAATGCTTGAAAGGCCATTGAACTATTTTATTCTCAACATAAATAATCTGTACACATCTTGTGCATTAACATTGTGACATCTGACAAAGACTTTACAAATGCAACTTCAATTTAAAATTGTACATTCATTTTCAAATTGTACATATTTCTTTCTTTCTTACAGAGAAAATTGCAATGGGGCACAATAAATACAGTGTAATCCAACTGCAGTCTCCAATTCCATACTGACTCAAGATCAACCAGAGTTAAAACCCAAAGTTAATCATCAATAATCATCCAAGAAGGTAAAAGGTGCAGGGTGCAAACTGCACTGCAAAGAAAAAAAAATGGCAGACCAGAGTTTGATTAAAAAAACAAAGCTAAAATATTAAAGTAAAATTCCAGTGTCACTGTTTAAAACAGACAGACAGAAAAGGAGTATGCGGGGCGTGGGCACACACACATGAGAGACATTATTCTTGAATGAAAGGTGTGAGCAGTAAAAAACCCCCAAAACGCAGTGAGTCACTGCGGGGAAGGTGGCCAATTGCTGTTCACTAGAAAGCTGCAGGCATCTTGCCACTTAGGACTTGTTGGCTGAGCCAGAGGAGCGGCGCAGTTTCATGGACATGCGGCTCTTGCTAGTCCGAGGAGACATTGGAGAGGCTAAGTCTGTTCCATCCACCTGTGCTGTTGCTGCTGCTGGAGTTTCTCCCGGCTGAGTCTCTGGGCAGAAGCCTGCAGAGGACAGCAAGAACCAGACGGGTCAGTGCTGCCTTCTGCACTTGCAGCACGGGATCTCTTAGCAAGGGGCAGAGAGGAATTTCAGTGCTGCTGCCACTGCCACAGCATCTCCTAGCCCTTTACCAGCTGTGGGTGATGGTATTGCTCATGGAATTAGCAACTGCCACAAATCCACCCCTAGAGAAAAGATGATTCCAGAAACCATTGAGCTATGGGACTGCAGAACCCCCTCGCTTTGAGCAATTGAGGCAGCACTGAAGTGGGCAACGTTCTCCCGCTAACCAGGAAAACAAGCAGCTGCAGTTCCCTTGCAGGGATGGGGAATCATTAGTCAAACCACATCCCAGAAGAATCCAGTCTTTAATGAGAACATGAAGGTTAACAGCTCATTGCACATGAAGGGAGCTCTAGGAATGCTGCTGAAGAGGTGGAGTGAATTGGGGGCCAACTGAGAGAGCAAAACATCTTCTCCCATCCCAACTTTAGTTGGTGCTTCAAAAGGCAAATTCCTACAGGGCCCACAAGGCAGAAGCTTGAACAGATTGTACTAACTGGATGCACTATACGTTAATGTTTCTTTGTAAAAGGAACAAGATGAATTTGAGACAATGATATGTAATTCATTAGCCCAGGGAGCTACGTCCCAGTGGCCCAGAGTCCTCACTACAAGGGGACAAGGCTCTTTCCTACAAACAGCCTGTCTCCAAATCTTCTTCCATAGAGGTACAAAAGGAAAAGGAGCAAATATGAAATCAAAATTACATTCTCCTTCCCATGATATGGAAAATTAATACTATGAACTCCCATCCATAAAACTAAACTGCATTTTCATTACCCATTTACAGAGACTGACAGTGTGATTGAACTCAACTACCTCAGTTGCCTCTGAAGGCTTCTGACCCATATAAATTAGAGACAGAAGCCTAATCCTGCAGGTGTCAATGGGGAAACCCCTGCGGACTGCAGTAAGCCAGAAATCACTTGCTATTTCTTCTACATCATGCTATTACTGGTAATTTTTAAAAATAATAATGCAATAATCAGAACTGAAGGTCTCTCTGCCTCAGTATACATTTCACATATAAAGGGTGCAAAAATCATTCAAAACTCGTCATGATTTATTTTGAAAGATTCCTCTAAAATCAAATGAGGTCACAAGGTAAGAAGTCTAGGAGCAAATTTAAAAGGTTGTCATAAACCTGTGGTATTTAGCAACCTGCCTGGTCCCTCACCTGCACCTCCAGAGCAACTGCACGGTACTTTCTATCTTCAAACTGACACAACCCATCAGAGTGACAGGGGAGAGAAAGGGCTGTTATTTGTTCCCCAGCTGGTGACAGTAATTTTGTTCATGAACTAGGTACTTCACTGCCAAACAATCTGGAAAAGCATGATAATGCCTGACTCACTGTGCCTCATAGAAAAAGGCAGGCAGGGAAACATGCATTTGCATTTTCTGAAATTCTATCTTGTTCTGATTTTACAAGAAATTAAAGCATTTCAAATGGTGGAAATTAGAGAATAGAAAATAACCGTTGTTGTTTTGCACAGCATACCATTCACAGCTAGCGTGAAAGACCTTCCGTTTCAAGCCTTTGCCCTTTACCTTGATGTGGCCAATGCTTTCTAGTGGAGGTTTTGGAAGGAGAAGAAATATCACAGCATTTCTTTCTTTGTTGAGAATGAAGAAGTGATGAGGAAGGAGGAGTGGAAAGAAGTGAGGAAGGGGGAGGAGAAAAGATAAAAGATAACAGGTGTGAGACATGAGACACGAACCGCAGAGATTGAAGGGTATTAACAGATGAGCACAGAAAACGGAATTTCGAATTTCATTATGCAATTGCTGCTCATGCTACAGGTTAAAGAGAGTGATGAGTTAGTTATGTGCAATGAAGCAACAGCTCTGAAATCCGGCATCATACTTACCAACTAAGCATTACAAGAAAAAAAAAGAAGGGAGAGAGAAAGAAAAGAATTCTATAACATTATCCAGATCCAGCAACCTTATTAATAGCAACTGAGATACATCCTAAACACTGTCTGAAATGCTTGCTTAACATCTGTGAAAACAGCTAAATACTCACACACATATACACAACTGAGAAGGAAAAACAAATGGCAACTCAATATATGGCTTCTGCTCCCCAGCTGTTTCACAGTACTGAATATGTTAAAATTACAGCCAGTCTTAACATGAGACTCCTGAAATTGCGTAAAGAAGAAAAAGCAGCTAGTTTAAAGCTAGTTAGTCTGCATTGAAGGGTTAAACCCTAGTGTGAAATTTTATCACGGGTTGTTAAATAAAGAAAACCTCAGCGTGCCCTATTATTTAAATTAAAGTATTATTCCAGTTGCAGCATAAAATTTGGTTTCTCATTCCTGCAGGCAAAAGCACAAATTCACATTTAAACACATTTTTTAGAAGAAATTTAGAGCCGTTGAAGAACAGAAGTCATGTAAAGTGATTTTCACATCTGAACATACCACACCAGAAGAGTGAAGAATAACAGCACTTAAAATATATTTAAAGTCTGACAGAAATTAACAGATTAATTAGTAACTAAATTTCTTTGGATTTTAGATAAGCATATATATACGTACATACGCTCATACACACATGCGGATATTAAATATGGTATATAAAAATTTTGCAGGTTTTGCTTCCCCTTCAGAGTTTTAAAATTTTCAGCATAAAATGCTTTTATCTTTATCTCTCTCCACAATTGTCCTGGTTCTGGTCAGGACAGGGTTAATTTCTGCAATAGGCAGGAGCGGGTATGGCTAGGACCTGGAGGTTATCCTATACCACCTTGTGTCATTTTCTGGGGAAGGACTCACTGCTGGGTCAGTGTAGTGTGGCGGAGGGAGTGGTTGGGGGGGGGTGTTTGCCTCCTACATCAAATTGTTCACCTCTTTCTTGTACCCTCTGTCATTAGCACTGTTGTTGTCACTGTATGTTCTCTTATCTCATTGCTGTTTCCAGCAAAAATTGTTCTTATCTCTTGAGCTTTACCTTTTATGCCTCCAATTCTCCTCTCCAGCCTGCTGAGTGGGAGTGATGGAGTATCACCTGGTTTGGAGTGGTTTCAGCGGGAACACTGAATCGGGGAATACCATTCCTCAAACACAACAGCCTTCTTTGGTGCCCAGTGTGAGGCACGAAGGGTTGAGATAATAATAGAGCAGCCCACAGTGAGCTGAAAACAAGTTTGATCTAATCTGATTTGGTTTGTCGTATTAGGTCCAGATCTACTGGTCACAATGTTGCTTGGTCTGCTCATGTGGGAGTGGTACCTAACCCTGTGCATGTTTCTGTATATGCACTATGGGCTCATAATGCTCTTTTTCAGAGCAGGGTGAGGGATCAGATTACTTTGTTGCTGTGCTATGGGGTATCTGTTTATGATATGGTAAGATAAAGGGCAATGAGGGTCATTTGGGATGTGTATTCAGTGTTGCTCTCCTATTCTTACTCAGGCAGTACCTCTGGGAGTCCATTAACAATCACACCCAGCCTGTGGGGGGAGAAGGGGAAGATGATTTTCCCCAAATTTTCACCCCGTTTTCCTCCTTCAGACCTGTTAAAACAGCTTTTGAGAATTTTGAATTCCTGCTCAATGTTAGGGAAAGCATGTTCTTGTTGCTAAGTCTGCCATGTCTCCTCAGGTCAGTCTATACCATGTTTAGAGTCAGGACAGAGATTTCTAGGGAGGTCATTCAGAGATCTGCCCTGAGGGTGGATAGTCATGAGTGGCACAGAAGTTGGAGAAAATGGTCCAGTTTTGGGCAAAATTCTTTGCTCCAGTGGTTTGGCAGTTCACCTACATGATCCTGATAAAGTGACAGAATATTTGCAAGGAGAATGCTGTGGCAGCTCCAAAGAGGAGCAATACAGAAGAAGAGGTGTGTGGATCTACATGACGTACTTTTACAGCCAACTTCTCTACCCGGGCAGTGATGTCTTGCCACAGTACAGCGGCCCAGATGGTTTCCTTCTGCACTGCCAATCGCTCTTTTTCCATCGTTCTAGCCACCCCACAGAGCATTTGCCACCATCCATGAGTCAGCGTAGAGGTAGAATGCTGGCCGTTCCTCTCGTTCAGTGACATCTGAAGCCAGCTGGATGGCTTTCAGCTCTGCACCCTGACTTGATCCATCTTGTCCCTCAATAGCTTCTGCGACTCTCCATGTAGGACTCCATACATCACCCTTCCATTTTTGATGTATCCCTACAAAATTCTAGGAACCATCAGTGAAGAAAGCATATCCTTCTTCATTTTCTGGTAGCTGATTGTATGGGGGGGCTGGAGTTGAGCTACTGAAGAACATTGCAACAATGGACAGGTGGATCAGGCTGCCAAGATTAAAGTGTCTCAGGTGGATCTGGCCGGGCAACATAAGGGTGAATTACTTCTGACTCAGTGGGCCCATAACACCTCACGTCATGGGCTATCAACTGAGGGGTGGACACTATATCCCAGGTTATCCATAACTGTGAAACATGCACTGCAATCAGTCAGGCTAAATGGGTAAAGCTTCTTTGGTGTGGGGGACGATGGTCGAAATATAAAATGTGATGGGGCCTGGCAGATCGATTACATCATACTCCCACAAAGCTGCCCAGGCAAGCGCTATGTGCTGACAATGGTGGAGACAACCACTGGATGGCTGGAGATGCACCCTGTGCCTCACATCACTGCCCAGAACACCATCCTTGAAAAACAGCTCATGTGGTGACATAGCACCCCCAAAATAATTGAGTTGGACAATGGGACTCATTTCAAAAATATCCTCATCGACACCTGGACCAGCATGATATTGAGTGGGTGCATCATATTCTGTATCCTGCACCAGTCTCTGGGAAAATGGAACAATACACTGGACTGTTAAAAACCACACTGAAAGCAACAGGTGGTGGGACTTTCAAACATTGGGATCTGCATTTAGCACAGGCCCCCTGGTTAGTTAACACCAGAGGATCTACCTTCCTGGCCCTGCCCAATCAAAACCTCCTTGTACCACAGAAGGATATTAAGTCCCTGTGGAGCATATGAGAAATGTGTTAGGGAAGACAGTTTGGATCAGTCCTGCTTCAAGCAAAGGCAAACCTATCCATGGGATTGTTTTTGCTCAAGGACCTGGGTGCACTTGATGGGTGATGCAGCAGAACAGGGAAACACAGTATGTACCTCCAGGGAATTTGATTTTTGGGTTAGAACAGTCTGTAATGTTGAATTGTATAAAAGTGGTTGCTGAATGACACTGCCGCCATATGCCAGAACCACCATGGACAATGAGTATGAACTGCTCCAATTGTGAGCTCCTGGTGCAGCTTGCAACCACCTGACAGCACACCAGGCCTCCTGCCCTGGAAGATATCTGGGGCAGATTGAACCTACAGTCATGGACTAAAGGAAGGCAACAGACAACTTGGAGGGATGGTCATTGACTATGGAAATGATACTCATGCTTATGTATACAGTTAGAAGGTGTAGGATCTGGGCATGATGGAGACGGTATAAAATAAGGGGTGAAAAATGTCCTGGTTCTGGCCATGACAGGGTTGATTTTTGCAGTAGCCAGAAGGGGGCATGGCCAGGACACATAGGTTATTCCATACAACTTTTGTCATTTTCCAGGGATGGGGGAAGGGCTCGCTTCCAGATCAGTGTAGCATGGCAGAGGGAACAGTTGGGTATTGTTAGAGATGGGGTGTGTTTGTGTCCATGTGAATTGTTTGCCTCTTTCTTGTACCTTCTGCCATTAGTATTGTTGTTGTTGTTGCTGCTGTTCATTTTCTTATCTCATTGCTGTTTCCCGTAAATTGTTATCTCATCTTGTGCCTTTTATGACTCCAGCTCTCCTCTCCAGCCCACCGAGGGGAGAGACAGGGGGAGTGATCAAGCGGCACATGGTTTGGAGTGGTTTCAGTGGGAACACTGAATTGGAAAATACAGTTCTTAAACCACAACAACAAAATACTTATCCAAAATATAAAAATAGGGTTATATATGAAGGCTTTATGGACAAATGATGTGAAGCCAGAAAGTTCTATAAAATTAATAAAATAGATGTCTTTGGATTCTTAAGAGGCTGAAAAACATTAGGAAGTTATCCATATTTTTCTCCTCTTAGATTTGACAAGTGACAAATACCATAGCCTGATGAGCTATGATATTTTGGGGCCAAAACGCAAAGCCATTTCAGTTGCTTCTGAACAAGGAGGTGGGTCAACAAAGTTGAAATGCAACATTTTCACACTCCGTTTGAAAAATTTTAGAATCTTTTAATGATAGTATGTCGGTTATTTGACTCAGAAATTAACTATTTAAATCTAAAACGGAATCCTAACTACACACAGACTAAATTATAAGTGAGGTGAGATGGAGGAATCTGGAGGTATCACAGCGTGTGCACTGCCATGACTAACCTCGTTCATCAGTTCTGACTTTCCAGGGTGAAAAATTCACCAAGAAGCCTGACAGGGTGCTGCATGGTAAGACTACTCTCAGTGCTTCTGGCTTTATCACACCTTGTTGTCTTGATCAACATTGCCCTGAGTGCTGTCTCTGAAAATGACCACAGAGTAAAATATAATTTGTGCACACTGGTAAAAGTCGATGGTCTTCTAAGATACTTCAGCACGTCCCACCTGACCTTCACGAAGAGGGCAACCATTTTTGTACAGCTTGTGCCCTTCACCACTCTTAGAAATTTCAGTCCAAAACTGGCCACGTTGTCTGTCATGCTCAGCAGCCTTGCTAGAGTCAAGTCAATTAAGTCTCTCACTAATTTTGTGAAATGAGGAAAGGAAGTGAGAAGCAGATTTAGAAAGACTGCAAAAGCAGCTGCAAAGCAAGGCAAAAAGGTGAGGAAGAGATGGTCTAAAGACCTGGGAGACCAGAACTCGGTAGAAGAGAAAGAACTAAGAGGCATGAGAAAGAACACAGCAAAAAAAGACTAAATTTATGGCAAAACAGCAGCCAAGTCCAAGTCCAGTGAAGAACACTCTTCAGAACCCAGCTGGAACCATGTGTTTTAGGTAAACCTATTTCCCTCTGTCAGCTAACAGTGGCAAAATTCCCAGTCTTTCCACTATGGAGATTCAGGCAGAGCTAAGAGAGCTTACCATTCCTACCAACTACTGTCCTGTCTCAGTCTGCAGGAGGTGGTGGTTCTAGAGGTTGAAGTTTGCTAATGTATCCTGGGGCTGGTTATCAGTGTTATGGAATTTCTGTTTGCCCTATACTTTAAAATAAAAACGGAAGTAATTACCCAAGGCAAATGTCACAAGAAAATAAAGTCAAAAATTAAAAACTAGGAAAAGTCAGGATTAAAATTTAGTTTTGTCCCCTTGTGTGTATGCATGGGATGCTTTTTAATTGAACAATCATACTTTTTTTTTTCAGTAGATTCATTTCATTAAATGTAGAAAGTTGATCTGTTTGGGTTTCTAGCAGTCCACACTGAATTTACTGTCTCAAAGTGTTGAGTGTACCTTCGCCCAAGTGCTTTACTTTAGGACAATAGTTCAGAAATGCTTCAGCTTCAGCTGAATATGAATTCTTTGTTCCCATATGAATTCTTTGGAAAATATCAGTAAGTTTTGAGGTTTTGCTCTGATTTGGGATTTAAAAAAAAGTCTTCTAAACTTCAGACGGGAGAAGGAATAATGAGAATTCTTCCAGCCCTGCCAAACACAGAGCCCTCACTTCTGTATTTCCGCTCCACTTCCAATCACAAACCACCACCACTGTTACTCAGATCCTTCTACAGTGACAAAAGCACCACCATTCTCATCTGCAAAGGGGTGGTACAGGGCCAAAAGGATTATTAGTTTCAACGTTTCACACCAAGGAAGCAGTGGAAGAAAAGCAAGCTGTTGAACTTCATTTTTAATCGTGCAAGGCTGAAGCATCATTACCTCAACATTACCCTGCTTCCCTGCCTGTATGGTGGCAAGCCCACTTACTTTGGGAGTGGGGCAGCAGAACTGTTCTGAATGAAGGCTTGAAAATACAAGAATGATTGTTGGGGCGAAAAAGCCTGATGCTTTTGTCACAAGGAAAATACTATGACTAATGTAGAGGGGCCTCTTCTTTAGAAAATTTACTGTAATAAGGTACTAGTCTTAGTAGGAAGAAAGGGAACAAAAGAAGACAGAGAAAACAAACCCAAGACATTTTAAAGATCAGAATCTTAGCATCATGAGGTCAATACGCCCTTCAATATAATTGAGCTTATCATTGACAGTTCCCTCAACCTATTCTGGTGTCACAGAGATCTGGTTCACTCAATATCTGCATAGGATGAGTTACTCTATTTAGCAGAGTATTTGCAGTTACTCAATTTAACAGAAGCAGCACAAGATAAAAAACACAGAGGCAACTGAATTGCATTCTGTGACTAAGTACAGGTAAATCTCAATTTCTTTAAATGTACACATTCACTACATTGGTCAGGTTCCTAAACATGGGAAGGTGGACTTGTCAGATATTTTGACAGGGCAAACTAAGCTTCTAGATAAAACAGCATCTGCCACAATCACATTGTACTGAAGAGTAGTCACAGTAAAAAAGGAACAGCTTTTGCTGATGTCTGAGCCTTTGATAAAATAAGTCCATCTGAGAAAATACAGTTTGTTATTGAATGGCATGTTCTCTATTTGCTCTGATTCTCATAGCTCAAATGAAAAAAATAAGGGCCAATGGGATCACAACAACAAAATGGTAACACCTGGTGATAGGTTGTAGCAACCTCATGGTTTCTAAGATCTTTCTTAGATGAAAAAAAGTATAGAATGTTTTATAAAATTAAACATATTCAGCAGTTGTAATCTTGGAGATCATAATCCAATAAAAGAATTAAGTCCACCATATCTAAAATGTGGATTTTTTTTTTTCTTAGTCTCTTCTGGTCAATTATTTTTTATTAAAAGCCCCATAAATAAATGAAATCTTTTGTATTTAAAAAATATGATGTATTCTCAGAAGCTGGTTAGAAATTTTCAGATGACAGGGACACATCTGGCAGGAAGCTTGCACGATTTTGTCTGAGTCATCTTGAGGGTGATGAATGCATGTGGATTCCCAGGCAGGACTACAGGACCACTCATGTGTAATCCTGGCACAGTTCAGCGCTCTGTACCTCTTTCAAGAAATTCACCTGTTTCAGGGGCCCTGGAAATTTAGGGGTATCTATTTTTTTTAACAGCACTTGGACTCTTCTTGGAATCATGGTCCATCAGACATTTGGGTCATCTGCAGTAACGTAGCTCACAGGTCTGCCTCTGCTAGAGCTGGAAACCAGTGGTTTCCAGGCTAACCTCAAGCCCTGGGGTAACCTTTCTGGCAGGTGACTGCAGTGTTATTTTATACCTGCCTCAGGCTTTAGAATATGTGCCCTCTAGAATCAGGTTGGAGGCAGATGGTTCAGTGCTACTCCAGGCACTCTGTCCTGGAGCTGAGTATCAGAGTTCCAGGAGCCCCAGCCGGAACAGGGATCAGGCTGCAAGCAGGACTGCCAGAGCATCCCCAGCTTCCCTGGGCTGAAATGAAAGCTCAGAGTCAGGCAGATGTGGGGACAGGTTGACTGTGACGCTGGGTCACACTGTGCTGGCATGTCTGTCCTAGGAAGCTGCTGGCTGCTCCTGACACTGATGTCTCGGTCAGTTCCACTGCACAATGCAAGGTCCAGAAGAATGTGGCTCCCAGGACAGGACATCGTGTTTCGTGGTATGCAGACACACACATGCATGTGTGCAGATGTGAAACACATCACAAGCTCCTACTAATGAGATTCCTACAGAAAATTTATTAACTTTGATAGAAAGGTTAAGTTAAAATCAAGTTTCTAAAAAATCATAACCTCATTTCAGATCATGCTAGAGAATACCAATTTTAAAAGAATACAGGAATTGCCACTGTAGAGCAGTGTACTCTGGTGCACCAAACTAGCACAGAAAAGGAGCTTTGCTTCACCCTGAAAGAATGAGTTAGAGGAAGAGGGCAGAACGACTTGGCTTGGAATGAGACTTCTGAAAATGAATAGGCATAACTTCTACAAGTCCACTAGAATATAGGATATATACTATACAAAAAAACCATACAAAAATGTCTGGTGCTGAATATTCACTAGATCCATTAGGCAGGAAATGTGGCAAGGACTGGTATCCCTGGTTATTGTTTTTAACGTTTGTTTTTAATGTTTCTAGTTACACATTTTTCCCATTCAAATGTTTTCATACTTTAAATTATGTTATTAATTTTTATACTGCTTTAGTTAAATAAACTTACTTTTAGTTTTGTTTTCCTTTGGTCTCAACTATTTCCACTAGCATAATTATACCACTTATTATACTTTGAAACTGCACCTCATTTCTAGTTATTGTTTATACTTTAAAGTAAAGGAGCCTCAACATTTTAAGATCTCTCAGTCCTCCTTTCTGCAGTCCTATCATAATTCTTGTACAATTTAGAACTGATTTCTGTATATATTTTTGGAATTGAGAAACAAATTTTCAGGTAACGACTTGCCAAATTATTCCTAAAAATTTTATTTCCTTTATATTTACAGTTTTTCCATGGAAGCACTTTAATTATCATTAAATAAGGTTTTTCTGAACAGGGAATTTCAAGTGTCACACATTCTTCTTCTCCATCACTCCTAGGTTATCACTGCAGGATGCCTTACAACATCAATGAAAGACAGTACAGGGTACAAAACACACCACTGCCATCCAGTACTACTTGTTCATGCTGAGAAACAAAGGCCAACACAATAAAGTGTTACTCATTCAACAACTGTCTCTATCATTAGTTACCTTCATCCCAGAACCAGTGTTAGTGCTTCATGCAGACCTGAGGTTAGTAAAAGACTAAAACTTTTAGAAGATGTAGTGGTCATTTCTCAATCAGTGTGAAATTCTTTTTAGTGTGAACAAGGGCAACAAGGAAAGTTTGCATACAATTTGGTTACAAGCTTAGTGCTCTAGTAAAAGTAAGAGGAACAAAGGGTTTTTTTGGACACTTTGTCTTACCTTCAGATAAACAGAACTGATATTTAATGATCTAAAAAGAGGGGAAATAAAATAATGAAATAATCATAAGGAGTTCAAGAAACGTCAGAACAGGAAGGCCTTGAGTTACTCATTTTCTTTTACCGATTTTCTTATTAGTAACAAAAAATGCAGTATCCTCTTATAAAACAGGTATTTTACTGGAAAGTAAAAATTACCTTAAAACCAACTTTGTGACTAATAACCTGAGAACAAAATTAAGATTGCAGGGCTCAGATTTTCAGTTTAAAACTTTACATTCTAAACATGTAACAAGCCTTGAAACTTTCTTATGAGGACGGTGTACGTAAAAATGTTTCTGCCTGAACTAGCCTAGATGAAAGAGTACCAATGTTTCCACGCAGACTTTATACAGGGGATTGTGATAAAATTGACTGTAAAAATATAGGGTCTGGTTGCTATATTAAAGCATCTTGCCAAATCTTAATGCTGAGCATTGGCTCATGATGCCAGAAAATAGAATAAAGATTTAAAGTCAACTTTGTCCACTTTCTCAAGCACATATGTTCTTTCCAACTAATGGTAACTCTTCATGATGTGCAAAGGTCTGAATTTTTAGTCTTTATAAGTAAGGATACTGCATTTCAAGTAAGATTGTATAAGAACTGTTTGTTACTTCTTACCTGTCTCTGAGGGCAAATGGTGATAAGGTGCTGGACAGAAAACCTGAGCAGCAAAATCTTCAAATGTTGTAGGCTCTAGATGATGTTGAACAATTGTTTGCAGGTATCGTGCTCTCTCCTCATAGCTGATTTAGCCAAGAATTAAGGATGATTTTATATCATATACTGTAACTGCTAAATATCAGTGCCTAGTAATTCAGAATTCTTGTTTTTGTTAAATACACAGCATGAATTTCAGTGACTGTACACACTTATTTTTAATTCTCTACATGACTGTGATATTGTCTGATGCATTGACATAATATTAAGCGTCAGATAAGCATGATTAATGTAAACCTTATGATTCAACTGTATTTTTTTCATGTCTGATGCAAAACTTCCTGAAATTGTTTACAAACAACGGCAACTTAGTACTCTCTTATTGACTAATTTGCCTGCATTCTAGTCACAATTAAATATAAAAACATTTCAATTTTTAGGAGGTGTAGCATGAAACATACCTTAGCATTAACAAAATAAATGATTTTGCACTTTTCCACAATAAACTGCTTTCATATTCCCTAAACACACACACTTTTAAGATAAATATAGTGAAATCTCAGTATTGGGGAAAACACCTTGTCAATTATGTCATTAAAACAAGCAAGAATATCTGTAAAGAATCCACAAGACCCTTAAATACTGGTCAACAGGGTGTTGGTAGGGTACTGACAGTAAAATACTGTACTTCTTCTTTTTTCCTGTGTTTTCCCCCTCTAATATTACTGACAAGAGAATGGTATCTTGAAGTGTTGTTGTTTTTGAAGAAACCTCTCCAGGCTTCTTGTTCCAGCAGGCCCGATTGTGCTGTTAGCACAGAGAGAGCGAGAAAAAGAGAGAATATTTCTGCTGTTCATGAAAGCAACTATGGAAATGGCTGTCAAAATGTAGAGCAGCAGGCAGCAACATACAATTATCAAGAAAAACTACCATGCTGACTTCATGTTGTATAGTTGCTGAACTGAGAAATCAGTTAACCTTTTCTCACACAACTTTCAGAGTCCTCCAGCTGGACTCAGTATGTTGAATGAGGGAAACCATCTCCAGTTATCTTACAGAAACACAGAATGATCAGAAATTTCCCCTGACATTTACACTTGTGCCCACTTTTTTTTCATATTTTAGTTGCAGATAGTGAGATAATTTTCTCCTTACGTAGTTCTGTTTTCCAAAAAAATACCCCAAACAAATCAGCATGTTGTGGAGGAATGCACTCAAAATAGGTTTCTTTAAAGTTCTGGGGTCTGATTTCAGGTCTGCTGCTCTTTTTGGGGGAATCAGGGACAGTGAGGAAGCTACCTTTCTGACTCAATTTCACCACCTGTGAAATGGAGATAATACTCATCTTGCACATATTTTTTAGCAATCCAAACACAAAAACTGTATTACATGTGATAAGCATTTTCAATTACTAGTGATAACATCTAAAATAAATAAAGATACTATTTTAAGTTATGACAAGCAATTAAATTCCCAACACCAAATTAAAGCTGGAAACAATAATCTTCATATTATCTTACAAAACTACACTTCTACAATTACAGAACTTTTCCTACTCAATTTTTTTGCAGTTTTTTCTGTACAATACTTACTGTAGATTTTACAGTCTATCTAAATATGAAAAAATACAGAGAATATATTATCTAGAAAAAAGTTCCAGTGAATAAAATTATTTCCATCATACTTCCTTAGACCATAACTTGGTTACATAGTGAAACTGGCAAACAGTTTTCCCTCCAAAATCTGTGCTCTGAATTCTTTCTGAATCCAGAGACAGTTAAACCACAGCAGAAGCCTCAGTTTGGAGAAGCTATAATAGAAGCACTGGGACAAGAGAAAATATAAAAATCTCCCATTGTAAAGATTCTTAGGTTGGGGGATAAACACAGTATTGAGCCTGAACAGAGGACAGTAATATAGCACAGTTTTAAAGAGGCTATGTATAAATGGTAGAGGATGAAACTGATGGTTGAAGTCTAAGTAATACTACGTATCTCACAACTTGTTGAAAAGCACTTTTTTTTCATCGGGGGAGATTCACAGCTGCTGAATTTTCTGCAGTTAATAGAGTCCTTTGATTCACAGCAGTGCCCCTTGCACAAAAAATACTGGCCTTTGTGTATTACCAGAAACTAATTTTCTATTTGGCTGAAAAGGGAAAAATGGGGTTATTGCTTCTCCCTCCTACAGAGCTTTTCATTATGCCTGATGCACTCAACTTCTAAGCTCTTCTGAGAAAAAAAAATAACTGAAGAGGCAAGAGGTAGAAAAATGAGCTTGTTAGCACATTAGAAGTGAAGTATCTTGGTGGGCCCTAGAAATTCCCAGTGGTGTGTTAACTTATCACTCTATGCATGCTGGCACTGATAGTCTCCCAATTGATCACTCTCTTTTCGCACCAAAGGTGCTGCCAGGAAGCAAAGGCTGAAGGCCCACAGGAGAACAGGCTGCTATCAAAACAAGCTGTTTTTAAAAGTCTGCTTGAATGGGTAAAATGTTTCATGAAAAAGTAGGGTAGAGACACCTACTTGCTTTTAAAATGCTCTACTTTCAGAGGTCTCTAAAGGAAACCTTTTAGTTTATCCTATTATATCCAAAGCTTATACACAAATAAGGCAAAATGAAGGAAAGTTACTGCTTTGAACATGACAAGGACATTCTCATTGTCCAGTCTTGGTACATATCTCCTAACCAAATACAGAAGTCTCGAGATAGATGCTGACTGAGGACGATAATGATGTTTTTGTTACACAGTGAAGAGGATATGCTTTTATCAGTTCTAGAAGTCTAATTCAAATGCACACTTAATATACCCAGAGAAAAGTAATTCAGCTAGCTGGGTTGCTGCTCATCCTAACAATCCACAAAACCATCTGCAGCTTGTTAAAAACATAACCCACCTTAAAAACAAAACAAAAATCTGAGGCAAACGCCAAGTCCAAAGCTTGCTCTATTCTGCACTAGGAAATTATATACTCTCCTCAGAAGAATTCTGTTTCTGTATTAGAGACTGCATAGATGAGATACTTTTATGTTCTATTCTTTTATATTTTGAGAACATCCTAGTAATTTTGAAACTTCAATTCTATATGCTTTTGTGGCTGAGATAATCTAGTTCTACACAGTATTTGAATGCAACTGTCTGCAAGAGTGACCATAAACCCATGGTAGCTAATTTCTACATTACTTCTAATAGGCTAGACATTTATTTCTTTAAAACACTGCTCTCTAGGAAAGACTTATTAGCACTTACCGATTGAGTGGCACATACAAACTCAGTGGCTAGTAATAATAGGGCAATGCAAGCTGTGTTCTTACTTTGAGTGGATGTTGCCACTGGCATCAGCAATTAAGATGGAATGGGAAGGATGCACAGACAAACCAATGGAGAAAGACTGGCACAGAGAGTGACAAAACACTTAAACAACAGTGTTGTAAGCCTTTTGCTTCTGAAGGTGCTAACTGGAACAAAACGGAATGGATAAAAATGTAAGATACACATTAATTATACAGGCACTCGCCCAAATGTGTCAGCTAAAAACTTGCAGATGCATAACTGCAAAAAGTGTAACAAAAAAATCTTATTACTTCATTATACTTTTTCAGAAGAAACTATTCTGAAAAACAGAATCAGTATCAGAAAGAATTAGGAATCATATCTTTATACGTCATTCATGTTGTAGTCATTCCAGATAATATTTAATTTGCATTACAATCCCTTTTACTTATTCTCTAAATCTGTAATTATTTCTATTACTAATTATCTGAAAAGATCTATTATCTGAAAATACTGTACTTTCCATTATTAGATCTGTTGATTTGCACCTGGGAACTAGCATTGAAAGTCTGGCTGTCAGATCACCTACTTATGCCTAATCTTTCTGAAAAACATAATTTCATGTCTCCACCTAATAGCTCTCCATCTCTGTTGATTGTATCACTTCCAAGATTCCTATAGCAAAATACATCTACATCTTCCAGACTCTTTACACATGATCTAAGCTAAAACTTTTTCTAGCCATCTACTTGAACAAATTACCTAGGCTCTCACCTCACATCTAACTTACTGCCATATCCTTTTCTCTGGCCTAAATAAATGCATTTTTAATCCTTTTATAATCCACTCAGAGCACTGCAGAATCCACTTTCTGGATATAGTACTTAGATGGTGCATTCTCTCAGATACTGCCATCAGTCTGCCACTCCCTAGCACAAATGCAGGCTACTAATTTGAACTTTGTAGTCCATACCTATTCCATCAATTTGACCAAAACCACTTGCCTCCAGTCGGTTAACGCAGTCACTCTCACTAATCTTGACATTTCTGGAAAGGCACTTCTGTCCTTTGTTCTATGTGGCTTCCTAGGTGTAGCACCAGGTCTCTGTAAGATACACAAACAATCCTCTCCACAAACTCTCCCCTTCCTATGATTATTATTTTTTACAATTTACTGTGTCATTCTGACTACACATCTTCTTTCCATTCTTCCTCATACTTCTCAGTTTTAGAGCTGACTAAAATGCATTACAATAAATCTATCTAGTATTTTTTAGTTAAGGAGTGGATGCACGATTACTGCTACAGTCATTGATGGAATACCAATCCTAAAATGACATTAACCTGAGGCTGGAAAAAATGAAGAAAAAATAGTTTAAACATGGAATAAAATTTCCAAGACTTTATTTAAGGATATAGCACTTCACAACTATGTAGTCTATTACCAGAACATCTAAGTGTTGGACAACATCCAAATGGGCTGGAGAAGAAATTCTACTGCCTGCTCCAAAAACCATTTGATAACAAATGCTTCCCGAGCATGGACTGGAATCCAGGGACTCTCCTCTCCCAGAAAAGTATCATAATGATTAGACTACAAAGACGAGCACATACTTTTCCTGTGATTCAGAAGAAATCTTACTTCATGAAACAAAAAACTATTTCAGCACTGTGGAAGTAAGACACTTTCATGAAAGCTTTATTCATAAATCTTCCCTCCTTATACTTGCATATTTGTCTATATGTGCAGTACACATGTGCAGTATACCACGATGTAACTGTATATTGGTATGTAGATGCTTTGGTTCCAGAGCTAGGAAAAAATGACAAGGTTTCCATGATTGCCCTGATCTTAGAAAAAAAGCTAGAACACACATTTCTAAATAGCAAGATGGATTTTTTCAGGTTAAATTACAAACTACTCTCAGAAATACATGTACAGCTGCATCCCTGGCAGTTCCAACTGTTAGCAAAATCATCTAAGAAGTCAATATATATTGATATGATTGTGGAGAGTATGACTTTGTCAGCCAGGCATTTGGAAAATAATTTAAGACAAGCAGAAACTGAACTGCTGCTCCATCCTTATCTGGAAAATGAAAATCCTGCACCCAGAGATACTTTCTTGTAGGATCAGTGGAGACCTGCAACAGGTTTTTAATTGCATATACACACAATTTATATAAAAGAGATTAACAGTATTTTAAGAAAAGCTACGTACGAAGGAACTCTTTTGTTTACTACATTTGCCCCTTCACCAAATTTAGAAGCACACATCATTTTTAACAGAAAAAAACCCCAAATCTGTGGTATTGTCAACATACGGAAAATGCTCCTAGGATAATAGTGACCAAAGTAAAAAAAGAAACAGTGAAGCACAATGATAGCAGAGTTTAAGTTTTTTGCTCTCTGGCCTGAAAAGGTGTGCAAACCACACAGAATTAGTTGCTACAGTCTGAGGTACCTAAAATGATGAAAGAATTGATTTTATTTAGCACACTTTTCCTAGTAAATTTCAATTCCTGATATCAAAGTGTGAAAGGAGAATTGTCTCCCCTATAAAGATAACAAGTACAGGTTAGGATCAAGGTTTTAAGCTGAAAGGAAAACTTAGCCCCAGCAGAATTTGACTTCTACAGGAACACTAGACAAAACCCACACATCACAGAAACGGAATTTTTTTCTGGGAAATCTCACTCTAAAAGAAGAGACTGTGCAGTGGTTGTCAAACCAGCTGAACTCATACTGAGTCACAGCAATTTGTAGTCTTTGTTGGCTCTTAGAGTTAAGGATGTAAGTTGGGTTGCTATTGATCCAGTGCTGGAAGCCCTGCAAGCAGCTGCGTTTTTTATGTAGGTGGGTGATCAGTATCAACTAGCCACACTGGGAGGAATAGTTAAAGTTCTCTTATATTCTGAAAAGTGACTCTGTAGAAGTGGTATCATGGTGTTTCCTATTTATTGCATTTCAGTAATTTCCACATGTAGTTTGCACAGTATACAAATAAAGAGGGTTTTTTCTTCCAGCCGTATCTTCTGTTTACTCAAGTCACCTTGATATCTCAAAGTCAGTCTGGGTTCTTTTGTGTTTCTTAAATACTACCAATATTGAAAATGGCAAATAAATATTTAGCTAGGTACATCCGTTCACACAGCTATGCTGTAAAAGAAAGAAGCTTCTGCACATACAACTGGACTTAGCCACAACACGAGTGATTCGTAAGGCAGAATTCAGTTCATTCTCCTCATATCTCATCTAAGTTATTTAGGTGAAAGAGAAAAAAAAATTACTATGCTTGACACTACTAAACACGTGAAAGAATTAAAAATTTTACAGTCTTTTAAGGTGATTTTTTCCTACTGAACCATATTTTCAAGATAGCTCTTTTGCAATAAAATGTAACAATGTATTTTCTTACTCAGAAAAATAGAACATAAACCTCAGAGCAATGAAAGACGTATTTCAAAAGTCAACTTGTATGTTGCATTTAGTGAAAACACTTTAAAACTGCACAAGGGGCTCCACTAATTATCCAAAATCAATAATTTTAGTAAGTAATGTATATGTTACAATCTACTAATTAATGTAGGTATCTCACTAGTAAAATGAGAATGTATATGAAAAACAAGCAACAGACCCAGACAGTAGAATTTAAGCAAGCCTAAAATATATTATCTAACATATTTAATGACATTCTTTTTCAACTCAAGTTGAAACTGCGAAGGGCTTTTTGAGGCAATTTCTGAGGTATATTTCTTCATGAAGAGAATAAGGGAATATACAATATATAAATCTATACAAACTAATCCCATCATTCCAGATATTGCAATTTGTTTCCAAAACATAGCTACATCATTCTTTGAATAAATATAATGAAAATGACTTTTAATTTTTTACACTACTAAACACTTAAATAAATCTGTGATAAATTGTTATCAGGTACTTTTGCCATTTGGAGGAGTTTTTTTATTTAAGATTACTTATCTTACAGTTAAAGGAGATAATTTACATTATATCCACTCCATGGTTATATGGTTAAAAGTCCTGCAAGGTAAGTGTAGGCTAGATAAAGTTGCAGCCGTTGAGTGTTTCCAAGTGAATGGTATTGTTTTTTGCCTAGTTTACTAACACTACATATTGAAAGGCATTGACTTTATCTGAATTTATGCAAGAATCTTCATTTTTACAGTGTGGGCAGTTTCAAAATTGCTAAATTACTGCAAGAAATTCTAATTGATGCTTACATTTTCATTAAAAAACCCAATACATTTAACATTCTGCAACACTGTCCTAGGAAAATCCTTGTATTGTTTACTTTTATGGTGTTCCACCAGATCTTACAGCTTGCTAAATTCATCAGTGGTTTATAACATCTTCTAGGAAGAAAAAGCTGTGATTTATCAGTGCAGACAAAGCTGGGCTTTAATCCATTTCTATAACCATATTGCCAAGTCTATATTGTTTACATTGCGTCTCAATTAAGAGACAGGCAGGACACCTGGTACTTCTTTATCTAAGTCCCACGGGCTGCCAGATGACTCAAAATCCATAACAGGTGCTAAGGCAGTGTGAGTGGAGCACCATTAACACAAGCTGGAATTGGATAAAATTTGGACTATGCTTAACCACTTAAAACACTCAATTATGAAATGAAAAATGTAACCACTCTGCACCAAGCTCCTTTACAGAAGGCTTATAAAGATATGTAGAATTAAACTGCAGATGAACTGAACTTAAAATAAATTTTAATTTCAGTATATTCTTTAGAATATAAACTATATAAAAACCAATTATATTAAAAAGTTGGGGCTCTTTTTAAGATAATCATATAAGAAGAAATACTTACTGAATCAATTCTAATTCTGTTCATCTGCTTAGGCAGCAAAACTGACAAACATTATGCTCAGACTTCTAGCAATTTCAAAGTTAAGGAAAAAAAAAATCAGAATTAATACTATTTATCAAATTCTTCAACTCTGTAGAACCCAGAAGATTTTTTATTTTAAGGACTTTGGCAAATGAGAGCATCTTATGGAAGGATTTAAAAACCAACAAAGTTCAAGTGAAAACCTGTGTGATAAAAGATACTCCTTTGCACTGAAACATCCCACTGCAGATTTCTTTTCAGCACTTTTTCATCTAAGGTGACTGAACTACATATTAAGCTTAGACTCTGACAGAACACACTGCATGAGAGAAAAAATGAGTATCAGAAATTTTACAGTGGACAATTACTTAAGAACTATCTGTATCTAAATGTGCAGTAATCCAATTAAGTTTCTATTTAATATTGTAATTATCAAGAACACAATATAGTGATTTTATTACCAGAGTAAGCAGCTACAAAGTACAGCAAACTGTCATTTAAGACAGTGTCAGAGTATCTATGATAAGCAGCACATTGGCTTAAACTAATGCACTATATGCCTCTAGGGAACGACAGGCTCAGAGACTGGGTTTTAACATCAGAATCTATCCATTAATCTTGACTTAAATATAATCTACTCTGCAGTAAGAGGAAGAATGGGCATTCAATGAATTATCTGTTTGAAATATAGCAGGAGCATACTAATACAAACATATAGCAGAAAGTATCAGTTTCGGTACCATTTACAGTGTATTGTTGGTTCTACAAACCCTGAACTGCGTTTTAGCATGAAGTTAAAAAGTCAGATCAAATGGCTAGCAGGATTGGAAGAACAACACTATAACTTTGGCTGGGTGGTCAGAAGAATAATGACAATATTTAACAATACTCCACTTGTCCATGTTTTAGTAACAGGCTACGGACACGAAAACAAAGCAATGAAGAAAACAGTGCTGAAGCCCATATGTAGGCAGAATTCCCCCTCCAACTTACAGGGAGGATTTGTCTTACTAATGTATCCAAGATGGGAATCAATGAATCTATAAGGTATGTTGTGCTAATTGTTTTGAAGCCCATTACAGCTGCCACTGCTTCAGGCTCTCTCTGGAGTGATGGAGCGCTGCTCCTGCGGTCAGACAGAAGCGCTCACCTGGCAGCTGTGGGTTTGCAGGAGGCAGCAGGGGAGGCGCAGGGCCACCGGCCATGGGACTGAAGTTTATTAAAGCTGTTGTACCAAACATACCAACGAGAGATGTTAAGGTGTGGGTTGAAGTGATGACTGCAACAAATGTGGAACAGTACAGGCCAGAGAGGAACTGCAACCCCACAAACTAACTCCTGATGTTGGGAGAGGAATTTATCCTCATTCTGACATCTGGCATTACATCAGTTTTAACCCAAGTAATTAAGGTTGATAGGTGTAAAGAATACAGAATCTGGTATTAGCATGAATGCTTAAGCTTACTGTTTTCATGCAATCAAATATTTAAATTTCTACTTTAAATACCTTCTCTACATATATAGACATATTCGTTGACAAGAAAAACAGCAAACGTCTTTTCATGAAGAAATCACTACAAACTGCAAAATTACACAAATAAAAATAATACTAGCACCAAATAATGTCCAGTAAAAAGACTGCACATACAGGTATGTGTTTATTTGCCATTCCACACTACCAGTAACAAACGAAACTTCTCTAATGAGAAATTCTGTCATTAATTCCAATCTCCACTTTGATGAACTTTACAACTACCTTTTTAAAAATTTTATAGTTGATGAGAATGTTTTCTCTCTGTCTTGGGTTGCTGCAGTACCAGTAGCAGATAATCTACATACAAGCCTCTTTGGAGGGCAGTAAAGTCAAGTTGAAAAATTATTTTTAAAACTCAAAGTCAGGCTTCTATTTAAATGAAGAAAACAAATATGAATTTTCAGATATTTCCTTCTTTTTATATTTTGAGCAGCAATTAGCAAAGCAGCCCCTTCGCCCTCCTCCCAAATGCTGTCAAGCTGTTGAGAGCAGTCTGCAGCACTACAATGGTACTATTGTGAACACAGCCTGGGCTTCCTTCCCACAGAGAGTTAAGTGGGCAGTTCCTGCTGCCCATGATTGGTGTCCAGTGAAACAATACTTTAGAGCCAGGTTTTATCAGTTCCACGCCAAAGAAGTGAAGCCAGGGAACCCAAGCCTTCATATCATGCTGAACCATATGCCAACCCTGCTGGCCCCTAGGGTTTATCACTAAGAATCAGGATCCATCATGTCCCCTGTGAAATTTCACTTCACATACCTTCTGTGAAATGCATGGCTTTGCTGAAAACTGACCTTTTTCCACAATTGGCATGAACAGATGGATGGTAACTGTGGCTTAGCAAGCCGAAATGAAACAATTTTCTAATAGCATGCATTCTTCTCTGTTTGGGAGGAGAAGCATTCAGAAGGAGAGAGGTGTATTTGTGACCCATGTATTTATTCAGGTGCAGTTAATCGGCAATTAAACTATTTTCTCAATGTCTAGAAAGTAGATGGAGATTAATTTGATCGGCCAGGCTATGATTAGGACTCACATCCTTCGGACTGCCATATGGTAATTCCAATTACTGTAACACTAACTTTTAATCCTTGCTTTATGTTAGCTTATTCCATTTCTCTACTAAGTATGTGGCACATACAGAATAAACCATAACCTTCATTGTTATAATTTTGACCCTGTTGAATATGAAGTACATTCCATCTCCAGCTAGATATTTCCACATAAGTATTATATATAAGCCCTTTTTTCAGTAACTGAAATAACAGACCTGTAGGAGGACAAAGGCAACCAATGTGCTAGTTTCTACTAATCTATTTTTTTTTTGGTACCTATGATCTTCTAATCCCTCTGCTGGCACTGGAAAGCATGCCCCAACTGTTTTGATTACCATATGCAAAATGATGCAGAAACAGTTTGCCAATATCTTATTCAACTCATCCAAAAACATCACTCTATCTCACAACCATTGTGGTTTTGCCAGTTTTGGTTGTTATAAATAATCTCCCAAATTTCCCACCAATTTAAATATCAGAATAAACCAAATGCAATGCCATATACTTATTTTTATATATACATGTTTTTTTGTGTTTAACATACAAATCTTCCAAGTTGTTTGCACATCCCTTATCTACTATGAGAACATATGACAAGAAAAGGATTAAATCAATACACAACGCTGTTTTTGCAATGTAAAAACAGGGCTTAAATAGTTTAAAAACATTTATTTCTTTACATCTTAGAAATGTCAGGAAAAATTGTTTAACCTTCCAGGCTTTTATTCACAGACTTCTGAGAGGTATCAAAGAAATCTGGATGAATTTTAACACCTTAAGGGGGCAAGAGTCTTAACATTTTAACAAAGGGCTTTTGTTACCCAAAATGTTTAATTAATTAATAAGGTTAAGTAGGTATTAACAAAAAACCTGTCACTTTGTGTTACATACAAGGCAATCAACTCTGCGTAACATTGGATTAGTTTATCTTTTTCATTCCAGTTTAAGGACTTGTAGCCTTCTCCCTGCAAATTTTTGTTTAAAAAAGGGATTTATAGCCTTTAAAAACACATTTTATAATGAGTGATTCCACTACTGACTTTCAGCTTACAACATACAAAAATTTTCTCCCTTAAAAATATGTTGCAACAAAGAAAAATTCCCTTCCCTCAAGTGATCTGTACTGACATATCCAGACTGAGAAGTTCTAGGAGGCTGATAAAGCACATCACTGCTTTTCAGGATAGCTCACTGCCCTCCTATGCTAAAACAGAATGCCACCTGCATAAGCCTACCCATATTTTGTAGAGAAAGCAGTAGAACCAGTATTAACAGAGCACTCAGGTCTTTATAACTGCAATTAATAGTAGGAAACTACATTACTACAATCAATCAGTTTCGCGTACTTGGTATTTTGTGTTTTCACCACTTTGAAGAAAGTCTCAGGCATTTCACTAGGGAAGAGTAGCTAATAAATAAAGCTGTACTGCTAATTAAAATATGTTGTAGGTATCTTGTGATAACAACAGCATTATTAAACCCATGCGCTTAAACTGTACCTCCTTAACATGGGCTTCAGGCCAGGCAGTTTCACTTCAGTGCCCATCAAGGTCATGGAGAAGATCTTTTTGGAAGCTATAGTAAGACACATGGGAAATAAGGTGGTGATTTGAGACAGCCAACATGGTTGTCCTAAGAACAAATCATGCACACACTTGGTGGCCTTCTACAACAGTGTTACAGCACTGGTGGCATGAGGCAAGAGCAACTGATGTCATCTCCCCGGATTTGTGCAAAGCATCTGACACTGTCCGAAACGATATCCTTGTCTCTAAATTTTAGAGACATGGATTTGATGGATGGACCACTTGGTGGATCAGGAATTGTCTGGATGATCACACTCAAAGAGTTGAGATCAACAATACAATGTCACGCTTCAACTCACTCCTCACATTAAAAATGCATGAACACCAAGCGAAATTTTGTGAAATTATGTTCACTACATGAAAGTGTAGCAAATGCAGCAGCTTGGTACAGACATCTGCAAGTATTTCTCCAGCACTTATTTGAAGGGTCTATATGACAAACACTAAGGCAAGAGTTTAAAAGCCTATCACAAATGTTGGCTCAATCAGTTGTCTCTAGTGGCTAAAATCAAAGGCATTTAAAGTGATGCTTTGGAATTATTCATTGCAGAACAATCCTATTCTTTCAACAGGTAACTAATAAATGATGGCTGAGAACAGGCTTGCACTACCTCTGAGGTCCAATTGTTACTCAGAACACTGCCTACTTTTGCTCCCTGGTGTTGCATTTTAACTCTAATTGCATGATCAAGCCAATAAATTGGACTCAGGGGACAAAAAACCCTACAAAAGTACCTACCCTGACAAAACCAGAGGTTTCAAGAAAATGAACTTCAAACAGAACTGAGGCAAGACGAGACAAGCAAAGGAGAGGTATCAAGGCTTGAAAGATAGTCATTAATACTGACAGATTACTGTAATTCTGGCTGTCAAGGTGATCGATTTAAGCAGCATATGCCAATCAATACTCTTCTCATTTACTGAGCAGCATGAGATATATAGTTAGGCAAGATGTCCCTAAGACAGGACTTCAAACCATACTTAACGAACATAAATAGCACAATTTATGCTTTGGAATCTTACCTCTTTTTTCATTTAGCCTTTTTTTAACTGGGCAAACTTCAACGTGATGTTATCTATACAAAAGTTATTTTAGTTTATTCTATTACACTGCACTGTCACTGTGTATACAATTCCTTTACATAAGATATTTCAAACTGTACTAATTTTCTGTATAACATATTAAAACATTAATCTTGAACACGAACATTCTTAAATGCAACAGTTATTTAAGTAGTGTGCATTTTGCTTTTTTTGTCGTTAGTGGTTTGCCATTCTGAGCACTTTAGCCATTCATGGCCACACAAGTAACCTGGTATTATATCTTCCTGGTGTTTTCCGAGCAATTTTCCCTACAACAGTCTCTTTTTGTTCAAAAATACTTATGAAATCACAGGAAAATACATTAATTTGGTGTATTACTTCAGAGGAAAAGTAGTGTAAAGGTAATAAAGATATAGCTATTACAGGTATTGCATATCTACAAGGAGACACACAGACACACACACACAACTCTATAGAGATACACAGAGATATAAAATTTTCCTCTTATATTTAGGTTTCTTATAATGTGCATAGAAATTGTTACATGATTCCTTGAAACTGAAATACCTGAACAGTTCATTAAAACAATCATATACTCATACACGTCTTGGAAATCTTCAGTTTTTCATGTTACATCAATGTATGCAGGCATTTAATTTATCAATCACATTTACAATTATTAAAACATCAAATAAGTTGTCAGCAGAACTAGCATTTGGGAGAACAGCACAACTGAGCAATTCAAAGTACAGCAAAGACCAAACATCATATTCTGCACCTTATGATTCTTGCTTGAACTAGGAAAACAATTTCCACTGCTAAGCAGTAAAATAAGTTTCAGAAATAACTGTATTTTCTTCTGGAAAAAACAGCAGGGGTCATATGATGAACTCATCCATGTCTCTTACTTGAAATCATATCAGATAAAGCTACAACGGTAGGCATCAGTGATGGAATAAATATTCACTGAAATTCTGAAAGTCTAAATTATTTGTATAAAAGATATGGAGTAGTTTTAAAAAAGTTTATCAAGTGTTATTTTAATGTTGTTATCTTCTCAGCTGTGATGACAGAAAAAAAAGAGTAAGAGGTATGTTAAAACCTTATTTAATGTCCTGTATCAAAAATGTATTGCCAGAGATACAGCAAAATTTGCAGAGTCTTGGCATATGGCAGATGAAAAAAATTCTAAACCAGAAAATACTAGAAGAGCAATTATAATTTCATGCATTATTCCTTTCACTACACCAAAACTATGAGAGTAAGCAACCCTTATGCCTCGCCCATTATGACACACAGATGCCATTGATGCAGTATCACTCTATTCACTTTCTGTCTTACAGACGCTCATGGAGTTTTAAGACAGAAAACTTATTGGACAAAGGGAGACTGGCACTGCCAAAATCAGTGCTATCCAGGTTTAATTTCTAAGTTTCTGTACTAGTGAGAAATCTTCAAAATCTTCACAAGGTACAGTTTGAAAATGCAAATAAAACAAATATTCTTAATTAAGTGAAACAAATTTAGCCAGAAATCTGAAGAATACCCTTTGCTCACTGTATGTCATTAATAAAGAACAGTTTCTTCACTTTTCCAGTGCCTGCAATTCTATCTTGAGGCAGGAGATGGTCAAGGAGGCACAACAAACAGCAACACTACCAGTTCTAATAAAACCCTTTTTGGGAGAGTTGAGTATCACCTCAAGAAAAAAAGCTTTTTCTGAGCAATCAGTTTCTAATACAGAGCGAACTTCTAACAAACCACTCATAGACATTATTTTACTCAAAAATAAGTTACTGCCTTGTCAGACACTACATGATATTAATACCTTCCCTTTCTCTGGAAGACAACTGTCAAAATATTATTTACAATACATCAAGTACCAAGTCATAAGTCATACAATATCAAGAAACTCAGGAGTATGTCAAATTTTCAGTTTTGATAACAAAGATTAATTTAGCCAATCATTCAGATTAAGATTTGCTCTATAACATTTTTTAGATGAAATAATTAAAACAATATTATTTTTTTGCTATTTAAATGAATTGGTTTCATGTGACCAAAAATAAATCCCCAAAAAGAAATGCTGGTTCTTGGCACTAGGTCAAACGCTTCGCAGATTATTAGAAAGAAGCAAAAATTATGCTGTGATGATTAAGGATAAAACAGTCATGCATATTCCAGGTATTCTAAAATGTCTATAAATTTCAGATTTAAAAGATGTTAAAGTGGTTTTCTTACTGTGTTTCTAGCTTCTTACTGTGTGTCTTAGGTAGCATCTGCAACAGGGGAATACTAAGACAGAAAGCACAGTGTCTGAGTTGCACTATCTGCAGTGCAGATAGTTTGGAATAATTTTTAACACTCCAGAATTTGTGTACAATGAAAAAAGTGACACTAGTTGTTTCACAATTGCAATTTCACTCCCACAAGGTTTCTAGTATTTGTCTTGCTTTGTCGCAATAATTGTAAAAAGTTGGATCACTGAAGGTGCCTACTATGTCAAGATGTACCTCTTGGCATCTGGCTGACATCTGCTGTTTATTCAGGAAGTTCAAATAAAATTTTATACGAAGCCACAATTTCTAATGTTCCAAATATTTAGTATTAATCCATTTCCCACACATGGTTGATTCTGAATTCAGAATATGACAAAGTGCTTGCTCTGAGACATAAGCCATGAATAAAACTATTCATATCAAGAATTTCAATGCAATTTAGTAAATAAAGAGTATTTAACAATCCCTAAATATTGGCCAACTTTTCCATCATAGTGAAAACGACTGTTCTCAACATTTATTTCCATTATGGCACCTGCATTTATGAGTGTTAGAAGTTTTCCTAGCATATATGCAGCTGGAGCATACTCAGGAGATAAGCATGCACTTCTTAATACAATGGTAAATGCAACGAGAAGACGAAACACATCAGCTATGAGACAGAAAGGAGATTACTGCTGGTTCACTAGCAAGACACCACAAGTATTTTGTGTTTGTCACCTGCTTCTGTGTGCATGTATGCCACCTGTTCCTGAGGGGCGACTGGTACAACAGAGCCAGGCCACCAAAAATTATTGGGGGACCAGAGAATCCTTGAAGGAAAAAGTAAAGCAAATTCCACACACAGATGCAAAAACTCCACCCAAAATAGCAATATTCTCTTCGCACAGCTGCAGGAACAAGCTTGTCAAGAACCAAATAAAGCAGGACACCTGCCATGCATGACTAATGTCTGCCGATAAATTTAGTAAATTTTTAATCTTCGAACAATGACCATATGGAAACATATTATAGTATTCTGAGCAAACAATAAAACCACAGAGCAGCTAAAACCTTTAAAAATCATTAACCAAATCAAACCTTCAAAGTGTTTTGCTATCTAAGTATCCTATCAGGAATGTCAAAATAATGTCACAAAGAGGAAGGTGACTGACAGAATATGTCAGTCTCAGAAAGCTACTTCAGACCGTACAACACATACTCAAAGTTGGAGACGGCTGTAAGAGGGAGATGAGCAGAATTTCTGGTATCCATGCAACCATTATTAGACCATTCACACATACTACCATTGCCACATTGTGATTAACAGACCAGTGCATTAAGGAAAAAGTTGCAATCAGGTTACGTGAAGAGGACTGAATATCCCTGCTGATTACAAATGACAGATGATTTTTTCAGTCAGGTCTGCACTTAGAAAATGCACTGTCTTGGGGGGTAGATAAGCTCTCCTTGAAGTAGGAGGGCCAGACTCAGTGCCAATTTTTTCCCATCCCATACGCAAGCAAATCAACACAGTCTTTAATTAAGAGTTTACAGTGACCCGTCACCACAAGATCTACCACGTGATACTATAAACATTCTTCAAAAATGGATAAGCACAGGCTACATACATATCTTTAGGTCCCTACTATGTCAGAAAGTGCCCACCATGTACTACACAGCACCATAAAATAAACCACACACCTGCAGGAGCAGAGACATCCGTACTCTGATGCTGGCTTTGAAATTAACTATTTCTGCTGGTCTACTATTGTAGAAAGTAGAGCTAATATGGAAATGCCTGACGTGTTTTGTTTGACAAGTCTCAAGTACTCATGCCCTTCATATCCAGCTGGATATCTACTAACCATCATCTGAATTCCTAACAAACTAACACTGCTCAGTATACTGGACACTCAAAAGTAAGTAAATTAAGATCAGTTTCAACAACGTCACTTCAGGATTCTCTTTTACTGACATTGTTATGGTCCTGGACTTGTGGAAATCCTTGATCATCAGCTTCACTTTTCCACTTCATGTACCTTCATGTACAAAAAATAGCTTTTTTGTTTCCTTTTCCCTCCCTCTTCAAATGTATTGTTTTTGCCACTCTGAGACCTCTTTTTCTTTGCTCCAGCAATATTCCAACATGAGGAAAGGCCACCTTGATCAGTGAATCCTGTCTGTCTTCTGCAAGAGACATTAATTCCAGTAGTGTCTCCAGAAAAGCTATTTAACCACAGACCATAAAATACGCCTGTTTGCCACACCCTTTAGCCCACTACAAACTTAGAAGCCAGTAGTGAACTGCTGCAGCCATAGCTAAAATATCCTGGAGGAAAAAAACAGGAGACAATAAAGACAGTCCTTGACGTCTTCAGCTCCCTGCTATCACAGGAACATAATTAGATTCAACTTTCAAATGTTCCTAGATAACAGACCATGTCTATATTACAGGAAACATCCACCATTCTTAGCCATTCTTGTATGAGGGAAATTCCTTTGTGACCTCATGTCTGGCCATGGGTTGAACATCAAGAGCATGTCCATGACATCTTTAATCAAGAGGTTTTTAAACCACTGAGACTTAGGCCAGACTTTGAAGTTTAGCATTTTTTGCTGTTCTCCACCGACACAACTGACTCCACCAGAGACTAATTCAAGCCAGGAGAGTTTGTTGAGTGTTTTTCTAATTTCACGCCAAGCAAACAGCTTTTAAAGAACTTCCCACAACCCCATTTTAATTTTTAAATTATTATACCAAACAGTAAATGTAAGATTCTCCAAGCCAGATGGAAAAACAATTCCACTGATGACTTAACGAAGCCACCTTTTAATATCAGTGCCCAGTCAACTGGTATTTCATAAGCTCACCAAGTGACGGCACAAAACCCACCAACCAATGCTACCTAAAATCAAATACACATCATGCTTTCTCCTTACCATGCTAACCATACTAGGAGACATATCAGCATTTTAATGGAGGCCACATTATGTCATAAATGACAGGCTGTGCTTTGATGCGTATTAAAAAGTGCAATTTGGAGAACTGAATTAAAAATGCAGTGCACAATTGTCTGGAACTGGCCGATTCCTTGACATTGAGCTGGCAAGCTACGTCCAATGAATTTAATAAACCTTTCATATTCTGTGAAGTTTAAACATACAGGTCTGTGGGGTTCTTTTGGTACTGGAAGTTTACTATTTCGAAGTACATAGTTTTCCAATTGCTCATCGCTATACATCAATATAATGCTCTAAACCATCACTTTTGATGGTTGATGATGATGATAATACATTTTAAATTCTTTGACTAAGCTACTTGAATAATGACAGAAAGATCGGACCTTTCCAAACACGAAAATACAATGAATCAACATGTGTCATCTACAGAAACGGCACAAACGTCACTTAATGTGATCACATAAAACACATCCATCATTCATCTGTAAATCCATTTCATCGTATCTAATCCAAAACTCTGTGAGTATTAACAGTCACCAATAGAAAAACCAGTATTTTAGCAACCATCTATCGCATGACAAGTACTAGCACTTGCAGCTTGGTTGAAAATTAAGCACAGACTTCTTCTGGATCAAAATTTAAACTTTCAATTTATGAAATTCAAAAACTTCTTGTTGTTTTAACTAATAGGTATGTAACAGAACTCAATCTTAAATAGGGAAAAGGGCATAAGTGACTGACTTACCTTATGTTTTTTAATTTACAGTTGATAAACCTAGTCTTCCAAGAGCAGCCTCTCCAAAAATACAGTTCTGACAACAACAAAAAAAGAGACAGCCTTTTCTGACACATTTACAACGACACTAACATGACTTTGACATCAACTTTGTATTCTGAGCTGAATAACAAAATCTGTATGACAGAAGTTTAATAAACTCCTCACCTTGAAGGAAAGCAGCATTCTAGGAACATGAAAATAAAACTAAGTCACACTAATACTGGATAAATACTTTATATCTTAAGGAAAGAAGGATTATTAACATCATGATATTGCTATTTTAGAAAGACTACTCACAAAAAAGTAATTCTGTCAACAAAAAGTGACAAGTCCATGTTACAAAACATTAGAAACAGGCAATTTTTCAACACTTAACCTATTCTTTTTTTAATTAAAAAAAGGTGGTCTTCATCTGAATGCTCTTCTGTAGGTTTAAGTTCCCTAAGGGCACTATCACCATTTAAAAAAAAAGAAAGTATTTTCCCTATATTAATCTGAAAACAAAAAGGAAAACATGAAGATCATATCTGTAGAACTGCAAGGGAATGTATATGCCTTGGAAACCATTTGAGTGAAAGGATACAAGTTTTGGTATAATGGGATTAATGACTTCAATGCACGGCTTGCATTTATAGCTGTTGCACGAACCATAATAGGCAGAATTTTGCCATTCACAATAGCACCATCAAAGAGTGGACCAAAAAATGGAACCTGAATAAAAAATTAAGAAGTTCAACATAAAGCAAGATCGTAGCTATAACAATTAGCAATCAGCATTAACAATAGAGCACTCAAATATATGTCTCTTTCCCTCCTCATTGCTAGATAATCAAACCAGTTATTGTGTTGCAAGTCAGACCTTTTCTCTTGTGGAAATATACAGCCATATAACTGCTTGATATCCTTGGCAACAGATAACACAGTATTTGAAAAAAATTAAGCAACTATTTGAATACTATGTCTCATCAAAGATCATTTCCAACATTTGCCACAAAAGTCCTGGGAACAGTCATGCATATGATGTTTATGAGGTTGAAAGGCTAGATGATAATATTGTAGATTGTAGGAAGCAAAAGAAATAATTCAAATCTTAAAAAAATTTTTATCATGGCTCTAGTTCTTAACATGTCTATAAGGACCAACCCAGTGTGAAACTATCATCCAGTTACTGGTGCATTGACCCTCACCTCCTATTTCCTTTTTTTGTCTTCTATCTGTTCTTCTTCCTTTCTACATTATCTAAACAAAAAGACTGTAAGCCCTTTAGAGAAGAAATCTGCGGTGAAAGTTTAGCCTCTTTGGGGACTAAATGTAAAACCTTATTTGTGAGATCGGGGAAAACCTCAATGTTTAGCATAGCTAGCCCCCAAAAGGTGAACAGAACAGACAGATCTTATGTTTTGGCATGACATTTCTTTCTAATCAATCATCATTTTGCAATTAAAAAAAACCCAACAAACCAAACCAGTATTGAGTATCTTAATTGCCTGTACATGTGAATAAAGTTCTGAAGCTGCTGATGTAAAGCACGAGAAGAGCATCAAAATTTGTGCATCAGCTCAGCAAAGGGAGCAAAGTGTTCACTAAATATTCTTCCTGCTAAGAGGAAACAAATGCTGCAAAGGAATTTTAGATCCCTACATTATTTTTGCCATTAGTCATTTAATGTAGTTTTGAGAATACTGAAATCTAATGGGAGGCACTTTCTTCACATACAAGGACTTCCTTTTGGACTAATAAAAATCCCCATTTTCAGCAGTTTTTGCTTTCCTTCTTAACATGCATGCTCCCAATAACACAACTATTTGTACTTAAAGTAGTAAAAGAAAGAATATACTTATTAGTTAAAAATGTAAGTAATCCAATAGTAACAAGATTGATTATCATTTCGTGCCTACAATGGATAGAGACAATCATCATAAAGAGGCAATCCTATTTCTGTCATACCTCATTTATTAATATTAGTGCTGGTAGCAATAATTTTAATATTTAAAGTACAGAAATTCATGGCAACTGACATCACACACAGAAGTTAGGTAGTACAAAAATGCATGATTACTTTTACTCAGTCAGTGTTCGCTACCCTAAACCACTGTTTTAAGAACAGGGTCAGCACTGACATTTGAGGAACAGCCATTAGAAAGAAGTCATGTTCATATGCCTAAGGGCTGAATGGTCTTGCTTTACTGAATTCATCTCCAAATTCTTGTATGGAGTTAAGAAGAAAGTAAAAAATAGGTTTGAGAGGAAAAAAAGGGGAATATCACGTGGATGGAGGAAGCTGGAACAGGCCATTATTCAACTATCTTGGTTATGTATCAAATTTGATAAAAAAGTTCTGTAAGTTTACTGTAATATTTAAATTACTATGCAGAATATCCTAGCTTTGTTTCCAGATTATGTTGTTAGCAGATACGCTTAACAGCATCAGGCCTTTGCAATTTCAAGTTACTTATTTCACTATGCACTGTACTCATCCTTTTCCCTCCTACCACCACTGCAACTGTCCATCATCTTGTCAGATCAATCTATTATACTAAAACCTCAGATTCTAAACAAAACTCAGTTCATGTTAAACATATGAAAGAAACATAAAAGAAAACAAACCCTTACCTCAGGCTTTTTCATGATCTGGATACTGAACATATGGTTTTTCATGGGATAGATAACTATAAGAACATCACCAAATTCTGTTGGAATTATTCCTCTTCTATAGTCTCGAGTATGTTCTGACCAGACAATGTGTACTTCATCATTTCCTAAATGTCTTAGCTGGAAAACCCGGGATAAAATGCCATCAGTTTAAATATTCTTAATTAATATTCTATAGCCATACAGCTATATTAAATGTACATATTTTAAAAGGACAAACCCACTAAAAACGCATGAAGAAAAATGAGTAAAATAAGCAATGTACACTATAGTTCTTTTACAATTTCAGTGTATTAGTTGAGAGTACTGGTTTGTGCTACAGATTTTCATACATTGGTGTTAATTTCTATTGAAATTAATAGATATGTGAATATCTGTTTTCTGCTGAAAGCTAACATTTTGTTGATACTATCTCAAGAATACAGAGTGGTTCAACCTGATTTACTAAAATGTGTTCAAGATTGCCATCACTGATAGGCAGAAAATTACTAAATTCTGTATGAACTTCTAAAGTATACGAATGAACATCGGTTTAAAAGCTACATATCTGAGAAGTTAAGCTCATCATTCTAGCCAAATTCCAAACTGCCTACCACAAACAAAAAGCTTTTAAAGGAGAATGGCTACTGCATTCTCCATAGACCCCATATTAACTAAGATAAATGCTCATTTTCCATGTAACCTGCATACCTTTGTACAATACCACCCTGCTCCCCCACAAACTACAAAATGGCTCTTGATCTGGCTCAGAACGGCTGAATGGGATCCTCAAAATCCATGCTGTATCCTCAGATGTAATCATATAACCAGATCAAGGAATTCCTTGAACACTCTGGAATTATCTGCATTGAAGATCCAAAACACTCCTTCTGATAAACATTATCATCTGATAACAAATGTTTACATCATGGAGAGAGGCTTTATGTATACTGACCAAACACATTCAGATTATTAAAAGCAACATTCTTTCCAGTAAGGTTTATTTCTGAAAATTCAAACTGAAGTATCTTTTTTATCTCCTAGTGCATCACCAGTTATTGACAATTGTCTTCACCCCCAGTTTTCACCTTGTTTGCACAGCCTTAGGTAGGTGGAATTTGTCAATCACCTTGATGTTAATCAAAGAACTGCACTGTGAACTGCTGTTAACACGTAACATACAAATATCACTCTGAGCATGTACAAGAAGCTATTCTATATAAAAAAGCAACAATTTGCCATAGCACTTTCAGAACACAACTGCACTTTAAATAAAAGCAAAACACATGCACAGTCTTCAGTGAAATTTAATGACAATTATTCACTGGTTTATTTTACAAAACCTCCTGGAATGCTACCTTTGTCTTATGCGAAGGCTTACACCAGCTGTCAGTAGCAGACTTAAAAAAAGAAAAAAGAAAAAAAAGAAGCTGTCTCTGCTCTTCTCTGTTAGCTTTAAATTGTATCCGACTGAAGAACAGGGTTGTATTTCTATGAAAAAAAGGATTTTCTTCAGTGTTGGACTAGGCAAAGGACACATGGCTTCAACACCCTGTCTCTTCTTTGATGCTCAACAAGTCACTTGTTTTGCCTGCACCAGATTTTACATACACCTACTCTACAATGTCTGTGGCCAGCTGTTCTTGCCTCTTGTGTAGAATGGCTGAATTACTTTGAACAACACTTAGCTAGGGATGCTCCTGCACCTACTCTTAAACCCAACCCAGCAAAAGAATCGGTTATAACAACAGTCACTACACTGAGCTTTATTTTACTAGATTAGAATAAAGCCAGACAGCAACCTGAATGGCTGATGTGCAACATGCAAACAGCAGCTGCAGGAACCTTGGATAACACTTACAATGACAAACATAATAAAAGAAATTTAATTGCAAAATTGAACCTCTCCTATCTTAAAATCATTTAGGCTGGAAAAGACCTCCAAGATCATCAAGTCCATCTGTTAACCTAACACTGCCAAGTCCATCACTAAACTATGTCACTAAGCACCACATTGATATACCTTTTAAATAACTTCAGGGATGACACTAAACCACTTCCCTGGGTAGCCTGTTCCAATACTTGACAACTCTTTCTGTTAAGAAGTTTTTCCTAATACCCAGTCTAAACTGCCCCTAGTTTAACTTGCAGCCATTTCCTCGTCCTGTCTCTTGCTACTTGGGAGAGGAGACTGACCTCCACATTGCTACAGTCTCCTTTCAGGTAGTTGTAGAAAGCAATAGAGTCAGTAAGAGCAGTAAGAGCAGTAAGAGAGTGACACGAAGCACACTTAGTTGTTTTTTTGTTCCTGGCTATAGCTTGGAGGACTTGATAAGATAAACTTCAAAATATACAACAAAAAAACCCCTCCAATCCCCCAAAATCATCAGAAAAGCAACTTCTCCTTCTAACCCTTTAGTTTTGTAGCAAAACATTAATTAAAGAAACCTTGCACTGTGGCACCGGAACAGCCCCATCCATTGATTTTCATCAGGGCAGAGTTCTATCTTTTAAGTTTACACTTAAGGCCTTAAGTTTACACAAGGCTCAGCTTCACTTCAGTCTCCTCTAGCATCGCTGTCTAATAAATTGTTATCCTTGGCCTCCTCTCCTCTGGCCACAGTTAACCAATTTCTCTCTTCAGGCATGAGATAATTTTTCAAATGGATCACAGACATGATCCAAGTGGGGGAAATATATGCCAGGTTTTTGTTTTAAATTCAGCTCATCTCACTGTACTGGTCTCAAACATAGGCCAAGAAAACAACTTGTTGGCACCTTTTTTTGAAGCATGACAGGAGTGGAAAGCAGGGTTGTCACATCTTAAACTGACTTTATCACCAGAGAAGTCAGTGAGGTATTGCACCTCAGATTAAAAAAAAAAAAATCCCATTTTGCTTCCTTAGTGAAGTGACAGTCAAACTAGCTGTTGAAATATGACAATGATAAAGTATCAGGGATTGACGGGCTTGCACTCAGAGCAAGTGAAAAGCTCAGGGAGAATGAGGCCGCCTAGTCAAAGAGAAAGCATGAGGCAAATCAGTTTGGACATGAAGTGTTGTGGAATGTAAAAAACCCACACGATCCTACATTGAGGGATAGCCATCTGGAGCACCGACTGAACTCATTGAACCAAATGCCAAAAAGCAGAACTGGGACCAATACACCATCACTGCACTGCATCATTCATAATTCAGCAATATTGAACTATTTACGAAAAGAATTATTCCTCCTTTACTTGCCATCTTTGGATTCAGAGACAATAAACTCATAGACTGTTAGAAACAAGCGATGGTGACAGTGTACATGCCAAATAAATAGCTTTAAAATCCAAAACATATAGAGAGTTTAGATATTGCAGCTTCTTGAGGGCATCACTGCCACTGAATTTCATTTACCAAAGGTTGCCCCTGTGTACCTGTTACTGACACCTGCAGTTAATCACATTGGATACGAGTTCTTGCACTTCTGTGAAAGCTACCCAGATGGAGCATCACTACTGAAGTATGCTTTCACATTAGACTGATAGAGATTTTGCTGTTATAAAAGTGTACTGTGTGGTTATTTCAGCAGGATTACTGACAAGGGACACGTATTTTTGGATGCCAAGTGTACCGAAGCTATCGGCAACTTTTCTTTCCAATTTAAAAGTTTGCTTAATACTCATATATATGTGTGAGAATACATACCAGGCTAAAAGCAGAAACTTCTTCAGAGGAAAAGGAAAATGAATCAGTTTATTTCAGAGTTCCAAGTCCTGTCAAATGTATTCCACCTCATGATTACTGTCCAGAATTATCTGGCAATGACCCAGTTTGAGTAAAATGTAGAATGGCATCTCTGTGACATGTAATGGATTAAGAGCCAAAATCAGATGGTGCAAGTAGGTGGATGATGGTATAAAGTATGAATGGTGATGTATAACAAAATGAAAAATGCTCAGGATCAAAACCATGTTTCTATTATAGGCGGTCAGATGACTGACAAATACAATAGACAAGAAAACAAGGTTGTGTGTCGCTGATTTTATATTTATGTTTGGAGAATAACTAAGTTCTAGATAAGTCATTCTGTTCCTTTTTTCAAGATTAGATCACAAGAAGCTCTGACACTACTAACACAGTGCTCCTTATTACTTCTTTCAGATGTCCTCGCCTCAGTCAGCAAGCAAAGCTTCTGAAAAAGTGTGAATGGTGGTAACTTGATTCATCAACAACACTTGATTCATGGAAGAGATCTGATACCTGAAATTGACTTGAAAAGCTTTCCTGGCTTATTTAATCTGCTACGTTTTGCATAAACTTTTTAGGAAGAAGAATTTCAAATTTCTTCTCAATTTTTCATTTGAGGACCTTGAAATTCAGCAGTGCTAAAAAAGCAAGATCTCCTACAAGCACAGTAAACACTTTGAGAATCCATTGTTCACTGTAATTACTACACCACAGGAGAGCCAGAGCCTGACCTCTTTCAACTTTAATCTTGATTCTTTATTTCTTTGTATTGAATTGGAAGTACCCCAGAATTCAGTGCCCTGGACACACGTAGGACAAAGATACTGAGCTACAACCACCTATGATCACTGAAACCTTAAGGACAGACAAAATCATGATGCCCAAGAAGGTGTGGTCCCAGCGTTATCTAACAGAATGGGATTTGGTGCACACAGAATGGACAGCTGTCAAGACTGAGTTCTGTGTTAATGGTTATTCAAAACTCACCACCAGTTGTCTTCACACTTATTTCATGACCTTGTTTTCCTGAATTTACAACTTCATATGTACATACATCACAGTAAGCCTAACAAAGTGCAAATCAGTACCAGAGACATAAGTCACTGCAATAATATAAATAATAAAAAGTCCCAAAATAATGTTATACTTTGAGCAACTGATAATACCCTGGAAACACCTGGAACTATAGGTTACACAGTATTCTAACACTCTAAATGCAGATCAAACTGCCCTAGAGAGTTTATTACCTAAACATAAGACATGACACAAAATAGAGATGGATAAATGCAAAGAAGCTGTAAAAAGGTGTTAAAGATTAGGAAAATGTCATTTATGTCAGCATTCTTCAAGAATAAAAGTGTCAAGACCAGAGAAAGGAAGGTTCAGCAATCAAAACAACAGTTTACGATAAAGAGAACAAATTTTAACTGTGTGTATGGAAAGGCTATGTTGGAAGAAATGTTAGGTGGGAAAAAGAAGAGTCGTAAACACAGAATGAAGGTAAGAATCCAGAAAGTGGACCAAATTAAAGCTGATTTCAGGCTATGGGCAAAAGTGACAGGCACAATGGTTATGTTATCTGTGGTGATCCAGAAAGGTGGCAATGAGAAAGAGATTAAGAGCTCTGTTTTAGCCATTTTAAACCTGAGCTGTCGGGAAGACAGCCCTGAGGAGATAAAAGAGACAAACAGATTTTTTTTTAGGCTTGCTTTGAAACTCTACTCCATTAGAACAAATATATAAAAATGACCGACTGTTAGGTTACCTGAAATTTCAAATTTAACTGAAAATACTTTAAAATATTCTTACTCTATAACCATCATCATGTGTCAGCTCTCCTAATACATTTATGTTAACTGAATACAAAAGAAACGTGAAATAAATATAACCAGGAGGGATGATCAAATCTAATTTTGATACATTAGTGTCATATGCTGTACATGTTACAATAGCAGCCAGACTTTAAACTAAGCTGCAGGCTATACTGAAATTTCCAAATGGCAGATTGTTCTAAGTGATACCAAGTATAATTGAAGTAATAAACGATAGTAAAAGCAAAGCACACTGTCAGGAAGAATTTAAGTATTTACTTTTTAAAATTAAATGAGTTAGGTTTGGAAAGGCAAGACAAGTGAAATAATGCAGGGCTCAATTTACAGAAAATTCCTTTTATTTATCTGTTACATTAACCCTTGAACTCTTGCCAAAATTACTGTAATTTCTAATACCCACTTACCTAAAGGAGAGAGAAAAAAAAGCTATTATACTTTCTTCTGATAGAAGAGCTAGCCTCAACTTCTTTCTTCTTTAAAGATGGAAGTGTTTATTACGAAAAGAACAAAAGAAGCAGAGATATATGAAGTAATGGCTTTATGCAGCTACTTTTGCTCATTAGATGTTAACAGCACTACTGTCTACAGTCATGTACCTTCTAGATGAGTTTTTCACAAAACTTTGTCTCAGTAACTATGGTGTGTTTGGGTATTTTGTTGGTTTGGTTTGGTTTTTTAGCAATATGTGTATGTAATTGTAACTCAAAGAAATACTGTACTAATCATTCACATCTATAAACCTTCAAGTTACCAACACATGTTAGCAACACAACAAAAACCCGTAAGTACTGGGAACTGTAATGATTTTATGTGCTTAGGATCATGTCATGCTCAACTTAGAATGGTGTAATACATCAAAAGCTCAAGATGAATTAGTATTCAATCAATAACATTACTACTTTTTATTTACATACTATGTGTATAATATTCTCACTCACAATGCCTTCACTCCTCTAGAAAGTTCCTCCTAAGGAAGGAGGAACTAGACAGGTGATTGCTCATTTATGTGCCTCTACAACCTTTCTCATTCTGTGAACTGAGTCTTCACATTATTTAGTCCTGATACTCTCTGCAAGCTTGCTCTTGTAAAGTTAGTGTAAACAGTTTTTACTCTAACCTTCAATTGTAAGAAAACCAGAATGAATTGCATTATCAGCATTAAACCTTTGATTTAGTATTTGCAAATTAAATAGTTATTTTATATATGTATTTTAATGTTAAGTTCCTTTACACAATCAGAAGTTTTTTATCAGTTCTTGAATTCATGTCTTTTTTTGCTCTTGTTCATATCTTCAGAAACAAATGCTTCAGAGGTATCAAGACACTTAAAAGTTTAATTTACTACTCTCTAAGACAGATGGAAAATCAGTTTAAAAATGGCTTAGCCCCTGAAACAGCAGAATCATGATTTTGCAGTGGCTCAACTGGCAGGAAGAAGTTTTGTTTTAATTTAATTTAATTTCCATTTATAAAATGAACATATCATGTACCTCTAGGCACATTTACAATATAAAAACCAGCAGCCGTTCGAAGCCAACTACTGCAAGTTTGCTTGGTCTTCTCCCATTGAAAAAAACAGACAAAAAAAATCACATGAAAGACCTGCAGAGAAGCTCAAATCTCAAGTTTCTCTGAAGGTCACGAACAGTATATGCACTCAGAACAATTAGAACTGTTAGCACTCACATGGCTCTCAAATAATTTTGATAGTGTGTGTGAGCTGAACAGTATTTCATAAAATACAATCCTTTTGCTGATGTGTTCAGGCCAAGCAGCATGAGTAGTTGCAGAGATAGTAAATGAATTAAGACTGTTTTCCTGCTTATGGCTCCCGATAGCACTTGCTGATTTATCCCAAGATGCAAACTTCAGCTGATGTTTCTCTCAAGTTTAGGATGAATTTCTTAACATTTCTCTTTGCTGCTGGTTCCTTGATATCTAATGCTTCTTCCCACAAAGTCTTTACTTGCTGAGTAAGAGCACTAAAAGTCCCACCCAGTTCATCTCCTTTACTTAGCCTATCATCATTAAACATACACAACATGAACAGCTTTGAAACACGTTTCTATTAGATTTGATTGGAATGGGCCAAAAAAGTATTAGGGAAGGGAGGAGAGACAAAGAGAGGCTCACAAGCCTCTGTTCTTGAGAAAATGTGCTTAAAAAGAACAAAATCAACACACTGAGGAAGAACAGAAAGGAAAGCCACAGAGAAATAAAGTAGCTTGATTAAACAGTCAATCAGTTGCTGAGCCACAAATATAATCTCAATCTATTGATACACTCTACATATCCATACAGACCTCAAATATTTCCAATTACTGATGAGTGAGACTGTTGGTAAAGTAGGAGAGAAACAGGCCTGGGGCACACTGGAATTGTTAAGAAGCCCAACTGACACAATTTTCACAAGCTGAGTCACAGGAAGCCTGGACCAGCACTGAACCTTGCCTGGCAAGAACAACTCTGTGTAGATGCAGGGTGTTCTGTGGTGGTGTTTTCCTCCCTACCCCCTTGGACTGCACTGTCATCTTAGAAATGCTTGTTAGGCCTTGGCCTTGACAAACAGCACCTGGGCTAAGTTCCTCTTGAGCACATCAGAAACCCTGTCTGGTCCCAGGAACTTGTGCTATCTAATGAGCTCCTGTTTTTAAATGACCAACCTTGGAAACTTATTTTTCTTGCATGAATAACAGCCCAAGTAGAACTGGAAATCAAAGTTGTAACTGAACTTTCAAAGGAATCGTGGACAGAATGGAAAATTACTATGACTAAATTCAACTCTCTTGCAGCCCTATAAACTGTGGTTGGAAGTGAGACCCTTTGAGATCTCCCGGACCACCAGTCGGCTGCAGCCAGCAATCTCTCTCTGAGTGAGACGCCTCTCAGAGGCAGCCAACTCTCAGGTTTGCTGTACTCAGAGGATCACTGTCAAATACCAGCGATGGAGCCTGGGCTAATACCCCCACTGCTCGAGGATCAACCCCTTCACTTGTTGAGAAGATGCAAAGGCATCCGACATGAGTTGTTCACTGAACTCAAAGGGAATTTTTTACAGGTATATACCTTGTACATAGTCCTTTAGATCTGTGTGCATGCAAGTGTAAATGTGCTATAGCAACTGTACTACGAATGCTGCTCTTGGATTACGTACTTTAGATTTGTAAGTAAGTTAGGTCTATAAGTGAGTTACTGTTGTGCTATAGTAAATTCTGTAGAATCTTTTCTTAAATTGTTTAAATTAAGCTATCGATGTTAAGGGCTGTTAAGTTTACAAGCTGGTAAAACTTTAAGCCTAAACCGTCACTCAAGTCTGGGGCTAAATTTGGCAAGGGGGTGCACTCTGAACCTTGTGACTCATTGGGAGGATCTTCCTCATTGCTTTTTATCCTTACCCTTTCCCATCCTGACCCTTTTTCCATCCCCAGCCTCCACACAGATCATACTTGGTTGATTTTAGTTTTAGATTGATTGACTTTGCATTTTAGTCTGACTTTTCTCTGTGTGCTTTAACCATCCAGTAGGCAGTAAAGTGAACCTTGCCAATGAACAGTGTCCCACTTTTATTTGATTATTAAATCTGCTTTTGCCAAATGCCTTTGCTGGTCATTCTTTGACCTAAAATACTCATTCATGACATGCTCCTGGAAACAGACATGAGATCTTGCCTCTGTGTTCTGCTGAAGTCCATAGCATTTTCAAATTACACACTATTAATCATTTTTCACTGTGACCCATATTCCCCCTTTTCAACACTTTGTAATGGTCTAATTCAAACAGATTATAAACAAATGTTGTGAGGTTAATTACAAGCTGTGTTTCATAAAACCAGGTTTTTGTTTAAAAAATAAAGAAGCCAGTCTACTTGACACCCCCCCCATTGTTCTATACTAAAACAGTAGCAACGATATAGTTTTAAAATTAGTTATTTTTGCTATTAACCACTTTTATAAATCATTTAACAACCTAAGTATTACCCTGACTCTACTTCAGGAAATAAAGAACAGAAAGGATGCAGCATCATAGGCATACGAGCAAAAGCATTTTTAATTCAAAAACCCCACACCAACCAAACCAACGTCAGATAGAACAGTGAGAAGCTAGAATTCATAGTCAGTCTATAACAAGAACAATAATATTTTTTCTTCAAGTTGAACACAAAGAAAAAGAAGTCATTAATAATTGAAGCTTGCCAGAGGCATGGCTATTTCTCTCTTTACTAACTGTCTACCATCTAATTTAATTACAAGTATTAAAGTCCATGCTGAGGTCAACCAGCTTCAGTTCCTCCAATATTACACTTCAACCAGTGCTCATTAACGTGTCTAGTGAATGGATTAGCACATCTGAAGATGTATGTATGCAGGATGGGGGCACAGTCTAAGGATGGCTAATTGTTCATTTATAATAGGACACATGTTCGAGACTGTAACTTATTATTACTAATGTGGAATTTATTAAATTCTAAAGAAAAAAAATACCAATACAGAAACATTTTTCTCTTAATGCAGCTATAAGAGATCATATCACTGCTGAGCATCTGTGCCTCCTCCAAGACAAAACACCTTATATATAATAAACATTGTCTTCGTATTTTTAACTTTTTTTTTTTAGGGAAAATTATGTTAATAACCAGCACATGACCTTTAAGTAAATAAAAAGTCATCTCAGAAAGTGCTCACCACATGTATCTTAACGGGCATCTAAGGTTTCAAAAGTACTAAGATATCACTGAGATGTAATACTTTTTCTTCCACATCAACCATTGCTTCCCTGCACTTTTCCCCACTTTATATACATTCCTGCCAACAATTGCAATGATGGTAAAAATCACCAGTACAGTAAAATTAGAAATTGGTAGAGAATATACCAACCTAGCAGGTAAGGATGTTATGGCATTTTATGGTGTTTTGATGTTGTGTTGGACTTTTTTTTAAAGTTACTGGATTCTCTTTGACTCTAATTTCTCTAGGTTTATTACCAAGAGAATACTATTTATTTGGAGACACCTACCTTTTTTGTTAAAGAGTCATCTGAATCAGAAGGCATTCTTGTTGACACATGGAACATTACTTCTACTGTTGAGGTAGCAAAATATGGAGTGGTCAATCCAGTGCTTTTGTTTTTTTGCAGTCCTCCCATAAAGCCACAATGGTTTGTGAGATTCACCTAGAAATAAAGACCAAGAAACTTTACAAGAAAAAAAATTATCAGGTAATAAATATACCCTTTATACTTCAAAATGCACTTTCAACTGAACTTTAAAAGTGAAGATCCTTTTCACAACAGTATAGTTAATGCTTTTTTTCTAAAAGAGAAACTTGCTGACTAGAATGGAAATCAATTGTAATGCACTAGCGTTCTATATTCCACGATCACCACAGAAGCTGCTGGAAAGATGAGGTTAGAGGAAAGGAAAGGCTGTGTAAATAATATTTACTGCATTATTCCCTGATCATTTGAGTGCAGTCACTTACATGTACTTTTTGTATTTTTTTAAATTCTCTGATACTACATCAACCTTGCCCTGAGCTCTTGAAAAACTCTGTGTAAGAGCCAGGTAATTTATTATCTTCCATATATTTTTTTGAGAAATTTTCATTCTGTGAATATGAAAAAAAATCACAGGAAACTAACTGATAACCTGTAAATAAGTTTGTAAGTCTTAGATCTATGAGAAATAGTCTGATACTGAAGTAAGTAAGCATGTTTAATGTGCTGCTTCACCTTTAAAACAGTGAATACAGAAAGTTGTATTTCAAATGTGAATACATTTAATCTCTGCCCACATGGCATATATTTGGGTTTTTGATACTAAAGGATGCAGAATTTAATGTTAAGATGTTAAAATATTAGCTGTCTCTTTATGGAATATTAATCCAAATGAGCAACTCTTTAAACTAAGTAATAATGCCTAAGAGAATTAAACCACTAAAGAAGGATATCTGACGCTACTAATGTGGGGTTTTTTTCTCCTGAATGTGGGAAATAAACATCTATGTCCATGAAAGTCAGCAGACTTGTAGCTATTTTCCTCTGTTCCTGTGGAAAAGTCAGAGTCATTATCCACACAGTTAATCTGGTAGTGCCCTTTTATGCCTAAGGAGTAAAGAAACACAAAGAACAAAAATAAGATAGTCACTCATGTGGACACTCCTGATGAGCACAAGTCACAAGAAGAACAAAAAACCTGCAGCTTCTTATATAGCCAACCAGGACCAAAAGCCATTCACTGCCTTTACAGTGGTAATTAATCCTGTGCATCTGAAAGAAAGATGGAAAAAAGGAAATCCTTGTAACAGTATCGAACAAGTGACTAAAGAGCTGCACGCCCACATAGATAATGGGGTACATCACAATATTTCTGACTGCTGGAAGAGAAGTAGAGTGGAGTGTGTGAACTGATACATGCCTGCAGTGGAAGGCAGGAAGAAGAGAATATGTCAGAAGCTGCTTGTCTGTGCTTTTTGAAGTACCACATTTGAGCAAAACTCAAACTTCAATGGACTTAGCACTCTACAAGCTTACAGGGAAATCAAGATGCCTCCTAATCAGTCCATGAAAGCCAAGTACAGGACTGCACATTAAAGAATTATCTTTGCCTGCACAAACTTCAATTGTTAAGAGCTTAAATTTAAATGGCTAGTATTGCTATTGAAACTAAAACAGGAATTCTCCTCTAAATCCCATTTTCAAACCAGTGTATTTCAGTACTTGTGAGTAATGCTGAAGAGCCAAAGACTTGTAATATATAAAGGGATCCGTAATTTTCTTTGTAAAAAAACCTAGGATAAAAACATTTTAATAAATACCTCCCAGCCAAGACCAGCTACAAAATCCTCATAGGCTTGACTTCCCCCAGTATTCGTAAGAATGGAGTGTTTATCTTCCTGTCCCTCAGCAACATAAAACACTGCAATCTTGTGTGTCTCTCGGCTGTAAAACAGAATGGTCATTGCATGACAGTGCCTTAACTAATATGAAATGAAAATATGCAAACAATACACACAGAGCATGGCTTTTAAAGCATAAAAAATGCATAGTGGAATTACAGTACAACTATATGGCTTCTTTTTGGATACCCCCCATATCTTCATATTCTCATTCTGTCTTTTCTAGTGTCCTCTTCTCTAGAGCCTTAAGTTTTGCTCTACATGAGCAGCATTTACCCTTTTCACCACTTCTAAGATGCAGGATGGTGCTGGCTGTACCAATCGCTAATGGAATAGCTGGGCTTTTGACATGGACAAAACCTGTAACACGGGCATTATACCCACCACACTGCCCATTAACAACAGTGCCTTCTGAACATTGTGAAAACGCAGCTTGTGCAACTCAATGAACAGTCTTCACACATCTTAAAGATCATCCTCATTTAAATGTCTTCTGTTGATAGGTGGCTGTTAGACATTGGAACAAGTGGAGGTGGTTTCTCACACTTCTAAAACCTCCACTGGGTTTTGTTTCAACTTCTACAAAAACAAGTCAGTTTTTAATTCTGTGCTACAATTCCAACTAGAGATCAGTGTCTTCAAATACTGGGACCATTTGAAAAAGCCAATCAACCAAAGCTTAAAATGTGGAGACTTTGATATATCAAAGTTTTAAAACAATTCAATGTTAAGCATATACAAATGCTCATAATTATAAGTTATTTTGAAATTTATTTATCTCATAGTATTCTATGTGCAGAATTTGACCCTACAAATAAAACCAATGCAACTTCAATATAACAGAAAAAATTACAATACAATGCAAAATACATTAATATTGGAAAAAAAACCTATTTAAAAAGTCAGCTCAACTCTCACATCTATGCAATTAGTGCCATTTGAGTAAAAGCACACTTAAAATAAGTAAGTAGGCAGTAATTAAAAGAATTTACCATTGTCTTGAGTCCAAATTTCTGAGTTCTCGAAGTAACTTCTCATTTTTCTTCAGGAGATGAAAGCTCCTTCTAAATAGAGAAATTTGTAACTGTTATCACCTCTTCACTGGTGGATACAGAACAGTACAAGAACATATCCAGGTCCACTCAGGAACAGTCAACAAATGCTTCTGCCTTTTCAACAGTCCTTTCTTAATATTTAAAAATTAAGGCATCTTTAAAAAAAATATACAAGCTATTTTTCTTACTCCAGCAAGTCTTCTATATTCATTACAGCCCTGAGTATAACCTCTGTTTCTTTCCACTTTCTTCTGTCAACCTATTGGATCTGACTGGGATCCATTTCTTCTCTACAGAAGAACAGAATTCCCTTTGATGCACACATAAGCCTCACACTTTACTAGACCATAATATATATGCTTAGTGACAAAAGACACTCCCATTAATCCACTGTTGTAGGAAGTTGGTGCGTTCAACACAGAACTTTTGCTATCCTGAACTGCAGAGCAGAACTTAGCTCAGCAATCACCCAGCCAGCTGTAACAATTTAAAGAAAAAACGAAACCAGCATGTTAGAGCAAGAAAGGCAGTTTTCATTTCTTTTCAACTGCGCTTAAGATGTTTCCCACAAAATACTGTGGAATTAAGAGCAGTCCTGTTCAAAACCAGACTGCCTTGAGGAATTAAAGACCCAAATAACAAGGGTTGTAACACCAACATTTTGTCTGATTCCAGTGATATCTCAGTGACACAGATAATTTTTGTTTTACAGAATATCCATTTCCCTTCATAGCAGGAAAATATATCAGTGATTCTAATATGGAATTTGACAGCAATAGCAAAAGATTTCAGAAAGACCCATAAATGCTAGGATGCTAATATTTGTACATATCCACATGTATATGCAGACATGCACTTAACTACACTCACACAAAAATAATAATGTAAAGAGACATTACTTCTGTAATTGAACATGGCTTCTCTCCTGTCACCCTAAACAATATTCAAACAATACTCAAGCACAGCCAATACTGAAATAAATAATAGGGGACACATCTTTCTCATTAGCTAACACACATGCAATGCTTTGAGGCTGCATGCAAGCATGCTTTTAGCAGAGAAAGCAGCAGGACACTGTCCAGTGACACAACAGCTGAGAATATGACACCTTCTGAGTATTATTCTGTCATAGAAATGTAATGATTTTTGCAGCAACATACATGGGAAGCAAGGAAAATACATCACTCCTTCAATTAGCCTTCAAACACTTTCTAAGGAAAGACTATGAATCTCAATAAATGCAACAGATTCCTTCTTTCTGTCTCTCTAAATGACAGGCTGAAAAGCAGAAGAAAGCTGCTACTCTGCCCTTAGTTGCACATTCCCTCTCTTTCATTAGCTGGCCTGGAATATTTTTGGCTTAACAAACTCTATGATCAAGGTAAGAATAGCATAATTCCTTAAAAAAAGTTCTTAAAATATGAGTCATTTTACCTTTTATCCCATGAATTCATTCCCAGGATACTGAGAAGTAATCTACAGTAGTAAAATGCTGACTGTGGCTTCTGTGAGGTTGGCTCATCCTGCTCCATAGCCCTCATATTTACATCACTGAAATGCTTTTCAACAAACTCTCTCTCTTCCGTGTGCTGTTTCAGAATTGCATTGATGACATCGTTCTCCTGCTTTTCTGAGATGCAGACTGGTTGAGGAGCAGGGATGTTGAGTGAAACACCAGTTCTCTGTAAGCATTCAGGGCTTGTAACACCTAAATACTGCAGCAGCTCATCAAGAGCATCTTCTTCATCCCTAATTGTATCCCATGTTGGTACAGTGTCTCTAAATTTCCTTTTAACTTGGAGTGTAATCCCATCTCTTGCTGATACATCCTCCACATGCTCAAAAGACGAAAGAGCATCTTCTGGTTTATCTTGCTGAGATAATGAGAGTGCAAAAGATGTTTGTTGTGAAGATCCGCATAAAGATGATGGTCCGTACAAAATGGCCGAATCCCACGAGTATTTGCCAGACAGATCACGCACTATAATTCTAACATTTGAATTAGCAGATGCAAGTCCAGCAGACAGTCCTCCTCCAGGCATGTCGTCTTCTGCTTGGATTTGTATGCAAGACACCAGGGAGGTATTGTTTAATACAAAGAATTGAAGATTTGGGTTCTCAAAAAGTTCAGGAGAAAGCTCAGGACTTTCACTGTATGGATTGTCATTGTTTTCACACACTTGACTGGTCAGCATAGCAGGACCTCCACTCATAGGATAGTGGCCTAAGTGGTTGACTAGATGTGTTATCACAGTGCGAGCAGCAACAGAAATTAATCCTTGCTGCATGTGAGTTTTCACTGCAAGAGAAAGAGCACAGGTTTTAAATGAAGAGTTCAGAAAACAACACTGAGATTTATGTATTTCTTTTCACGTCTTCCTGAGTTTTAAACAGAGAATGATCACTGCAAGCTGAGGATACATGCAATTCAGTAACGGAAAGTATGTATTTTGATGACCATTGGTCTTGTATATAAACAGCACGAAAAATCCTAAACCAGTTAAAGAAGCATCTTCATTATTTTACAGCCGATCATACTTCCCTTGCCATAGCTTTGTTATCAGCACTGTTCTTCTAAAATACACAATTTCTTATCTAGTGAAAATAAACCTTGAACTGCTGTTGAAGTAGAGATCATAACTGTGTTGCAAGATGTCCATTCCAACTGCAGTGTATTTTTATATTTATACACATCATTACATTGAGAAATACAAAGGAAGATAGATGCACAAAAGGTCTAATCCATCTTAATTTCCCTGGGGAGCATATAGCTGTAGGTTAGCTTCAGAATAGCCCTGGATAATTTTAAAGTACAAAATCAAAGACCAGGCTGTCTATATTGAACACACTCTAATATTATCAAAATATTCAAAAAGGAAATCTCATGCCACAACTGCATTTTGAGAAGTTTCAGGTTAGAAAACCTTGGGAGGGAGAAAGAGGAGTTAATTGTACCCATCTTATGTGGAATTCATCCTGTGACATGCACTGGTATTTCAATATGGTTTTTTCCACCTCCTTTGCTGCACACCTTTCACTTGCACGTTATGTCATCTAAATTCACAAAAGATATTTCTAAGGTTTATATCACATCCTGCTAACCCAAATAAGTACTATATTGTTATTGAATTATTTTTATCAAGTCCAGTCTACAGGAAGTACATGAGCTGGACAAAGTGACTCTCTCAGACAGAGAACTGTCAACTGGTTCAGGGGACCTACTGAAGAACCCATACACAAAAATATTACACTGCAGAATAAGACTGGTGGAAGAGGGAACAAGATCAAAATGGCAAAGTACTTGTTTTCTGTATCCTCTCTCTTGTAACTAGGCATGGATGCCCTTAATTTGGGATTTACAAAGGGAAGATTAAAAAACTACTCCTCAGGATTACATAATGAATTTTACATTACATTAAACATTGAAAACTGCTGCAAATGCTTCCCATCTTCTTTCTCACCAGAATGTTCTGAATGATGTTACCTTTTCATTCAGTATTTACTGAGAATATGTAACCTCTTGGACATAGAAGTAAGGTATAATGAATCCACCTCCCTTTATGCTGGATATTTATAAGCTGCAGCAAAACCTAATGTTTAATAAACAAATTTCTTTTTGCAGTTTCAGATGTCTTAATTGGTTTAACTGGAAAAATAAAGGCAAATTTGTGTTGTGTACTGACTGTCATTATGGATCTCCAGTTTCTGAAGATGGATGCATTCAGCATCTGCAGAAATAAACGGGTAGTATGTATTTGCCTTTTTTCCCCCCAAAGGTTTGGGTACAGCATGTAAGAGATGTTTGGGATTCTGGCTATTCTCTTCCTTTAGGAAGCACTACAACTGAACTGCAAAAAGGGAAACATTTCATCCAGTTAACAGCTGGCAAAATCAACATAATATTTACACAATTCCAAAACTCATGTCTACTCAAATATTTTAATAAATTAATGCCTTGACAACTAATACAAGCAAATTAGAGATTATATTTCTATCGTCTATAGCCTTCTTGACGTTTAAAATTTACAAATACAAAAACATTCAGTGATGCTGAATTAAGTGTCCAGATATTGGCAGCATACAAGGAAATTAAGTTATAGTGCCATCTGCTGAAATATAAGAAGGAGCTGGAAGCAGATTTTATACAAAACAAAGAGAAAGTAAGCTGGGTGCTTGAAGAAATATTTATCAGCCCATTATTGACTAGCACCTGGACAATGCAGAGGGTGGCCCATCTTTGTCAGGATATTTATACCAAGTATTTAGCATTTAGCCACTGCACAGATAAATAAGATAATACTTTTCTCAGGTTCCCAGGAGCAGACACAAGTTTTCCAGATACCTGAAGTCCCATTCTATAAAGGTTAAATGCCCTCTGTTAAATTCTGCTGAGAAACCTGAAGAAATAAGAAGGACCCTCTAGCATGTAAGTTATTACTATTACTGTTATGTGGCAAACTCTAAAGATCTCAAACTTGGCCATGGTTGTTTTGTGCCTCTGTGTGTGCATTTACTCCCTTAGGAGCCTAAGGGACATATGGAAAAGTATGGTAACAGTGATACAAAGAGGGCATTTAAGAGAATAATTAACTTAAATTTGGAAGATCCATCCTCAGTTGTAATAAGCCTTTCCCTGAAAACTTTGCACTTGAATTAAAATCATAAATCTGTCATTGTTTCTTCTATAAAATGCAAACACTTGTCTGAGTCTTCTCTCAGAATACAGTGTTGTTGATCTAAAAATGACACAAAAAACTTACATGAGAAGTATCAAGAGAAGTATACTGAAAACTAAACTTTAAGATGCAACCTGTTATGTTGAAATAAAATAAAGCAATCTTGAAACATTTTTGCCACACAGAAAATCAGATTTTGGTGATGGTTTCCCCAGGAATTAAAAAAAAAGAAAAAAAAGAAAAAATCCCAAGCCTAGTAATGCATTTTGAAGTCATGAAAATTTTAAATTAATTTTGAAACTTAATTTATTCCTCAAAGCACATCTCCTCAATCAGGAATAACTGGACATTCAATATATTAAAATATTAAAATGAATATCTAAACCATGCTCTTTGTTTCTGGAGGGCAAATGAAAATACATAACAATTCAAGCCATCACAGCTTTACTACAAATTCTACAAACTAAGTCATATTGTTACACATTAAGGCAGTCCAGCTCACTGCTTTGTTGACCTGTCTTCCTGAGAAAACACATCGCTGCTCTCTTTATAATGGTACTGCCTCTGGCTTGGGCAATGTAATTTATATGTGTACATGATCATCTGGTAATTTACTAGAAGCATGCTATACTATTTTTTTTCCTCAGTCTTGAAATTACCTCTTTTGTGGAAAGGCTGAAGGCTCATCACTACTAATCTGTATCTGTGGCATGAATGAAGGATTCCTGAATTTCCTTCAGATGTGTTGTTAACTTTTTAATGCAACCTTGGCTGAACAGTTTTAAACAACTATGGTTACGTAGTAGAAGTAAAAAGTAATGACTGAGAGTGGAGTTTAACTCTCCTCAGCCTTTTAGCTGTCTGAAGAATGACAACCTGTACAGACTGATTAATCTCAAATTGGAGCAATGGGATGAATCACTCTCTAAAAAAATCTTTTTCCTTCATTACATTTAGAGGGAGCCTAAGAGTGTTCCTCTTAGCTTAGTTTCTGGTATTTTACATTAGTTTAAGCAAGTCTCATGCCCTTCTACTTTTAAACTTCAGCTATGTAGACACGCAGTTATAGAGAACCCATCGCTAGAATATTCCCCACAAAACACAAACTGTGTTAATCTGGATGCACTACATATAAAGTATTTTTTTTAAGTGTGCATTTTGTGTCCTTTCAGTAAAATGGCAAACAGCAAAGCCTTAAAAGAAAAGTACTTTATATTTCTACTTTTTAAACAAAAGCTAAGACTAAACGTCAAGGGGTGAAAACTTTTTCATTAGTAATTGAAAAATATTAGAAAAAAATGATCAATCTATGCAAAAGAGTTTAAAATATGTTTGGAGAAATACAAGTAATGGGGGAAAAAAATCAATCAAATCAATAACTGACAGACCACTGTATCTATCCCGTGGAAAGCCCACACCATACCAGGCTCCTGGCAGGAACTGTGGTGCTGAGAGAGGAGTCCATGCTGGAGCTGGTTTGGAAGGAGGACTTGTGACCCGATGGGGGACCCATACTGGAGCAGCCTGGGCCTACAGGACTGAGCTCCATGAAGGGCACTCACAGCAGAGCAGTTCATCAAGAACTGCAGTCCATGGGAAGGACTTATGTTGTAGAAGTCTCCTGTGTGAGGACACCCATGCTGGAGCAGGGGAAGAGCATGAGGAGTCCTTCCCCTGTGGAGGAAGGAGCAGCAGAGACAATGTGTGGTGAACTGACAGCAATCCCCCAGTCCCCACCCACCTGCACCACTGGGGGCAAGGAGGAGGTAGAGATTCACCATGAAGTTAAACCCGGGAAGGAGGAAGGGGGTAGGGGTATGGTGTTTTGAAGACTTGGTTTTATTTCTCATTATCCTATCCTGATTTGCTTGATAATAAACTCAATTAATCTCCCCAAGTCAAATCTGTTCTGCCCATGACAGTGATTGGTGAGTGATCTCTTCCTGTCTTTATCTCAACCCAGGAGCAGTTCGTTATATTTTCTCTCCCCTGTCCAGATGAGGAGGCAAATAATGGAGCAGCACTGGTGGGCAGCTGACACCCAGCCAGGGTCAAACCACCACCACCACCACCACCACCTGTATGCCTGTAGTGCAGCTAGAGTAGGTTGCTGCTGACACTAGCTAGAGGAACAGTTCATCAGCCTTCACACAGACAAGCTCAGTGATTCTTTAGATGTATAAAAGCATCACAGACTTGCTGTCTGCAAGTTCTGGTGGTGCAATAAAAGCTTCCTACTGATGTCCTTACTGAGAGCTGCTTAAAGTTCATTCTGGTTTAAATATAAAAGTTTAATTTGCTTAATAGCTAATTTCAAAATTATTCTTTGTATATCTCATGCTAAAATCTACCACTTTACCAGTTACAGAAAGGAGAACAAAGACAATTTTGCAGATAATCCTAGGTTAAGAGCTTCCGTGTGAGAGACAGAACTTGGAAAGTTACTGAAAAAGCGAGGCCAATAATCATCTTCTTTCTCGACATACACCTGCTCCCAGAGTATTTAAGGAATCTTTGCCCTGCTGTTTATTTAATGGCTTGCTCCAAACCTCTCAGTAGATCCTGTCCCCACTACACAGCTGTGTCACTCTAAGTCCCGTATCTTCTTGGTCTCATACCACATTATGCTGTGGCTAAGTATCCACAAAACTTGTGCTCGATCTGACCTTGAACAATGGGAGGTGTAAGAGGGTAAATCAATCACATCTGTTAAAGCTCCCTGTCTTAAGAATTCTGTCATTTCAGTACTTTCAGCTTTGCTTGTGACCTAAGGAAAGAGTCTTGCAATTCCTACCCTGTCTTTATAGAACTTCCCTGATTTCCCTACAACTTCTGCCCTGATCACATCTATTCTTTCAAAAAAGATACTGTGACAGCCCTTTTACTCTACAAAAAGATGTTGACCCATTGGCATACTGTTCTGCTGCTAGCTTGTACTAATTGACCCTCTGTCTTGATAGAGACCCAGACTGGTTGTTATCCACTGGTTTTACTTCTCTCACTCCTCCAACAATGCCAGGGAGAACAGATGCTGTGCAACTGGTTAAGCACTGCCAATTTTATTCTCTGCCTGGCAATGGGGACTAGAAGTGCCAAGGTTGCAGGACCAGGGTTGCATTATAATGCTGTAGTCTGCCAATTAAATTTCACAGTCTAACTTACAATTCCAGAGCCCTGAAATTTAATTTATCTGGAGAGATAAAAGGAACATCTGAAATTACTTTTATTAAGAAATTTAACAAGAAATCATAAAAGAAAAGATCATGGTTGGAAATGCAAAATGAAGACATTGATGCTAAGGCTTTGTGCAACCGTATTCATTTAAAGAGAAATCTATTCAGGGTTGTCTTTTCAGATTGTCAGATTAAAAAAGCCACACAGCATTTGCTTCTAACCCATAATTACAGATTATTACGGAATACAAAAGATGCCAGGCATAAAAAGCTACTACAATTCACTACACTGTAATAGAACATGCAGTGGAAGTAAATTTTGGCAAATGCTTTAAATATTAGCTTTACATAATATGTACAGGTGAGACTGTAATTAGGACAGAATGAATCCTTCGAAGCCTCTTTCATTCTGACCCTGCAGATGATTACTTTTTACTAATAAGGCCACAGCCATTTGACGAAAAGCCAACTATAGTACCTTGCTTCATTCTTCAGTAAATTTAATAATTACAGCTCCTCCTGCCAGTAGTTCTCAGATCAGACTTGTTCAATCCAATACTGAGCTTATTAGGGGACAGCTCTATGTTTAGAATTCTTTGGCCAAAAAAGTACTTGAGGATGATGAAACATGCCTTAGACAAGGGCACAATGATTAGCCATTTTCTCTACATAAAAAACAGCACGTAGTCACTACAGACCACAAAATCACCTGCTGTTAGCACACAGCTGCTACAAAGAACTGCTGCATTTATCTGGTTCTTAATACCCTTAAAAAAGCCTAAATGGAACAACTTAATACAGAGGCAGAATAGCACTACACAGAGTTGCTTGTATCTTAATCTCATCTTTTTCAATTTTCTTCCCTATGTAGCCATTTGATATTTACTAGATACACTGCATAATACATGATAGTCCTCTGTAGCTTAGATTCTTGATTCTTTATTTTTGAGTTGTGAAGAAAATGTTAATTCCCAGGTCTCCTAAGGCTCTAACCAGATGAGAGAAAATTTCTCTTTTAAGACAAATCTGTGGTTTTACGCAGTGTAAAAAGAGATCAACAACAAATTATGATAGGCTAAAAAAATTCACAGAAAGCATTCAATATTGCAATGTCAAACAGGAGTAAAAATCCAAAATACTCCTAGAAAAAGGAGCAAAATTAAGAAAAAGCCCAAATTAATTTACTGAAAGTAAAATGAAAAGCAACATTTATCCGTGTTGCAGTACTTAACACTTCTGGTGATACACAGAGCACGGAAGAATCCATATCATATTGATCTTGGTGTTGTTCAGAACATACTTATTTCAGTTAATCAAATGGTAATTGCTCAAAACTACGTTTGCTCATTCCATACTAATGGTTCTTACCTAGTGTCTACATAAAGCTGAAAACCTGTGCTTTCGACCAACACTTCAATACTGAAAACCTAGATAAAACCTTTTTGAAAGAAAATGTATTTAGGCAATTAGACAAACCTTCAGTGACTGGCTGAAGTTTAGAAGACCTCTCTGAGTCTGGAGAATGCAGTGGTTCTGGTTCCTTTAAGCTTTCTAAATGCATAAAAGGATCATAATCCATACATGCCAGATCAGAAAGGCTTAGAGGAAAATATTTAGGGTTGCTAAAACACTGAGACCCATAGACGCATCCATGCAGAACCTAGAACAAAACCAGAATTTCATTACATTAACTACTGAAATTTATACTTGATAGTTTTATAAGAAATGAAGTTTATTTTTATTTACATTTTAAAAATTGATTTGTTAGCAGGCAGGCATGACAAAAGGTTGGAAAATTTTAGATGCTTAATGTTTACAGAAACAAACTCTGGTCTGCAAAGAAAATTATTAAAACAGAGTTTACACCAAAGTGGAATTTAACAATAAAGAAACAAAACTTACAAAAAATCATTAAGCTACCTTTATTTTTAGATCTCTTATTTTCTTTAATTACATATGCCAGGTCTAAGCTGCTAAAGGTTTTAATCCCCTTCCCTTGCAAAAAAGATAAAACCTCCTATCTTTCTCCTGTGTTCTTAAAGACAGTAATTATAACTTAGTGCTTTTTGCTTTGCTTATTGCTAAATGAAATTGCTTGATATTTAAAAGTTACATCCTTTTGTATTAAACGTATAGTTAGTCTTCTACAATACAAGCGTCTAGAATCCATATGACATACAAAAAAAAGGCTTGGTTAACCATCCAAAATGTAAACCAAAATCTACTACTCCAAATATACCAAAGGTCAAGCTGTTACAGTGAAACATGCAAGAACTGAGCCAGGACTCCATATTTCAGGAGTAGAATGGAGTTCAGCTTACAGAAAACTTTTGCCTTCATTTCCCTGAAAACTGACACTACCTCCCTACATAGAAATTCTTAGTAAGTGAGTAAAGAAACATGTACCTTATATATACAATTAAGAACGGATCTTTCAGTCTTATCATTTTCTGCTCCTGTAGTGTGAAGAGGCTGCAGCAGAGTCTTTAATGGCAAGGCCATTATCCAATCCAATAAGCACAGAAGTAAAGAAACCACCAACTGGAAAAAACACTTTCCATTACAAATCAATTAAGCCAGCACCTGCTACTTCATATTTATCACTTTATTTTATTTCTCTGTTTTGCTTTCTTTTTTCAATTCAGTAAAGTCAACCTTCTTCAGTAATGGCAGGTCCCACTTGTTAACCACTGTACCTTCAAAACCTATGGCATGAGTAAAAACTTTGGCGACTGAGGTATTTAACAAAGGCCATCCATTCAGCAGTTTCCCATCAGGGTAAGACTGTGAGCAGATACTATACTTAAGAGGACACCCAGAGTTTTCAAAATTGATTTGCAGAGTGTTGTTTTTAAAACGGCAGATAACACAGATCCAAATAAGGCTCATGCACCATTCTGCACATAAATTTCACTGTAAAGTGAATCAAGGATTACACAAAATGGAACAGCTACATCTGTATTTAATGCTTTATAAATAACACAGAATGTCCTTTACAACATATCAATAATATTATGCAGCACCACATATCATCTGAAAGAAATCCAAATACTTTCTGTATCGTAGGGTTAGCAAAAGAATTGACTCCCTCTCGGGATGTTTTAAAAGACTCTAGAACATAATTAGATTAAGACACACATCCACGCCAAATTATTAATAACTTACTGACCAAATAATTATTTTTGATTTTTAAAACTCAGCTGTGGAAGAAAAGACGATTCAGATAAATAGTGGCAAGATTCTCTAAAATATTTCTCAAGTTAAATAGATGTCTTTAAAAAAATCCATTTACCTAATTTACTCATTTCACATAATGCACTACAAATTTGTCTCTCAAAAGTATAATAAACCTAATGATGAAGGGCACTGAGTCTTTTTATTTTTAATCAATTTTTAAGAAACCCACTAGGACTACATTTGTCAAAATTGGCAAGACAATTTTTTATATGACATTTGATGTACAATGATCCACAGTAGCTCATGGGGAAACTTGGTCAATTACGGAAAGCATCCTCAAGTGAAAAAGTGGCTAGCCTGGCATATGAGTGTAGCCTGCAATAGCCCCTGACTTCTTGCAAACAGAGATAGGAGATGAAAAAGAGCTCTTAAGGCCAAAATGAGCAACAGATGATCTCCAGCTCCTTGTGGGAATGGTAAGCCAGAATGATGGAGCTGTCAGCAACAAACTGCACCAAAGTGCCCAAATTTAAATGACCCAATGACCCAAAGATAATTCAGAAAAGACACAGCTTTCAGGAGGCAGAAAGTACTAGAAATGAAAAATACTTACCCTCTTGTCCTGCTCATAAGAGGAAGCTTCTGTACTGGGTAGCAGATGTGTAATAGTTGCTATCAGAATCTGGGGAAATATACCATATTTCTTTTAAAATATAACCTAAATATTTAAGTTTAAAATAATTTTTAAGCAGGTAAATCTGACATGATACTAGATTCATGGTTAAATTCTATTACAATTATTTTGAGACAAGTTACAGTATTCCTTGACAATTTTTTAAAATAAAAACACTTTTAATTGAGTTTTGCAGAATACACTGAAGGAGTATGTTCCATTTGACTGATGTAGGTGCCTTAAGGACAATGAAATGACACAACTACCCCAAATACTAAGGAATGAAGAGAACATGATTCAACACACTTGCAGGATGCAGGAAGAAATCTGATACTGGTTTGTGTATGGTGCTATCTGAGCTACATTATTTCTTAGAACTACTAGAATTTGTAGATTTGTCTCTACTTGATCAAAAATATGACTGCAGAGGAGCACAGAAATGCTTGCTATATCTCATAAGAAGCTTTCACATAAAAAGAACCTGGGAGACCTCTGTCTTTTCTCTGTGGTTCAGATTTACAGAGGCCATAGTCTACCTCCTTGTTATGAGACGCGTCTTCAAAATATTATTTTTGCTTTATACTGAAACTCTTTCATGGATATGCAAAATACAATTGCAGATCCATATTTTAAGCAATCATTTTTGTCCCTGAACTTAAATAAACGTGTTTGAAGGTATCTAATATCAAAAAAAATTTGTACTTTATTGGCAACATTCTCATGACATTTTTTCTCTGAGAAAAAACAGGCATGATATAGACACATTACATGTCAATACTGGGGTCAGGAAGTTAAGTGTGCTACAATTCCCTACTGCTAGTGTTAAGTAAGACTCTTTGTACTAATTCAATGTTTTGCAAAACATAATTCTCAATATTCAGGTATTTTTAGGGTAATACATTGTAGTGTTTCATTTAAAATAATTGAAAATTTCAAATTAAAAAAAAATTACTTACTTGAATAATTCTTAAAGGTGAATCAGCTTGATACAGTTGAAGTCTATGTACATAATGTATCAGCATGTTCAGCATACTGCAGGCAACTTGGGCTACTGTTTTATTTGGAAACTAGAAAAGAGAACACAGCACAGTAACAATGACAAAATGAATTCATGTAAGAGTACATTAGGTGGCGGGTGGTCACAAATTTCACAGGTAGTTTTATACATATAGTTCCTTAAGTACCTATTTACCAGAGGAACAGAATTAAATTTTACAAAACTTAAAAGAACTATTTTATATTCATAAACAAATGTTAGCAGCTAACACCCAAGTTTTGGGACAGACATCCAGTGAGCTGCACACCAGAAAGGTGAGAGGTGTCTCCTAACAAACTTCAGACTGGTTAGTACAATATCACGAAGCCAGGAAGAAAGAATTAATTTTTTGTTACCTTAATGATTATTAATATTAATGTTAATTGTTACCTGCAAAACCCCCCAAGGATCCAACTCTGAAATCAGAGGTCTTTGCTGAGAATCAAGGCAGGTGAAGAGTCACATGCCCAAAATGCAGCCTGTAGTACTAAACAGGAGATTAACTGTTCTGCTATTTGCCATCAGGGAGGAAGTTTTGATCAAGAATATGAGGGTTGGCTGAAATAGATCAAACCCTTCATCTGCTTCAGAAAGCTGTTCTAGCATGGTCAATATATCACATTTCAAAAGAATGCTGTCACTAGGGTAGAGTTAATTTCCTCTCAGTAGCTGTTGTAGTGCAGTGGTTTGGATTTGGAATGAAAATGGTGTTAATAACACACTGATGTTTTGGTTTTTGCTAGGCTGTGTTTATCTGAAGCCCAGGGTTTTTTTTGTTTTCTTTTTTTGTCTCATGCTGTGCCAGTGAGAAGGTGAGCAAAAGAAACTGGGAGGGAGCACAGCTGGGATGGGTGACCTGAACTGACCAAAGGGATATTCCACACCATAAAACATAACCCAGTACATATACTGAGGGGAGTTACCTGGACAGGGGGTCAGTCAGGGTTGGGAAGGGAGAATTGGTCAGCGGGTAGCGAGCAAATGTATTGTGCATCACTTGGGGTTTTTTTCCTTTCTCTTTTTATTATCATTATTATTATCATTTACCATTATTACCCTGTTTCACTTTGGTTTTGATTATTAAACTGTTCTCATCTCAACATAAAAGTTTTGCCTTGATTCGCCTTGCCATTCCACTGCAGCAGGCGGGTTGAAAGGAGATTGAGCGAGTGGCTGTGTGGTGCCTAATTTCCAGCTGGGCTTAAACCATGACAAATGCTCAGACACTTTAGAACAGACAGTTACGAGAGCTGTGGGTTCTGGAAGGACATTTTCCTGAACTCAAGTAGCCACACTGAGTATGTGCCAGATAGTGAAACAATTCACCCCTTTCAAGTCAGTCATTCTGTTCTAACTTTTACAAGAACCCTCAGAGGTGGCACGTAAACACCTGTGTGATGCCATAAACATTCCACCTGCCATTCTTCATCTCTGGAAAATGCCATATGTAGTAAAGCATAAGAATTCACAACTTTCATATTTAATAGTGTAAATTGTGGACATAATTTTTGAAAAGTTACTTGATGGGGAAAAAAAAAAGGTGCCAATGAACTGGCACTTTGCCTGTTTCCCAGCTCTTAGGGTTTTTATTGGAAAGGTAGGCTTACCATCTTTGCAAGGGTCCATTCTTTCTGGATGTTAAATTAGGAATTTGACCTTGCCCATACTTGAAAATAACCTGTGTTTAGCACTCATTCAACTAAGTCTGTACAACATAATTCTGTGATGTACCTGCAGCATTTCTGAGAGAAGCATAATAAAATCATAGGTCTGGATGGCTGGTTAGGATCCTTTGTGCTCAAGTTTCAGCAGAGGTTAATGCAGACAGAGTGGTATTGCCACACAGTAGGGAGAAACACTAGCTATATCCAAAGCAAGCTGCTGAACTGCAGTCCTGAATATGCTTCTGGTATTTCAAAAATAAGCATTTAATTGCTGTCAACATTTCTATTCGATGTTATTTGCTCAATTGAACTTATCAGTAAGCTGGACTAGGCCTATAGCTGCCTACCCATTCATTTCTCCTGAAAATAATCCACTCTGGGAGTTCAAACCTCTGACTACTTGGTAGCCAGGAGATTGCTCAGGTAACAAATTAGACCTAATTTATTTCTCCCATGACACATTAATGAACTTTTCATTTCATTATTAAACTCAATTGTGAATCTATACCGCTGCTCAGAACTGGAAAAAAAGACAATGTGCACAGGATGGTTTTGCCAACACGAAGCAAAGCAAAGTAGAAATACAAAGATCTTTGTTTTCTCATTCAAAAAGTAATTTACATTTAATATAAATGAGATATAAATAATTGGTTTAATAAATATGTCAAAGAAAAAGAAGATAAATCACTATGAATTTCAGGATTAAAAATAGTTTGAATATTGATAAATTGAAGCAGCAAGATAAAAACATCATTTGCCTTACACCAAACTTGCACAGGAACTTGATAAAATGCAAAAGTTAAGTGTTATTAAAACCAAGGGGAAAACCCTGGAAGAGGGTATTAGAGGAGCTGCAAAGAATGAATGTGATTTTGCAAAACAGGAAATTGCAATTTAGAGTCTAATACTAAAAGCCCTGCAGCTAGCTTATGTAGAGACTCAAATCCTGCTTCACAGGATGTGAGCAGCTGATCTGCTAAGATATTTTTCAGGTTCCCATTAAGAATTAAAAGAAAATAATAATCCCCAGCATCCGACAGAAGTCATATGTAACAGGTGTACACTCCAATTTTTATCAATGTGTATATACAGAAAGACTATTCATAGAATTTTGATGCAAACAAAAAGCACATGGAAAGGTTCTGAAGATAAACTGGAAAACATTTTAAAAGTTGAAGCTATTGCTCACAAACAAGCAAATTTTAAAACTGCTTAAAAACAAGATGTTTTTACTAATATTCTAATTATTCTATAAAATAAGAACAAATGCAAAAAGATTTAAAATAGTAGGAAAACAAAAACACTCATCAAGGAAAAAAAAGCCAAAAAGATGCAGCTCCTGGAATAAGCATAGAAAAGGCCTCTGCCACAGCAAATTAAATATCCCAAGTGCTTCCATGCATACAGTATAAGTACTCTGCATTTCTCTCTACATATCTAGGCATGTCTACGAAGCAATACTGCATAATGCAATGACTCGAACTCAGAAGTGAACACACAGAGAATGTTGTGAGGATACCATGGTAGGTCTAGTGATATACATTAACCTAAAGATTGACTGTCTTATCTCCCAGCACACCATTCCCTCCAAACTTAAAGAAGGGTAAAGAACTTTGGACATTTCAGAGATTCACTCATTAAACTGAATTCTCTCTTCTTTAAGGATGGCAAATGAAACTGCGAAGTAAGGACGCTAAAATATCATCACAACTTTGAAAATGCAAAGTATCTTTACACATAAAAGCAATACACATTGTAGAAATTTAATTCTCTCACCTTTAAAGAAACACAAATCACATTCAGTGCTTCCTTGATCTGAGGATGATGTGATTCATGAACTAGCTCCTCACAGATCCAAATACCAAGGCTGCAAAGAGCAACACATCTGTAAAACAATGTTGGAGGACAAGTTGTTGAGAAACATCCTACAAGAATGTGTAATTTTTATTATTCATTATGTCTTGCTAAAGACGTATAACAACAAATATGCCTTTAATATTTCCAAAACAACTGCACAAAAACCTTTATAGTGCTGTAATTTATTTAAAAATGACCAAGAAATCCAAAGTACACTGGTGGAAGCAGAGGAAAGGGCAGAGGAAGTGGTAGAGGAAGCACCCATCTGAGCAACTGAAAAATTCTAAAGACATCAAGAACTCCTGCATCTCTATGTGTGTTTTGATTAAAAGTATTACCTGAAATCAATGTATGGGAAATTCCTACATTTTCTTAAGACAAACTAAAATTAGGGTGGGACCTTCCTCCTTCCCAACACAAGAGATTGCTCATATTTATAGCTTCTGAGACACAGAGATGAGAGGGGAATGTTACTCTCTCATAGACATTCACATAGTTTTAGATTGACAATAAACAAGGATGAATAGAAGAGGGGTAAATGAATCCTAGAGAAAGTATACATATCATAATTAAGCACATCAACATTTGTTGTTTCTTCATTTAAAATCAGGAAATAGATAAGAAGTGCAAAGGTAAAGAGTATTTAGATATATGCGTTCAAATCAGCAGATGGATGAAATCTGTTCAGAAATGTTAAGGAGCTAGCTTAAGCAATCTCTGAGTCATTAGTCACTTTCTTCAGGAACACAGTCTATAAATATTTTGGAAACAACTTCAGAATTCAAAATCCTGGAAAAAATTGGAGTACAATCCAAAATCGACAAGAAGAAAGCTGGTCATGTGACCTGCAATGCATTACATCTGGGAAGGAAAAACTGTAGGCTAGAATAGAAACAGAAGAAGCTATGAAGCCTGTGCTGTAGAAAAAGGATTTTACGGCTACACAGAATCACAAAAATGCTTACAGATAGCAAAAATACATACAAGACTTAATTGTACATTATAATGTAAAACCACCCTATTTTGTACATTGTCACTGAAAGAATAACTGAAAAATGGAGAGTGTTATGCCTTTTAGAAATCAATTTTGTAACGTGAAAAATTAAATCAGTGTGATCTCAGGATATGCCCTCCTTTTCCTGTGTTGAGAAACATTATCAGCTCAAGTGAAGCAAGAGGTAAGTGGGCTGATGAAAACTGCTCTTGGTTTTCCAACAAAATGTTTAAAGGTTCAATAAGCTGATCTTTCCAGGTTTGTAGTTTTTCAGGTATGTAGTTCGAGTATTTGTAAGTGACAATATATTAGTTGGACATATATGTTCTTTCCGAATATATAAAGCACACAAATGCGCTCTTCCTTGGTAGGCATTAGAGATTCCTGATCCAGTCCCATACACAGGACTGTGCAACTGAATGCCTCTGAATATGAGTGTTGCCTTGATTTTCACAGTTCTTCAATGTTTTTAATTCTGTAGTCAGAGTTCTCACGCACTTTCTGTAAACATAAGCCATGTTGCTAACCGTGCCTGGATGTTTTCGTTCTTTCTCCTAAGGCGGAGAAGTTTGATGGATTTCTCCTTTGACCTATGTGGTTGAGGGGTGGTAATTTCACCCTCCAATCCATGGGGTTTTCTAAAAGTGTATAAAATAAAGAAGTGGGCCCTTTGGCTCGGCTTTGGCTCTTTGCTCTTTGATCCTGATACTGGCCTCTGTGTGTGTTCCTTTGTGTCCGTGTGCGACAGATAGGTACAGAGGAACGGTACAACCCTAAGCAAATCAAGAAACAGACGAGAAAACTGGTAACTATCCTCTCTGAAGTCAATTATTTGATGAAGATGCTTGGGTTTAAGCATCAGAGCAACCATTCCCAGTTTAATGCTTAGCTCAATTTTTTCTCCTTCTTGTCTATTCCATAAAGAAGGGCTCATGTACACTGGATTGTTTCTGTTTTTCAAATTAAATCGTGTGATCTAATAAAAAATAACTATGCCTCCCTCATAAATAATCTTGTCCTAATCAAATTTAAAAAATGCCTCTCTAGCCCAGAAAATCCCTGAGCTGAACAGCAGGGTAAGCTGGGAAAGCTCATTCTCTCACCCGTATTGACAACGTTTCCTATCAGCCACTATGACAGAAAGAATACTGGACTAGACCAGCCCAGCCTGTTCTTTTAATATCTCTATTACAAACAATTCCAAATTCACATCATGGACCATAGTTTTGATAGTGGTGAAGAAAACCATTAATAAAAAGCAACAAACTTTTACTTTAAGCTCTCTAATATACTCACCTCAAAACAGCCTAATAAAGAAAAGAATCTATTAATGTAGAAGCTCTTTTTGTATGACCTACCGTGCAGGACCAGATGGCTCCTCTCTTGCTGAACTTAACACAGTTTTAATTATGAGTTCCTAAAATGAAGAGGAAACACTCACTGATTTACACACAATCACATAAAGCATCAGAATATTATTACAGTGCACACAGGCATATTGCTTAGCTGAGTCTCCAGGTTGTGGTCAGATGAATTGTTTGCTTACCACTACTCCAAACATCTAGTCTGTCCCAGATACTCATTACTGTGCTGCCCCAAGAATATCCTACATGTTACTGTCCTAATTTCTGCTGATGAGCCATTTATCCAATTCTTGTCAAAACATTTCCATAAAATATCAAGGATAAAGAAAGAAACAGCAAAGGACTCCCTAAAGCTAGCTTCTGTGAATAGTGCTGAAGGGTACGACAGAAAGAATCTTTTACTTTGAGGTTTAAACAAGCATTTTTAAAAGAATTAATTGATTTTAAAGGTATTTTCAACTAGTTGCAGAATAAGCGCCTATAGTGCCTTAAGAATGCTGTCAAGAAGAATTTTGACTCAACTATGGTGCAAAGTCCCTAAAGCTGTAGGCTGCCCTTAATAAAATTCAAGTAAACAGCCATTCTACAATAGGAATGAGAAAGAAGGAATTCAAAATCAGTCTCCAAAGGGGAGCAAGGTATAAAGCAGCTCTCAAGTCATTATTTCTCCCTAAACTGAAACGGTTTGGAAAACTTAAGGGGAGCCTTTCTTAGACACACAAACTGAGCTGTGTGCAGTTTCAGTATACTGTCACACTTCCTAACTCTGTGTTATGATAGACAAGGTAACAGCTCCATTAGTATTTGCCTTTTGGCTAAAAGCACTGCTGTACAGAAATTTTCTAAAGCCCCTAGGAACACAGGCAGATTTCACCAGTTGTGAACTCCTAATAAATTAAATAATGAATCTTAAGCCTCTCAATCTTCTCGTCTCAGCTAATTAAATCTGTGATACCTGCAAATAACCCTAGTGAGAGGAGGCTTGAAAGGGTAAGATAATGTATCATTTCCTTCTACAAACGTAAGAAAGCACTTTATTATTAAGTTAACAGCAATTATAAAGCATGTTAAAAAGTACAAAGTTTCACAAGACTTTATGGGATCTTAAATCTTATAATCTATTTGAAATTACTTTTGAAAAATTTTAGGATCTTAAAATCTTAGTATTTTCTGGGAAAGCATGATATTAAACATGTTTTTGGTAACAGAATACTACCCATATATTCTTAAAATTCCTACCTTAACATCTGTAAACTGAGATACAGCAATGTCAGGAATATTTGGGTGAAGAGCTGGTAGCTCACGATATAAATTCGGAAAACAGACTAGAGATCCTAAAAGAACCTGTGCTTCGACTCTTGGTGCCTAAAAAAAAAAAAAAGATGAGGAGAAATATATATTCTTACTTGGAAGCTGACATTTATAACTGCCTTAAAAGAGAACAATGGCTGAAATTGTACACAGCTATTTTCTTTCTCCTGCAAATTCTAAGCTCCTGCAGAGCTGAGTAAACAGAGACCACAGCCCCTCGGATTGCTACTCAGGCACACCCCTGCTCTCATTTTCCAAGACAATCAAAAGGAGCCAGAGGAATTGTTAAGACTACAGACAACTGTCTGAGCTGCTAACTAGGCTCAGGTCTTAGGTTCAGCTATTTGACCAGGATGTGGAAAACTATGAACTGTGACATGAGGCATTGCTGGACAGGAAAGCCTACAGGAAAGTGTAAGAAGCTGACAGAGGCTTCAGACAGTACCTTGAGGGAGGCTGGTTTTCATAACTGGTTAGAGGGGGATTGATGGGAGAAACAGTCTAAATTCAAAGACAGTTGGAGGAAACTATGGGGGATTTGAGAGAGTACAATATGCAAGGCCAACAGCACCTAGATAAACATATCAATATTACTATATAAGGCTAAACTTGCCTGAGTAACAAAATCAGAAACGTGAAAGAAATTCCAAATAGTGCAAACACTAGCAGATTTGAGTTCTCAAGCCTGATCATAAAAGTCATTGCATAGCAGAGATATGGAGGAATAAGTACTTTTTTTAAATGAAATCACAGTCAAAATGGACATTTACTTTAAAACATCTTCAAGCACAGAAAAATGGCAGTCACAATTTTTGTAACTCTAAAATAAAAGATTCTCAGCTTCAACAGTAATTTTTGCATTCTTCACATATTTTCTGGAGAGGCATGTGTAGTGTCCTAGAATAAATCACTAACATTTATCTGTATTTGATAACTCTTACATTGAATTCTGGGATCAATTTAACACCCTAGTCAAGGAAAAATATACTGCTCAGTATTCTCTCAAGTTCTTCCTCACCCATAAACGAGAATTAACTGAATACTTACATTGAGGAAAGAAGAAGCAGCCACTCTTCCTGCTGCTACAATGAAATCCATAATAAGCATGGTAGCACCAGGCAAACCAAGTGAAAAGAACTGAGGAGAGCAGTGCTTGATGATCGTATTGACAATATCCTCGCAGAAGGAAAAGGAAAAAAAGGAAGAGTATCAACACGAATCAAGATGAAAAATGAATGAAAAAAGGCAGGGATTTATCAAAGGTAGAAAGTAAAAACGTGAGAAAGAAAACTCATTGTGGCCAGTAAGACACTCATTAGTAAGAGAAGAGTAGCACAAAAAGATGAATTCCTTAAGTATACTCATATTAACATAAGTAAACTGTGGTATACTTTATAGATTAATTTAAGCTTGGACAATAGTTCATATATTAATTTACAGTCAGCTTTTAAGAGTTTTGTAACTGATTAACCATTCATTTGGATAGGTACAGAAGAGATATAGTCAAATAAACATCTATTATATCTTAACAACTGCTTAATCCTCTCCAACAAGTATTGCCTGAATATAACTTTAAAAAAGGTATTGGCCTCTTACATATACCCATATGGAACCAAAATTTAAAGAAAGATAATAAAGTGTTTAGTAACATTTCTGGCATCTAGTTAGTCAGCACAGCATATTATGTTCTTGTAGACTTAGTGAGGCACTTTTAAAAATTATTGTACATGATGCAATTTTTTCAAAAGTACTTGAAAAAGTATAAAATGCTTGAATTGCTAAAAAACATCCCAAGTTTACAGATAGGCACACCCCCCTTTTCTCCTTTGAATAATTCTCCACTAGTAGTATTATCCAACTAAATGGCAGTATGTCATAGGAAGATCTTCAATCCAGCGAGAAAAGCAGCATTAATGGTTGTCAGAGGACAGAAGCTGCAGATCTGTCCTATGCATAGTCATCTGTGGAATAATTTTGGACTAATTCTATTCTTCCCAGCTAAAGAAAATTGGGTTGTTTGAAACTTTGATCTCCCCATGCCTACCATCATTCCTCAAAAAAGTTCACAAACACAATATTTTTACACTTCTGATGCAAACCTTTAAAAAAGTATTTAAGCCATACAATATTTTCAGACTTCTTAATATCAAAACCTATGAAAAAGATCTACTCCCACTGATAAGATACGCTCAGTACATCTCAATTTGCTGGTTCCTATACTTGCTGTAGAAACAAAGTCCTCCAATGTAGTGAGCACAATTTACTAGCTAAACTGTTGCATCAGGGAGCAAGTAAGAAGAACAGTAGACTTTAGAGAGATCTGCTTCCTTCTCTTTCTTGCATACTTCAATCTGTAACATACAATCAATAAAAAATGAGAGAGTACCTTTTCTGCCCTCATATTTGCTTGAAATGGACTACAAAAAAAGCATTTCTGAATACAATCAAGAACATAAGGATCATTTATCAAAGTTTTCTTTTTAGAAAAAGTATCAGTCACATCACTAATTTTAAAAACAAAGTTAAATTACTCAGATGAAAATATATTGACAATTTTTGAGAAGAAAATTTTATTTTTAGTCATAACATTTATATTATCTCAAATTTCATAATTAACTTACTTGATCAACATGAAGAAGTCCACAGTGCATTATATTGTAGAAATGAGTTAAAAAATCCCTGTTTGGAGAAACATCTTGTCTTCGTTTCATTGTCTTACAAATCAGCTTATAAGCATGTAGCTTTCCTTGTTTGTATTTATCAGTCAGCATTGTTGCCTACAGTTTTAGAACAATATTTATTATTCATAAATTTTAAAAAACACATTAAACACTCTTCTACATTTACGTTAACTTTTATTTCTGTTTCACAGTTTAGTGCTCAAATTTACCTTGAAGAGCCATGGTGTTAGAATTCTCAGTGGTGGAATTAAAACTGGGGGAGATGGTGAAGTTAGGTTATCCGTTGAAATACCAAGATTGTCTCTTATCTGCGATTATTAAAAACAAAACAAAAAGAGAATTATTTAAGGGAAATATGTAAGGTGGTGGTTTTTTCTTTTTGAAAATCCTGCCCAAACAGGTCAGGTTGGAGAAAAGGTTCAGCTCTTTTACCTTGGCCAGATTCTGCCACAGTTCACACAGATAATCAAAAACCTGGGCATGAATCTCTGGATCCATGATGCTGTTGACATCTCCCAGAATTCCTAGCATCCTCCTCCACATCACAGTAGCAACATCTGCGTGCCATCCTGTAAGTGTTCCCCCAGCCATCACACTGCAACATTCTGAGGGGAATTCACTAGTTTCTGTAACGGAAGAAAAAAAGAATAGTGAGATCTACCTCTCCAGAAAAGGAAAAGTTCTGATACCACTATTAAATACACAGTCTTCTTAAAACTAAAAGATCAGGCTTTCAGAATAAGCTATTTTTTACCCATTCAGCCACCTCAACACTGTATATGTTAAGCTTTGCCTTGTATAAGCTCCGTAGAGGAAGAATTATCCAGTTTCTTATATTCTTTCATTAAATAACATTTAAGGTCACTTCTGGAGCTCTAATACAGATCTGATGGACCCAGTAAGGTCCATCCTTTTGTAAGTATTTTCTTACATTCTTTGAAGTCAATGAATCTCCAGAACTCCACTTGCCTGCTTTCAAGTAAAATTATCTTTCCACTTTACATTTTTCCTAATAAAACATGAAGACTATTTTTCTTAGAATCTACTAGGAAAGCATGTTATTGCAAGTCAAAGAGAAGAGTGTGAGTAAACTTGTCTCTAGCTACTGTCCCTTAAACAGTAAATTTGTATGAGTGGAGAGGCAACATTCAGTAACTTAGCATCACAGTCCTAACACCCACCTAGCTCTTTCCACACATCAGAGCTATACAAATAAACATTCTTTCTTAGGTGGGAGATGATAAATCTAGATTGTCCATATAAAGATTATGATGTCTCAAGTCTACTCAGGTCATGCTTAACTACCTAAACAGCCACAAAAAACTAGATAATGAGCCAGTTTGAAAGCAGCAGGCATTCAGAATCTTCTTTCCACCCCCTCAGATGGATAATTTGCTGGGATCTTCTGAAAATCTTGTAGCTCCCACAGGCATACCAAATCAAAATTAAATCTGAATTGAGCCTAATCACATAGCCTCTTCTTTTGAACTTCTGGGCCACTGTGGCAGAGACGCTACTGGCTTCTAGCCTGTAGATTTTAAAGTACAAAGCAAAATGATAATATTTCTGTCCATCAGTAGGCTACTTAAAGAAATAGGGTCTGAAATACATATCAGACACTCTTTTTGTTTCCATGAGACCAAATGCAGGAGAAATGTGCACATCGTACTTACAAAGAAAATGTATCTTAGAATTTGATAGCTAAGATGGTTGACGTAATTATAAATTTGTTTAAATATGAAAAGGAAACAAACCAAACTTGTAAGGAGAAATCATAAGATTCCTGAAATGATGTCTTATTATTTGTACATCAATGATAAAACAGTCCATGGCAGGACCACATGCTAGATTAAGCTGCCACAATTCTAAGCAACTAAAAGAACAAATAAATATGTTGACTATTAATCCACTGCTAAAAATTCCAATGAAATGCAGGTTAAAATGCAAAAGCTTTTTGTTTGCTTTTAAAAGAAATCATTGTAATTAAATATTTTTTGAAGTGCAGATGAAATAGCCTTGTACAGGACTGTTTACAACTCATGTGATAGTAGCTACTTCACTATATTGCATTAGAAAGAAAGAAAGTAAGAAAGAACAGGTTTGTAGTTTCTATTCCAGATATTGCCTAGGTCATCTGGCGTCTGTAAAACAGAGTGGTGGAGCTTCTCATCCAGCTGCAGATCCTTCTGCTCAATATGATCTGCATGAAGAGTGGCAGGAGAGGGTGTCTGTGATCGGGATCCAAGAGCAGATTGGATTGGAGAAGCACTTTCAGAGCCTGCAAATGCAATTTTTAACAGTTACCTTAAAAGCCTTTTCTATTTTCTTGAGCCATTGAAATGTTGTCTAAATACACCATTAACAGAAAACTGAGCTGCTTTTATGTATCAAATTGGGCCAAGAAAAGATATAAAACAGTAAGCAGATCTCCCTGTGAATGGTGTTCTGAAAGAAAACAAAGTACATGCAGAAAAGCTGAAAGATGAACATCAAAATCAGTAAGGTAAGTGGACTAGCAGACCTCTATTTTAGGTCCAAATAATTCTAACTGTGTTTGTTTTGTAGTACTTTCAGTGTTTTGAAACAGCCAAATTTCTCATCACATTCCCTCACCTACATTTCTCTCCAGAAAAATGTTTAAGCAAAAATTTTCCTGGAACAAATGGTTTTCTAGGATTATAGATGCATGCAAGTTATTTTAGAAATAAAAGCTCAAACCAGTAATGGATAATCTTTGATGCTTATCTACTGATTAAGCTGAGAAAATCCATACGATTGGAAAGTCCTGTATAGTTAGAGGAGTGTTATTTCCTCTAAAACCGGAAATCACAAGTGTCTGAATGGCAGTGCTACAAAGGCATTTTTCTGTGATCATCTCTGAGCAACCTCTCTAGGCAATTATGTAGTCTCTACTGAGTGATCCGTGGAGAGGGACTAGATACTCGTATTTTTCTTCTATGCTATCTCATGTTTCACATTCTGAATTTGTATAGAGATCCTAATAAAAAGCTCAGTTCATCCAGAACAGTCACATGGCAGACAAAAAGAGAACAAATATTCACCACAGACTTTTCTACACATCAGCACACGTTAAAATGGAAAAATTCCCATAAATTTCAGTTCTTAGATAAATGTGACAAGGACACAAAAATATTATGTGTGATGTTCAGTATTAGTGATAAAGTGAACTTTAGGGACAGCAATTGAAAAGTGAGTCTTTTAAAATAGTAATTTTCCCAAATTATTGTGAGAATAATTGAAGAACACTTGTCATTTGAGAGAAATGTTCTTTCTTACAAAGAGAACAAATTGTTTAAAGAACTTGAAAGAAAATGTTATCAGCGTTATCAGAACAGAAATTGCAGTAATCAATCTTTTATTACATTGTTAAACTGCAAAGGTCTCTATCTCCTTTAAAGGACTAAGGCAATGAAGCTTTTACTATCAATTTAAATCAACATCTCTATTCAGGAGAGAGGGACACTACTGCTTCACACACAGACTATTGTTTCACACGACAGGTAATGATGCTCTCTTGCTACTGACCACTAGTTTTCCACACACTTACAGAGATAATGTAAAATACACCCTTCAAAGACGTTCAAAGAAGTATTTTCCTACTTCGTTTCCATTCTGCTCATTAGTTGGGGACAGATGGAAGTAGTTCAAAAAAAGGCACAAGAAAGAGTGATAGGAAAGAGAGGAAGTGAGGGAGTGTGGGATAGAGAGGGAAAGAAATTGAACGAGATGGAAAGAAAGCAGGCAGAGAAGGCAGGGAGCAGAGGAAGGAGGGAAGGAGATCTTCAAATGAGGGAAGAGAATGGACAGAAACAATCAGGGAAAATTTGCAGAACTACAGGAGTCTGTCATTAAAAGATACTCCAGCATATGTGGATCCGACCTTGACTGAGACTCGCATGGGTACAACTTGTTCTAGGACTAGTAACCAGCAGTCAATAGTCAACTTTATCATTTACTTAGAATATGAAGTAATGCCCATATACAAAAAAGAAATTTTCCTTCCAAAACCCTTCAGATTTAGAAAGACTAGTTTTATGATCAGCAGAACCACTGAAAACTTGTTTATTACAGGTGTGTTTTGAGGTTGAGATTCTGCATTGATTTGCCAGCATCTAACATAGTGAAATTCACATTGCAGCTTCCATCATGAGAGTCTGCATACATGCAATTTTCACTAGATAGCCACCTATCTTTCATAAAACATCAAAGAAAATAACATCCTTCTGTTTTCTTATATGTCAATTTAGCAAAAATTAGACAATAGGCTCCAATATTGTTGGAGTGTGGAACAGTCAGACACAGAAAATACAATTGCACAAGTACTGCTTCCTCAGGAAACCCAGCTAAATGCATGTGACACACAAGAGCTGCCTCTCTAAAACAGTGGTCCAAGTAAGAGGAGAGAACCACAGAATCCCTCAATGGACAACTCAGTCACTAATTGCAATCTTATCAATTCAATCATAGTGTAAACTTGGACAAAAATACCAAACAGTAATGAAGTTATTAACATATAAAAACATACAAACAAACAGAAAAAGAACAGATCTACAGCAAGGACTTTCAACAAGCACACAGCAAAGAGAAAAATGAAGAGAACACAAGTCAAGCTGAACATTGTTGAACAAGCTGAACAACAATGTCCATGAAAGCTAATACTACGGTTCTTTCATTGGAACGGCACTTTTAAAAAGTGGAAATTATAGCAGAGGAAGTAAAGATGTCTCTCCATTTCTCTGAAAATGCAGAGATTGATTTCTAACAGAGAAAAAGATACAATATGTAGGTATAAGCTTTCACAGAAATATAGATACTTGTTGCAACTTGTTACAACTAGGGTTGTAACAGGAATGGTAGTGTATAACAGCTGTGGAACAAGCAGTATGAAAATGACTATGGACATCTTTACTTCTCAAGCACAACACCTGGCAAGAGACCATTCTTTCAGATCACCCTCATAGAGAAGCATTCTCTCTTTCAGACAGGAGCCCATTCAACTTCAATTAACTGCATCACTTTTCAGTTATACAAATGGAAAGATATGTTACATTTTGCATAATAAAAGCTCTCAGTTACACAGCAGACAATATATAAAGAGATATTAAGATGGATGCATATAAAAAAATCCCAAGATACTTCAGTGCGATACACTGGTTTGAATGAGCACTGTGAAAACCTTCCAAAGCAAAAACATTTCCTGAAAATTAATTATTTAACTACCAATAATAAAAAGACACTTGTAAGAGATCTAGCATACATTATGTGGTAAGAGCTTCTCCTTGGTAATTGTATAGATTTTCTCATGAAGGGTTTAAAATACATTTAGGACCATGGGTAACTAAGTCAGACAAAGGTTTTCCACTTACATTATTTAACATACTACTTTTCAATAGCAATCAAAAATAATTGAAATAAAGGAATAATCTTAAACAGATTCTTGGCAGAAGCTGGAAGTTACATTCTTCAGGATGGGTCAAAAATTTCTGAAATAAATACTTTTTTTAAAATCTACTTTACCAGTAATAGTTGCAGCTTCAGCAGACAATGGTTGCTGATTGAGACTACTTGTTTCTGAATCTATGTGGAGTGTAGTTAGACTGGCCACTTCTTGTTCCTCAGCACTCTGTTGCTGTCCTGAAATTGCATCAATGTCAGCAGAAGCTGGTGTCCCTGCCTCAGTGCCAAAGCTGAAATCTGTATGAGGAAAGCATTGTATTAACTTACAACATAAAAATACCACTACAGAGGCCCAGGACCTCCAAACCAAACAGAAACCTCGTATGTGCATCTTCTATGCTACTAGCACACTGTTGCAAAATTTAAATAAAATGCAACAGTAGAAAGTATTGAATATTAAAAATATTCTCTTTCCTGTCATTAACACATGACTTGATGTCTGCAGAAGACATTCCTGTTGCATATCTGCACTCTGCTTAGCTGCTGTAAGTGCACCTACATCTGAATAAAGCAAAAATAATGGAATCATACGCTAAGGAATTTATTTGTAAAATTTACAAGCTGGAAGAAATATCCGAGCTTGTTATAAAAGCACTAACTTGAAACTAAAAATATTACAGCAAATGGTACTCTAACAAATGTTATTTTCAACACTAACAAAAAAAATGTCAGGCTGAAATGTAGGTCTAAATGCCATGACTTATTTGCATAATGGAGACATATATAAAAATTGTAATTTCTTTAAAAAAATTCTACAAACATTATTTTTATCTTACATAATACGTGCTGCCGTAATTCCTAGCAACCATAATGACCCCTTCTGTTAAACAAGAGTGGGAATGGATAAATAAAATGAATGAAAAGCATTATGTTATTAAATAAAGCACAGTAATTTTAACAAAGCATACTAATTTTACCATGATATTACACTTAGTACCGTGATTAATCTATAGCTACACAAAGACCACTGTAAAAATATCAGAAGTCCTTCTTTAAGTTTTACCTAAGTATTTTCAAAATAATTAAAATAAATTCCAAAATAGATAAGCTTTGATTTTTATAGTTTGTGCAAAACAGATGGATACGCTCCACAGAGGAGACAATATTGCTTTCTAACTTCTGTTCAATTATGTTCTGCTCTTTGCATAGCAGTATTCCAGTGCTCTTTTCTTCAGTATACTAAAAAAACAAAAGCCTCTCGTAAGAACTCTGCTTGCCCCATTAACTTGCTAACGATTTTAATGGAAAATCAAAATAATCTCTCTCTTCAGAAAACTGCTGGCACACAACTGTAGCCAGGGGAAAAAAAATAAGACAACAAACAAAACAAAGGAAATCTGCAATACATTAATCAAAAATGCTATTACTTTTAGAAAAATATACTTGCTTTCAAATTTGCGGCTCTCATACTGGAAGGCGCTGAAGGAGTCAGAGTGGCTGTCTGAGCTGATGAGGTCGCTGCTGCCCGCGCTGGCAGGTGACGTCCACTCGGAAGGCACGCCTGGGTCGTCTACAGGGCGCATTTGGTTCTGCTTGTTCAATATATCAGGTAGGTCTTTAGGAACTTCCAGGCTGCCAGGACTGCTTCCTCTTCTTGTCACATTCTAAACATTGAAGACACATAAATTATCTTACAATCTTGGATGGTTTATTTACATAAAATGGAAAAAGCAATCCCACATTTGCTGAAGTCAGAATGTAATAAACAGTTCTTAAGTACCTAAACCAGAAATTGCCATCATACCAAATACCAAGACTTTCCAAAACCCCAAATGAAGAACCCGTGCAGTCACAGAATTTCATAAATACAAATTTTATTTCCACAGTGGACTTTTGGACACATACCATAAAAGGCTAGGGTTCAGACTAGTATGGACCACATGGTAGGTAAGACATGAGAGAGAAAAGCAGTTAAAAAGTATATTACATCTAAATAACTAAAGAAAACTTGTTAACCTTGGTTTCAGACACAGTAGCTTTTCCGGCCTATGGCCACCATGCTGTAATCAAAAAATTTATAAAAGGAGAAAATTAATGTACTAATTCAGGCATTAATCTTCTTATGATTAAAACACAACTTTAGTACTGCTTTTGAACACAAAAGACCACATGTAACAAAAGTAAGGCATGCAGATTTGTTCATGTACAAGCAAGGTGGTGGTCTATTTGAAGCCTTTCTTTAAGGCATATTTTTCCACAGATAGGACTGTTTGCTTGAAAGGGAAGAGATATCAAAGTAGAAAAGCCATTTTATGAAATGGCTTGAAATTTGTATGCCTTATGAGACTAAAGATGCCTTCCTTTTACACTAGGCCCAGTCAGTTCTACATTCTTCTACTACTCTACTGCTAATTAGAGGTTAACTCAGACTAATAAGCTTTTCATGATGTGGTTTTAGCATTCAATAGATATAGCAACCTAAAACTAATCTTAGTAAGTTGGTACTGTTTTAAGGAGGCATTTCTATTGTTGTACAATATCTAAAAAAATGAGTGGTAGTTTCAGAGTATTCACTCAAACTTAGCTCTTTTCTGCTACCCAAGGAAAGTATCAATTCTCAAAGCAAAGAGTAATCCCTCCCTTTCTCTCTTCTGGAGCCAGCTGTGATGATTTCTGTTTCATTAATTTTCAGACTAAGTTAACCTTTTTCATAGACCACAAGTTAGCATTTTGTTGTGTAACTCAGGACTTACTAACAATAATACTTTGTGTCAACAATCAAGTTTCATAAACATTAGTTCAATACAAAAGAGCAAAAAAATATTCATATGGACAAACTCCATAGATCCTCTCTTGCCATTTATAAAACATGATGATAATTAACCAGTTTTTAAATTAACTTTGAAGGATCTTCTTCTGCCCCTTATTATCACCAACTTCTTACTGACAATTTTCTATAGGACTATGTCTTATAGGAGCATGTCTTAAAATGGCCTTAAAAACTTTTAAGAAAAAAGAACTAAACAATTCTGAAACACTATCTTTAAACTGTTACCCATTCTGTTCTTAATTTGAAACTTTTTTTTTAGTATTTTCCCTTCTTTTACTACTTAATAAGCACTTATCTCTTCAAGTCAGTTGTCTCCTTCTGTAAGCATTCAACAGTAACCAAAAAGTCTTGACTTAAAATTGAGTAAAATTTCTTTTTATGAATGCCATTCCAAACAACATGACACTTCTGGAAAAGTGTAGGAAGAAAGCATATGAAAAGTTGGTTCAATTAGCAGGGCACTATTTACAGGGAATTATTCAACACTTGGAAGTGAAATAAGAAAATAAAGGAAAAATATATATATTTGAGTAGTTTTGTGGTCTGTTGCATTGACTATACCTGTAGAGAACAGTACTGTACTACAGCATGTTATTCAAATACATACCATGCTGAGGACTGCAAATTTACGTTTAAACTAGTATTCTGAAAGTGCCTATACACAGATATCTTTGCAGGTGCAATTAAGGCTGTTTAATTCAATGAGACTATTCATCGGACAGTAACTCCTGCATTGTTTCCATAATGAAGATTTAATAGATATTAAAACACAAATGGTATAAAATGGCATGAATCTATCTCAAAGGCAAAGAATAATTAAGCAATATTCTTAATTCTGATTCATAAAAGCCAGAGAAATACTTTTTAGCGAACTGATTTATCATGTCATTGACAAGTTCACACATTTATGGAGACTTAAGTATTGAAATGTAGCAAGTTTAAAGGCTTACCAGTGCATTACCACTGCGGAGCCTCTCAGCTATAAATTCATCCATGAGGTCAGGAACATTTGTATTGCTACTGCCAATATCACTATCAATAGGGTGCAGCTTTTGACTCATGTCCTCTCTATTAGCTAAAAGCAAATGAACAACCATTTATAGTAAAAAATGCATCAAGACATTTTCAAAACAAAATGTAACAAATGAAAAAATCTGCTAATTAACAGAAATTAAAAAATCAAAATTGCCAAACATGCATTTTAAGAATGTCTCTTTTAAAGCAGATTCTACTTTCAGAATTAGTACGGCTTCTTCTTCCCACTAAGCAGGGGTTAGTTGATTTCCAGTTCCACCTTTAAGAGCAGGAAGCTTATAGGTAAGCACTACTCAAAGTTGTTAATGCTTGCTTTAAGGATAAAGCATATATTCTTCCTCCATATCACAAGTAAGTAACAAATTCTAAAAAAATTATGTGATTCCTTCAGGCTCCTTCTTCATTGCATTCCTGATGAAAAGCAATGTAGTGGAAAAAGTAAACTAGGTTGTAATATATACTAATGGCAAATGACAATGTGGCACTGTATACAGTTAGTATAAATAGTGCAAAGAAAATGTTACATAATAAAATTACATGCTAATAAATGGAATGAAAGTTCTAACTCTAGATGATCAATGGTTATGAACAATAAATGAAGTTCACTCCTTTATTAGTGTTATATTTTTTATATAACTATACTGTTCATATTTAGCTATGGCTGTTACACCTGACTTTCTGATATCTGCCTTTAAAGTCTTCAAGTTATTCCAGTTAATGTTCTCACTATACAAATTTTTCCCTCAGTGTCATCTCTCATGAGACCATAGTGTAGTTTATTCTAACAATGAGGCTCTGTTAAATGCTGGATTTTAAATAACAGGTGCTTCTAAAATTGGTGCTTCGTAGATATCTCTTTTTCAGAAGTCTAGTTTCTGAAGAGCAGTGAATCACTTTTGTGAGACCCATGACAGTACCGCTCTCAGGTGCTGTGCTTACAGAGAGTGCCCTCAGGTGGCATTAACATCTCGGTGCAGGATGCATTGCAGAATCCTCTGTTAATCATGCCAGCATAACAACAGGAAAAAAAGAAAACCTGCATTACTGCTGAAAGTTAATTTATTGTTCAATTAAGGTTATGTGAATTAAGACAATGTATATTAGAGTCACAGCCTTCTTTTTTGATCAGTCTACAGAGGTCTCATAGTTAGCAGGAGAAAGACTATCAAAAGACCTTCATGAACATCCATGATTCCAAGAAAAAAAGAAAGCAATGGAAGATGTTGCCAAGATGTAACTACAGCCATTTTGATCAATGAATATAGGAAGGCCTATGACATGTTTTGAAAAAGACTCAAACAAAATCTTCTAATTAGACTCAGAGACCTGTTGTAATGAAATCATTCCAGTAATAGCAGATTGCTATTTTGGACTATTTTTTTTAAAACTATCTAATATGACCTCCAAATGTAAATTTCACGGGCCTTTTTTGTTTTTGTTTTGGAGGAGGAAAAGGAGGAAGAGGATGAGGAGGAAGAAGAAAACACACTAAATGAACCAGAAATACAATTAGTTTAACCTAGTTGGTCGGGAGCCAGGTCCTTCTGACAAAAAAACTACACTCAGAGTGGAATACCACATTCTGATAAAATATGCAATGCCAACCATTCAGTAGGCTTAATTTGAAGGCTTTGCATGGTAGATGAAAATTCAGAAGTCTCAAGGCTTAATCCTTTATTAGGTCATTTACTGTCTCTTCCTCTTCCCTAACCTGATGATCTTCAGCAGCAAAGAGGTTCAACTAAATATCTCGAAAAGAAAAATTAGTAATTTAAAGTATGTAAATGTAACTTATGCTGGGAGAAAAATCAGCTTGCTGTAGGCGCATGCATAACCAAACAGGGAAAGCAGTGATCATCCCAAAGCCTTTTGATTGTTTATCAGAGCTTGCTTCAGTTGCATTAAGCCAAACTGGTGCTGCCTTTCTCCTTTTGCGCTCTGCACACTGTTAGTGCTCACCTGCAGCTTTCCTTCCAAAATAGCCCATTACATGACTGTACAGATCCCTCAGTGGAGCCTCTGCTGGCATTCTGTTCTGCCTCTGTGGGGAAACATTTGCCTTCGGCTTCGAAAGAGCATGTACAACAGTTTTATAAACACCACCCAGGGAGCCCTGCTGTTGTGCCGACTCCTGACCTGATGCTCTAAAGGCACTACGATATTGGAACTGACTAACTGCAAAACCTTCTTTCTGCAACACAGCTGCTTGAGTTTCTGTAGGTTCCTTAACTTGCTTGCTGCCAGCTGAAGCAGCATTGATTGCATCTAGATGTCTATATATTCCAGGTCTAACCAGCTCTGTGGCAGCTGATGAGCTAGTGCTTGCACTGGTACTGTTGTTGCTGCTACCACTACCGCTACTACTGAAACCACCAAGTTTACGAAGTCTTGCTTTCCAAGCAGCCTCTTTGTTCTCAAGAGGATTGTAAAATTGAACTGATTCTGTAGATGGCCTAAAAGTAACATGAACGCTGTTCCTTTTTTTAGTTGCTATTTTCATTATTTTGGCCCTATGAGTTACAGTTTCAGATATACTTCTTTTAGCTGGTGCCAGTTTGCTTGTGCCTGTGATGTGAGGCATTTGAGGATCAACTTGTGCTTTAGGAAGAATTTTCTTTGCATGGACAATACGCGAGTTGGTCACTTTTTCATTAAACTGGGCACTTTTATGCTTTTCAGCTACTGCTGCTTCCACAGCTAAATCTACATCAGCTTCAGTGGCTGCTTGCCTGTACAGATATCTCTTCCCTTCTTTGCTGTTAGGACTACTTGACCCATGATCAAACACGCTTTCATATTGTTTATCAATATCTAACTGTCTGGCTTTATTGAGCGCTTGATTTCTTGTAAAAAAGTCTACTTGAGTAGGTGCAATATTACTTATGAAGCCACTTGGGTTTTGTTCTAGGTGAAGCTCTGTGTTATTGACTCTTTCTGTAACAGTGATGCTAGTTGTGCATTGACCAGTCTGATCTCCATTTTCTAATCCATCCAGTGGTAATCTATCGTTCCTACTTACTGACGTATCAACTTCATGAGCAGAAGCCTCACATTTATCTATCTCAACGTTACCGCAAAGTTCTTCTTTTTCTTTAATAAGATATTCTCTCAGAGAGGAAAGGAGATCATCTTCACCTTCAAGGTCAACATACTGGCTTTGTTCAAAGGCAGTGTTTGCAAATTCTACCGGCCCTATTAAATGACAAAGATGGTCATAAATACTATCCCCAACTTCCAAGGAAGACTCTCTGCTATTTGTATCAGTGATATGGCTTTCAGTGGATCTATGCATTGAAGAGGTCTCAGTGGAACTCTGTAAGCTTGGAGCATGATGGGATGAACTGTCAGTGACAGGAACTGCACCTTTGGCTCGTTCAACTGCGAATGGTTCCAGGATGTCAGAGGTGCTGCTGCTTCGTGGCAGTGGCTGTTCTTCATTTAATGCACCAAAAACTTCACTTGGAGCATCCTCACTCTGAGAAAAATGTCTGACTCGAGGCGGACGTGGAAGAATTTGAGCATCGTCGATGTCTGTAGGAAAAAAGTATATGTAACATGCACAAAAATTTACAAATAGAGACTATATATTTGTCTACATCCTAATCATGTGACTTTAAAAGCCAGAAAAATCCAGAGCCTGGTTTTCTTAGGTACAACAAAAACACTTTTTCCAGTACTAGAGTGTTAAAAACACACGCACATAATATCCAGTACAAAATGTAATATAAATGAGTTAGACCATCAGAACACAGTTTTAAATGTTAACATGCACGAGAACAAACAGTGAGGTCATGGAACGTTTGGAAATACAGTTAAAGCTAGAGCTGTGCCAATAAGTTCAATAAATCAACCAATATTATTCCAGCTAGCTTGTTCAGGAAATGGTTACTGGAATACAAATTAGCTTAACAGTAGTATTCCCTTTGTGGAATTTACATCTTCAGAAAAATGGGCAACTCCAAAGAGAATAAGGCTGTTTTTTGGAAAATAAGGGTTGTCTACTGAAGTTGCAAACCATTAATTAAAAGATAAATATTTGTATATATATAAATTACTGAGATATCAGAAAGAATACTACCATACCATTATAAATATTTTGGGATATGTAATATAGCGTATACCTAAAGACCAAAGCTTTTAAATTACAAGGAAGAGCTGGTCCCATACAGAAAAGATGACTATACATAATGGACAATTTAAAGATATACCCTTTTCCCCTAGAAGGATGTTTTGTCTCTTGCCTTCAAAATACGGAACTGAATACTTAATGAAGGCTTACCTCCCCCTCTTCTTCCAGTTTTACTCAGGGAAATGTAACATTTATGAGAATTACAGAATTCAGTACTCTGATACCTAAAAATATCTTGCAGCCTCACAACAGTTAACATTAGAGTAAAGCCACTTTTGTTTATGAAAAGACCAGAATTTGTTATTACCATTTAAATTAGTGATTCCTTGTCTCTGTTGAGACTCTTAATATGTTAGTGTCAGTACAAATCATAGTTAACTGTAATGAAAGCTGCAGATCCAACATGGATCACCTGTGAATTGTACAGAAGTATCTTGAGCTCATTTCACATCATCCACAAACATAAAGAACCTTCATGCATCTCTTCAGATTTCCTATTGTGTTATAGGAATACTATATATTATCAAATCACCAGCATAGGCAAGACTAAATACCCCTTACAGACAAGTCAACTAACTGCTATCCCTTGTAGTCCTGTCATGAGATAAGCACTTAAACAGCCAGGTGAAACCAGTTTACTCAATTTTCTGTTGGTTTCTTTTTGACAGAATCCTTTATTCCCCAGACTAATTTTTTACTACTTACTACTTAAAAAGTTGTAGAGTTGCTTTCAAATTCAGGAATAACAGTAAATAGCTTAAATGAGCACCAGCACGAGTTATTTGCCACAATAAATAGACTTACCTTGTTGTTCTATCTAGAGGGTTTAACTGCAGGACTGCAATGGTGAATTTACTTAATATCAGAACAAAATTTAAGCCCCTTTCCCTCCCCTAACTTTGATGTGTTACAGCTAAAATAACTATGTGTGTAATTACATTTAAAAATATTTCTATTATTACTAAATATTACATATAAATATTATCAAGTATTTCAAATTATTACTACATTGATCTCTCTATATATATTTCAGTAATATTGAATATTGATAATCTGAAGTCCCCTTAAAACCTGTTTTGACCTGCTTACACTTTTCTGAGAATGTTAGAGATGGAGCTGCATTTTCTCATATTCTCCTTCTGAACAAAACATATAAACCAGAGGAATGAGATATGTCTGTACTTAATTAAAAATATGTGTTCCAAGAAGATGAATAGTGCTATTTCCATGCTCAATTTTTCAAAGAAGTTAAAATTTGAGAGCGCAAGTTTGACCTCATGCAAAGTTTACTGAACTGTAAAGAAGCTATTAGACAGGAAATTGAAAGATCTATATTGGAAAAAGAGAATGACATCCAAGCTAAGTCAGAAAATAAACATGAACTGAAAAATCATTGAATACAACACAATCTATTATTCCTTTTCTCTTCAGCTTTGATAAGCTACAAATTTCCCATCACTGTTCTTGTTCAACTCATTACTAACTACACGAATTAACACCCTCTGAAACGAATGGTGTCTCTCTCTAGTTGGAACTGTTATTTCAAGCTCCCTATTGACTTAGGCAGAGATTAACAGAGGTTATGCTAACACAGTCTCAAGCTCTTTCTTACAGTTGCAAAGAAAGGACCACAGCATTCAGTCAAAAGTATGCATGATGATATATGTGAGATTAATACATGCAACTATGATACAGTGATCTCATCTTGAGCCCTCAGTATTCCTTTTTCTTATCTGTTATAAACTCAACCTTATCTAAAGCAGAAGCCTAGAAATCCCATGCTGTGCGTGCATGCAGTGATCATGACCTTCTAGAATGTTAAAAATAATTGGACAGAGAACTCACAATGCACAGAAAGCAGCTCCACACATTGAAATAAATTCAGCTAGATTTATTTCAGTGTTGATCCAGAATTAATTTTAGGTGCTCACATATTCATGACAAGCACATATAAGTACACATCTTCAAACAAACATATGCTTGTGCCAATGAAGATTTCTTTTTTGTAGAACAGGAAGAAACTAAGGAAATGAAAACCATTATTGCCATACCAGCACTGAAAACACAGACAATATTTAAAACCCAAATGAACTGCTCCTTTTACAACCAGGGCTCACCCTTGCAAACAGGTATACAGTCAGACTGGGACACCATAAACTCCCAAGGAGTTTGTACACGGCAACTGTGTGCCAGCAGGCTGACCCTGTGTATCTGACCCTGAGCACTGTTAGGAGAAAACTGCCCTGGTTCCTCATATGGTACAGTAAGGAAAAGATTAAAATTGGTACATCTGGCCAATCTCACCCAATCACAATCAACCCTGCCTCTCCTTTTGCTGCTAGAAGGCAGACAGAGAAGGCAGCTTTTCAGCATCAAGTCTGAGATAGATATGCTAAAATACAAACTCATGGAGAGACACATTCTGACAAGACAGCATGAGTGCTAATAGAAAATCCCTGTATACTGCCAAGACAAGTTTATATTTCATCATGCAAAGTCAGGTTGGGAAGTGGAGAAAAAATAACATGTTTTGCTTCTGAGTTTTCAATAGTTTAAGGTTTTTTTTTAAAAAGAACACAGGCATTCTGTGAGTTTCTGGGATAAAGGAATAATTACAGCCATACTGACATTACAATTATGATTTCTTTATGTTTCATCTTAATGATTACTTAATGATTTGGGAGCAAGGTTGTAAAGGCATAATACGGATCTCCCTTTCATGTTACTACTTGACTCTTTTAGTCCCAGTGGATAAGGAAAAGTCTCCCACCTGCAATTAATTAGTTTGCCCACTGCTTTGAGGAATCTTGCCTACATCTCACTGACACTTTATTTCAGGTCTTGTGCCTGAAAATCCCCAGCAGTTCCTGAATGAATGGTCATTTTACTAGTTATCTTGTAAATGTGTAAGACTGGATTTCCTACAATTCTGACAGGCTAAAGGAAAGTTCTTTTCAGAAATATTGCAGATTTGCAACAAATATACTATACCAAATCACTTTACTAACTAAACACCTTAAAGCATAAATCATGTCCACTTTCTGGATACTACGTGAAAAGCTGCAAATATTCTGAACATGGAAATACAGTGTAACAGAAACTACATGAAGGGATTACAATCTTAGGAAAAGCATCCTCTATGATGCTATACGACTGGATGCCGATATTAAACTTCTACAATATATTTTAACAACCTACTGAGTGATCTTCAAACAGAAACATTATGTCTCACAAATTATAGTCAGGTTCTCTGCCTTATTCTTGAAAATTAATATACAGTTCATAAGGTAAAAGTTTGGTCATGAACCCTTTCTGTTAGACTACCTGTCCAGTAGTACGGTGTTCAGTGGGTCCACCTTTCAGTGATGAGTTTCACAGCTAAAAAGAAGCTGAATACTACTTCCAAAAACTTAATATTAGGCATCCTATTATTCTGGAATAATTTGGATCGTAAAGTCATTTTGGATAACAGGGATACTCATATAATCCTGTAATAAGATGAAGGGCTCTCACAACTAGCTAAACATCATTCATTACCTAGAACACACTTACAATAGAAACAATTCAATTACTTCCCAAATTACATGCTGTACATCTGGAAACAGAAGGCTTTCAGAAAATAATATATTTAATGTAAGAAGAAAAGGCAAGGAAAATGATAAAGCTTCATGTTTAAAAAAAAGGAAGAAGAAAGAGAGCACAATTAAAAATGCAGAAAATTAAAAGAGCAAAGTGCACTCTGATCCAGTGGACAGTGTTTCCCTTTCTCTGCTACTTTCCCATCAACACTCTAACAGCTTGCTTTTCTTCACTAGAGCTTTTTAATTTTCTGGCAATGTTCAAGATTATCGGGCACACCATTAAGCTGCTGCAACACCCATCTGTTTGAGAAGACATCAAAACCAGGAAGGGCTTAGGACTTTTTCTATGTTGGAACTGCAAAGGTCTGTAACGTCACTTTACTTTTATAATTACATTGGTCATACAGTTTTTGTATTGGATGAGTATCAACATACAGGATAATAGCAAGAGCCATCTGGGACACATAAGAAGTAATATGCAAGCCAGGACCTTTCAGAAACATGGATGATAAAACTGACTACAAAAGCACTTTTGCCTTGTTTAGGAGAGGATAATTAAGTGTCAGCAATTATATGATGAAATAATAGTTCATTGTAAAAGCTCGTAACACTTCTGTGGGTGTTCTTAAGGTCTTCATAAGCACTGACTGTTTCCAACAATGCTATGGCCAGGTAGGATCCATTTTCTGATAGGTTGTTCATGTATCATTCCTATAAAAATATCTATCTTCTAAGTTATAATCACTTGTATCTCAGAAGAGATACTCTCTGTACTCATGCTTTTATTAATTTATTACATATGATTTGTATTTTATTAAATTTTGTTTGTGGCATCAAGAATTGCATTCAAATACTTCGTAATTGTTCACTGTGAAAGTCTGATCTCTCTAGAGTGGGTTCTTTGGACTTTACTGATTCTCCATTAATGTTTTCAGACTGAATACTAAGGCATCAAGTTTCTGTTTCACAACAAGAATTTTGTGACACGTGACACATGACAAAATACAATTACGAAGATACAGTTCTTGGTACTTGTTGGGTAACAAAGGCAGGCAGGAGAGACAGAAAAAATCTTTCAAAAAACATTACTGTCATGAAGTCCTTATATTTGTACGTCATTTTGACTATGTATAGTCCTCCCACTGTGCTTTCACTTTTTTTTTCCACTCATTGATACAAAGGCATAACATGATTGTCAGCCTTAACACATTACTAATTTATACCTATGTAATATCTGGAAAAATTACATTATCTGAAAACATGCATTTTTAAAATCTGTGTTAATTCTAATTGTTGAAACTACTTGTTCAAAGAAAAGTATCCAAAGTAAGCTACTGTCCAACTTGTAGCCAACCACCCTGCTGGACCAAACAGAATGTTGAGGAAAACCACAATCCTAAAAAATGGATCATTTGGAAAATAACAGCAAAACATCACACTTGAGAACTCCACACTACAGATTTTTTTCCCGTTTTTATGTAGTTATGAAAAACAGTCATACTCTAAAGCGTATTATATGATACCATATTCTTTTTTCATGGGAGCTAAAGTATATCATCGTGGTTGTTCACACAACGTCTATGATACTGAATTAAAAAAATTTACACAGAAAGATGTAAATGGCAAATTTAAGTGAAATTAAGTTCTTCCTTTCCCTCCCTCACTCATCAATTAAAAATTTTAGATTAGTTGTACTCTCTGGTAGACAGATATTACATTGCTGCTTACAAATAAATTGGAAAAGCTAAAAGATTTCTCAAATTTTCTCTTTTATGATAGTAAACATTGGCACAGCACTAACTTCTAACAGTTCCAGAATGAATTGTAAAATAGCATGGTATCTTACAAAACTCAAAATATTAATTCTTTATCTCTTCCCCTCTCCCACCATCCCCAAAGTATTTTTACTTTGAAAAATTTAATGGTTTAGCAGAATTTGAAAGCAGAAGGTTTAAAAAAGTGATAAAGGGGGTGCAGAAATTAGCAGAGGTGGCACTACCTGAAAGCTCATCAGAAAGGGGAGTGAGAACAATATCAGGCAAGAAGGGTTTGGAAGTATGGATCAGAACAGGAGCACTTTTAGCACTGCGTATATAGGCCGATGGCAGAGCACATTCACCAATGGATCGGCTTCTCATGGCTTTAAAAAGGAAAAGAAAGAAGTGGGGAAGGAAAAAAGAAGAGTGACTATAATGAAAGGCTTGTGTCACAGAAAAAGCAGCAACAGAGAAAACAAAGATAAAAAGGAAGAAAATTCAAAAATTAAAACATTTCAGCACGGCAGATATTGGCAGAGCTGTAAGAAAGAAAAAAATCAGTGGACACATAAGACATTCTGAGTTTTCAACTTTTATGTAAAGCACCAACAATGCCTTTATTATGACGATTACAGAGATTTCGCATTCGAAATCAAGAAGGTAATTAACATATTTTCCTACTGCATCAGGGGTTGAAAAATCAAAGTTAAAGTTACTCCACAAGCACTCTGGATCTGATTTTTTTTTAAACAGAAAAAGTAACTTGTACTACATTCGCATTTTTCTAGTTTCCTTTGATTTTATCCTGAAAATGCATCTCTGTATTATACAAATACCCATACTCTTGAATTCACGTTCTCCAAAAGAGATTCAAAATCATAAGGAGAAAATTATAAGTTCTGTGTAGAGAAATTTGCAACAAGGCTTGTTATAGTTCCACATTAAAAATGAAATTACTGAAGTGAAATGGTTTGACAATGAAAAGCATTAAATTGTTTTATCCATGGAGTCTGGCTTTTAATTGATATTGGATAAATCTTGCTAAACTAAGGTTAATTCACCTTTTCATATCTCACTTCCTGCCAACAGTCCTACAGAATACAAAATGTACATAAGAATCATGGTATTACAATCAAGTTTATGCTGATACTGCATTCAATGTCAAGGTACGCTGGAAGTTCTTCAAAAGTAATATTTATTGCTTCAAGCAGCTTCCTTTCAAACTGTTGTAAATTTGCTAACTTGTTTTAAAATTATTGCTGATAAAATTCTTTAAGGAAATTTCAGAGTATCTTACATAAATATTTTCAGTGCAATACTTAATTAGTCTGAACTTTTCTCTCTCTATATATATTTTCAAACCAACATGGAATATAGACTTAGAATCTTAGTGCTCCTGATCTGCATGGCAATCAAATGTACGTGAATAGAGTGCAGTGAAAGTCGAGCACATCACACTTCTAAACCAGGTTAAAGAATTGTTGCTAATAAACACATGCAGATAATCTGGAGGTGACATAGGGCAGAAAATACATTTGACAAATGCAGCACAACTTAAGTGGAGTCTTAAATTCAGTTTGAAAAAAACAATTCAGAAAGACAGAACTTTTAAGGCTGAAGGAATGCTCTAGTAAACTTTGTACAACAGAAACTATTTTTTAAAAAAAGGCAATTACGTGTAAGGCTTTAGTATCAGTTTAAGAGATACAGTAATAAAATTCAGGATACAGTTACAGTTAGATGCATTACATTCATCACTGTGAATCTTACAGTGAATGTAGGCAAGAGAAAAAATAAAAACTACATAGTAAATATCAAAGATCTTTTCCAGCCTAAATTATTCTAAATAAATCAAGCTTTTGATATTGGATATTGTGTTGATTACAAATCTTAGGATAAAGTGTTCCTTTTAATTTGACTGGACTTTTTAACACCATATTACATTCAATTAAATAGTTAAGTGGAGGCAGACTTAATATCAGAACACGTAGATACTTGATAGTTAATAATCTTCCACTACTGTCTGTGCAAAAGCAGAACAACACGTAAGTAAATTCTTTCTGATTACAGTATTTTTATAGGACTAGAACCTGCTGCCTAAGCCAAAACTCCTGTATCTAACCTTACAGATTTTTCAACCCATATGCATACTATGTTTAAAGGCCCTTTCCAAAAATTACTTTACATAAGTCCAGGCTAAAAATGTATACACTGCATATCAAAAAAGCTGTGATTTTTATTTGAGTAACACGCACACACACATATTTGGTGCAGCAGTAAATGTGTGCTGGCATGATGATGGCTCAAAAAATAGAGGTGCAAAGATGTACACAAAAATGTGTACAACATAAAACAGATGAAAAAGAAACTCCAGCTTTTTCTTACCATAAAATATTCAACATGCACATTCCCCCTACTCAGATATTAAGAGTATATATTACTCACAATCAAAGGGAATGTAACACGTATCACATATCATGCAACATATTTAAGGTCTAGATTTTACTTATTGTGGCTATTTTTTCGTAATTTGCCCCTGAATTAATGACACAGATTAAGAAGCAGCTGAACAGCTCTCTGAGAGGCAATAACAAACAACTGTTTTCAGGCAATTAAGATATACATAACATTTTGTAATATTTTCCTCATTAACATTTAAAAAATCTGAAGAGTTTGGGATTCCAGTTCTGGCAACTCTTTTTGGACTTATCATCTTTTAAAATCATCCTAGCAATGCTGGGATGCTTGTCCACGGTTGGTATGCTGCAACACGAATTGAGCTGAAATTTTAACTGGTTGCAGTAATGCAAACTTAGCTTATTAATATCAAACATGTAAGATAATTGGAGGAAAGGAACAAAACCATGGAAGCTAAAGTGCAGTGAAACTAAAATCAGATTACTTTGCTGCTAACCAGGTCAATATAAAGCGTGATGAGGATAAATTCCAGTCGTTTTAAGGCTAACATCATATAAATAGCCATCTTTCAAATTGCAGCAAAACAAAATCATTAATAAATTGACCAAACAACATAACCTTCTGACAGAATATCTGAAATATTAACAATTTGTAAAGGAGATATTTTAACATGAGCTTTATCTTGTTAAGACAATTAAGATTTAAAACAAAACCACCATTACTGTTAATCACAGACTACAGAGGAGCAGAAATTACATTTAAAGTATCTGTGATCCATGAGGAAAGCTAGGTGCTGTCAGCATGAGATACAGGAAAAGCTGTGTAGCATTTGAATGTGCAAAATAGACAGGAAATTCTGGAATAAGGACTTCTTTTTTCTCATTTCTGTATGCCTTACAGGACAACTAATTCTCCCACATCAACAAGAGCCTTAGGAGAGAAAAAATTTTTAAAATGGAGAATTTTGAAGAATATTCAAATAAAAACTTCATCTAAATAACCTCTGTGACTTAAAAAATTAACTTCAAATATTTTTGGAGAAAGAAAGAAAATGTTAATTTCTGAAAAGCTAGCACAATTATATATTCAACTGCCAATACGCATCCTGAATTTTTAAAACTGTGTCAGGATGTACCTACTTCCAAGAAGTGTCAGTGAACACACAACACACAATGACCAAAGCCACTACTACTATAAAGACAGTAAAAAAGTAAGAGATATTCCTTAAAAGGTTCTTCTTTTAAATACAAAATTAGAATCAGCCTAACATTCGTTCACATTAGCAATAGCACTGAGATCAAGGTGAGACAACAGAGTAAGGAAATTTGTAGTCCAGTTCCTATTAACATAATCTAAGAAAATCATATGAACATAAATGAGTCTTCTTTTGAGGGGTTCACCTAAAGCATTGTTCAGCATAACTCATTTGTAACACAAAGAGTATCTGCAAGTAATAAAATTCAGAAATAGGTGACTTCAGAAATGGAGAATTGCACACATCTGTGTCAACCTTTCGTTATTGCAATATTCAGGGTATAGTAAAAGCACATTTTATAAACTATGCAGACTTACACATATTTTTCCCACTTCCCTTTGTACAGTTTGAAAATACTCAACCCATCTTGTGTAGTTTATGAAAAAACACACTTAAGAAACCTTCTGTTACCCACCTATCAGCACCATTGCTCAAACCATTCCAGCTTTTTTCTCCTTCATATACACACACAGTATTATTTTCCAATCCAGCTTAAGCATGTGATCAAACTCATTAAGAATTAATACAGTAACTGCATTACTTTCATTTGCAGTAACTGTAATTCTAGTAACCACAAGCTATTCAGCTACCCTCTAAGCACATAGGGCTGCATCATCTACACATTTAACTAATGTGTAAACCATTATAGATAGTATACCTTTGTGGAAAGAAGCTATCCACATTGCTATAGAAGTCAGTTATTAATTCCTTACCCTTTCTCAAATGTCACTTTTATCAGCCCTTACAGATACTTACCAACTGTTTTCTGCCGTACTATGCTCCTTGCCTTTTCTGTTCCTGGAGAGCCAGTGGTTGTAGCACTGCGCTGTCTCATTGGTGCTTGTCCAGGCTGATCACGGCTCCAGCCTCTAGAAAAGGACTTATCAACAGAAGACTTTGGGAATTCATGCCCAACTCCTGCAAAAATAAAATTGCAAATTTATTCACTTCTATTCTGCTATCACCAGATGATTGTAGATGTGTTCTTCCAAACAATTTTAAAGCTGGATGGAATAAATTAAGCTACCAAAGCAAGCATGAATGCAAAAGCTCAGCCAGCACTAACCCTGAGGGATACTCAAACTTTTTGAGAAATGTTGGTGCTATTAAACTGCTGTAATTTTCTTTTCTGAAAAAATGGGCTTACAAAGGTTGTAGTCTGATAATATACGTAACTTTTCCTTTGCTGTTCCTACCAGATAAGATACACATTTATATTGAAGTAAATAAAGTTCATATAAGGAGCTATCAAAAACAGCTAGATCTAAACAAAAGGTGAAGAGTATTTGCAATGTATTTCCTTATCCAGATTGAGCTCATTAATAATCCAAACTGACACAATTACAATCATTAAAGGAGCATCTTTTTGGAAAAAGTGAGCCCTAGTCCAACATGTTCATTATTATTAGCAAACAAACAGGGGCAAAGAAATTTGGCATCATTGGTATGATATCTATTAATTCTAACGCTGGACTTGACTCTGCACCTCACATTTAGCAATGGAGGCTTCCTCTGAAACTCTGTCACTGACAGTTAACATTAACTTTTCTCATGTGGCTCAGATGATTCAAAATGCTTTTTAAAGCATATATTCAAATAACTGTACACATTCTTATTGCACATTCTGATCCTGTATCAGACTGCCCCTTTTTGTTTGGGGTTTTTTGTTTTGTTTGGTTTTGTTTTTTGGGTTTTTTTTGTGGTTTGTTTTGTTTTGCTTTGTTTAACCTGTGTTTTTTTGGTAAGAAAAAGAAGAAAGCTTGTAGTATAGGAAAACAAAAAAATGCATGGTCTGGAACAACTTCTCAAGGTCAACTACAGAGAAATGTATTTCCAGTTGTCACAGAGCAAAAAATCAAAACAAAAGTGTGAATAATGACTCTGTTTAAGATGAGGCATAGAAGCACATGAAATGTTTTTAGCAAAAAAAAGCCTATAGCAACATCTTCTTTAAGAGAGGGAATCCATATAGGTTACTTCTCAGTGACAAACTCTAAGAGCACTAGGAAGTACCTTCCCTCAGGCTTGACTGGAGAAGACATCAATCAGAACAGAGAGAGATTAAAAATAGACTAAAAATTACATGGTTTTACATCTTTATTACTCACCCTAAATATAATCCCACCTCTCATTATTAGATCGCAACGCACTTTTTAAAGTAGAATATTATCATTATCCATGTTTTACAAAAGTGGAAATGAAGTGATTTCTAATGGTCACACGCAGAAGGTCTGTCTCCAAACTGAGAAAAGAATCCAGGTTTTGCAAGTTTCAATCCAGACCTCTATCCAGGAGGACACACTTCCTGTGCCTTGCCAATTCCAGAGCTGTACCATTGTAAGCCATCTCCTCTCCCCATATTATGTCTTACAGAGTGTTTTATGCATTTTTTAGGGATCAGTTCAAAACCAGGTACCACTCATATGGATTATTAAAACTATACTTTCTCTTAAGTAGTCCACAAGGTCATCTTAACATAACCTGTCTTCACAATGGGCTAGTGATCAATTAGCACCAAACAAAACTATGTTCACCTCACATTTCATCTTCTAACATTTCATGATCAATATTCCAATTGTGCTTGCAACGACTTAATTTTCACCAGATGAGTAGTCTCTGTTATTTTCAAGTAGTTATGATTGGGACTCAACTATTTAATTGCTTTGATAAAAGGAGAAAGGTATAACCCACTACAGTTAACATTTTAGTTTAAATTCAACACACTTTTAAGACCTATATTCCATAGGCGCCAATTTGCAGAAATGTATCTTAACGTGATGATTTTGTGGTAGTTCTAAAAAGCAGCTTTACCTTAAAGACACAGGGTTATTTCAGGTGATATAGATGCCTAATTAGGTATACAAAAAAAGGTGAGACCAAAATTATCCAGTGCCCAACACCTCATTACACTAGCTCAAATTCAAATTATGTCTACACAGTGTTGTCTTACCTTTGCCTTTGTGTTTTTTCTGCTTCTGCTCACTTAATTTATCCAATGGCAGGTCACTGAGGTCCAGGCTATACAAGTTTCTAGCTAATACTTTAGTAAGTGTCTCCATTGTCAGTGACCACTCAGTGGCCAGCTCTTCCCAGTATGTCAGTGATGACATTACAGACAGCAAGTCATCCCAAAGTTCTCGAGAAATGTACACATTTAGATTTGCTTTGATCCAAGCTACTATAAGAGTCTAAAAGAACAGAGAAAAGTTGGATTGTGAACATAAGTTGGAAACATTCAAATGTTAATATTTAAAAGGAAACTTCAAACTGCCACAGAAATTTCTGTGTAGTCCCAACATTCTTTTCCTCATCAGTACACACAGATCTCTAATGAAGTGTTAACACAGGGCTCTGACTTAGATACAGTAACAACTGGTTTGACTCATTATTTTGTGTATTCTTTTTTGTTCCACTAAAGAAACTGGAGGCTCTACAGATCCTAGTCACTGAGAACCCACCACAACAGCACTTTGCAACTAAAAACTTTGAAAGGATCTGCTACAGCTTTTTGTAAGGAATTACAGAATTCTCTAAGAAATAAAAAAATCCACCGGTTAGGCATGGATAACACAGATTTCATGCTTACTTAAGCTAATTATGCTATGGAAGCAAGCTAAAACTGCACACACTGCCAGTTATCCTTGCCAGTTATTCCAACTCAACTAGAGGACAGCAATTCTTGAATTTTACAGTACCTCAAATACTGCTGTCACAGGGTCATTAAAATATAGGACAGAAAGTAACAAATGTAACCAGCTCTTTGACCCACACCATTATCTGGGTAACATGTCAGCCAACAGCGGTTGCTGTATCCAATGTATTCATGAAAATTAGGCTGTATTAATTAAAGTGAATTTATGTTTACTTGCCTGGAAAAGAGGTCCTGCAAGTCTTCCAGCTAAAGTGGAGTTTTTTCTTCCTTGATACTGCAAGAAAGTTTGGGGTGGTATTTTCAGCACAGATTCAGTTACCCTGAGCAGCACAAGTAGCATCTGCTCCCTGCAAAACAGTATTAAACTTAGAGTTACCATTTTGTTATTCTTCTGTATATACCAAGGTATTTTTAAAGGTAATCATCAAGTCTGATTTGCCCAAACACATTCCAAAAAGGGCATAATGATTACAAAGAGCCTAACTTGGTTCTTGCAAAAGAAGTTATTCCAATCTTTTTTCACACTTAAGAGTGAGGAATCCCTGTTGCCCTCTAATATCTTCTTCCAAGTCATTCAACTGCTATCACCTTCAATGGCCTGAAATTAGAGGCAAAATTTTAAATGCATTTTCAATCTGAGCTTTTTCTTCCTATATATTACAGGTTTTGGCAATTTCACATTATCATTAACATACTTCATCAGTTATTTAGTGTGGCACAATCTTTGCCATCATGGTCTAGAGTCACTTCTTTACCTTGATGTGAAACTGGGGAAGAAAATACCAATCTAGTAGAATCTGTTTTCTATTACCACTCTCAAATTTCCCAGTAGCTAGCTTGACTGGCTCCTCAGAAGAGGAGACAAGCTTCACATGACACATAATGCCAGCTTTACTCACCCAGAGTTCAGGAAATACTACTGGCAGATTGAATGGAAGTCAAGTTAAAATCAAATAAATCATACATTTGAAATCCCCTTGCTACTTCTTCCTTGTAATGCAGAATGGTGGCAGTATACTACCTGATTACAGACTACTATTTAAAGAAGTGGGAAATAACAGAAATTCCTTTAAAGCAGGGTCCCTTGTACCTGCTAGGCACCGTAAGCACTGGAAAAGAATAACACAGTTACACAGTACACAGACTCCTGTATACAATTACAGGTCAAGAACAACACACATCTGATTGTAATCCATGCTTATCTGGGGTTTTTTGTTTATTTTTAAATAAGGCTGTGAAGCTTCGTATGTTTTCATATTTTAATGCTTTGATACATGAGCAAAATGGCCTGGAAAAAATCATCAGTAGCTTCTTAATAGCAGCCTGTACATCCCAGCTTAGTCCTTTCTGCACTGAGGGCTAAGCTGCCACAAATTAACTAGGAGCTTACCAGAGGCTTTAAGAAAGCAGGTAACGTCTCCTGTGCTAAGCTGTCTATGATGTCCAAGTTCACGTACTTCCTGATTTAGAGGAACTGGTTCATATAACCAATACCACTCTACTGTGTTTACTACCAAGTAAATTTCCACATTTGTGTTGTGAACTAATAATCTAAGATAAAAGCATTAGCATTTTACCATGTCTTCTTGTCCATAGTCACTTGGACTACCATGTGGCGGTAGATATTGAGAATGCGTTTGCACATATCAGTGTGTTCATCCAGCAGAGCTTTGAATTCATTTGCAGGTTCAAGAAAAAATATATTTGAAGAATTTATTATAAAAACCTGTAAGCAGAAAAGAGTGGATGTCATGAGCCTGAAGCACTTTGATGTTTTCAGCAATTCAGTTGATAGAACCAAGGAAGAAAAAAATCTATAACAGAAAATCTTTATAAGAAAAGGTTGCATATGCACACAGAAGTGTATGTTTAAATATGTTAGTTTGAAGTAATGATTAAGCAACGAGACTGATCTTTTTCCCATTTTTTCTACAAAATCTATTCGTACATTTTTGTTCTCATAGACAGATGGTACAACAAACTACTCAATATAATTAGTTTAATATGATGGACAAAAATGTCCCAGTAAGAAGTCCACTGCACAAAAGTTCCCTCTGTAAGCCAGGAATTGACTAGTACAATATATGCTAAACTACTTGAAATACTCCTGGTACACAGCGTGTGCTTCAGCATGACACGGCCTGTATTATGTTCTGGGGAACTAAAGCATTCATCCCACTGGGATCAGTAAGGCTTACCAAAAGTAGGAAACAGGACACATTCCCCAAAGTGTCTGACTTCAGTGGACAGTGAATTAGGGCCTTCAGAATGAAAATCACGGGAAAAAAAGTAGGCAAGGACATTGTAGGAGCTACAGAAGCAGCTACTGAAGTGTTACTATATTTTTATGTAAGTTTAGAAAGCACTTGAATCTCAAGTCTAGATTTTCAAGTATTTTTTTGTCTTTCTTAATCTACATGTACAGGAAGTCATTGGTACTAAAGTCATAATTTCCCTCTACCGAAAGCTTTGGATTTTTAATAATTAAAAACGATTAGTATGCAGATTTACATTCACTAGCCTCAACTAATGAACCTAACCTACTCTAAGTGCCTAGAAATAAATCTATGCAAGCATTAAATGGGAAAAAACTCAAGACAGAAGTCTTGGATTATTGATTCACAGAGAAAATCAAACGTGGTTCCAGGCCAGGAAATCTCTCAAACTGAGACACGGTAGTGGGTTAGAATGATGTCTTGACTCTGTTTCAGGCTAAAAAAAAAAAGATATTTAGTAGTCAAATGAATCTTTGTCTAAAGAATCTTCAACATGAAGAGTCTTCAAGACATTGTCAGATGCGTAAGCCTTAGTAGTGTATTGCAAACAAATACAGATACCTCATATTTCTTTTCTCAGCAACGCTTCAAATTTTAAAAAGTTGTTGAAAACAAAGATTATGAAGCTTAAATTATTGTAACTATTTGAATTTAAAAGTGATGTCAATGACAAGGTTTATTTATATAACAGTGTACAGCACAAAAGAAAACCCTATTCATAAAATCATCCAAGCTGTATTAAAAATGAGTTTTACTTAGCATGGTCACACACAGTAGAAGTGCACACGGTAAAGTGGCAAATGCACAAGTCTATTTTATTTTGTTCAGAATCAATTTTCTGCTGGATAAAAGAATATTACGGAGGCTAGAGTCATATACCCACCTATATGAATGTACACACACACACAATATACATAAAATGCACACACTTTCTATAACTGTATAAACATTTCAAATACCCTCAAATTACACCGTCTCGATTTTCCATAGCCTCAGCTTCAGCGAAGCATTTTGCTAAAAGTTTGAAATTAATACAATTTCTACCCTGTCAAACTGCCTAGAAGCAGTTAAAAAACTTCTGTTAGGGTACAACCGCAACTCGTGCTTTCCTTAACGATATCACTGGAGAGTTATGGTGTCTCATCAAATTTTTCAAACATGCTGTAAATTCAGAAAAAGATGCAAAAATATCCCTGTACACCTTATTAATAGGACTAGAAAAACTACAGGATTGGATGTTTTGGTTTTTGTGACTAATAGTGTAAAAGAAACAAGCCTCTAAACATTCTCATAAAACACTTAATTAGAATTATTTGAAGATGTTGCAGTTGCATGAGGATTATTTTTTCTCTAATGTAATGCAGAGCAGAATGCATGTTCTGACACAAAATTAAAAGGTTTTTTTTTTATTGTGTTACCCAACACTGATCTATACTTTGTCCTACTTAAGGTCAATAGAGATATAGTGAACCACTGTCATTAGTCTAACATTTATCATCATAATTGTTACATTCTAGAAAATAATTTCAAAATTCAGAGATGCTTTAGCGATGCATGGGATTCCCTGGCAGAAGTATTGCACTATATTCCACTCTATGTGCTGATAACAAGAATTTTAGGTAATTTTAGATAGATAATTTAGAAAAAAATTAGATATCAAGTCTTTTTCATACCTGCAATACTGACTGCACTCCAGCTCGTACATTTTGCTCTTCAGTATCAGTTTCAGATGTTTTATGCAAAGTGTCTTCATAACAGCCATTTCTTGTCCAGTTTGAATTTCTGACATGACTGGAGTTCATCCCTTTTTCCTGAAAAATATTTTTTCTTAAAATTCCACAGATTTTTAGACAAGTATTTTGGCTTTATATGAAAAGAAAAAGGATATAATAGGTACTAAATAATAAAACAATGGCAGGCAAATACACCTAAGACACAACAATACTTCATAAGGCTTGTAGCAATTATCTTAAAGTACCTGAATGAAGTAAATACTATTTTTGTCATCCTTTATTTGTATATAATTTTTACACAGTTGGCATACTGTATAATCCACATCTTGAAAATAGTTCATAAAATGATACGAAGTTTTAAATTGAACTAAGCACATTAAAAAGCTACAGATAATGGATAAAATTGGTAGCTCGTCCATACAGTGCTTCACCACTGCTTTTCCCCAGAAATGCTCTGACATCAAAGTAAACCACATAAACAATCAAGGAAGCCACGTGTCCATCTAGTGGCATATTAACACACAAATATTAACCAACAGTCTTTTACCTCTTCTCTTTCTTTTCCTTTCTCTGATGAATTATGGTCAACATTTTCATCACAATCTACAGTTGTGCACTGCATTATTTCTTCAGGTTCTTTCATAAATAAAGGTTTGTCTTCTTGTTGAATCCATTCCTGATACACCTTCACCACCTTCCTCATGGCAGCTGCTTCACATATTGGCAACAGAAATGCCTGCAAGTAGAAAAAGAAAGAAACAAAACACAGTTACAATACTTGAAATAAGTTGGGCTCTATAATGTACAAGTTCTAAGAGATAAGGTTTGAAAAATACAGCCACTGTAGGATCCTAACATACAAACTATTGCTAAACCTAAATGTTCGCTCACTTTCTTCATATGTAAACTGAAAACATGAAAAAACCCCACATTTAAACAAGAAAACTTATCGAGAAATACTTTGAAAACTTAATTGCCAAAGAGACAGAGATGAGAATCCATGCAGGCATAACTACTTAGCATGTAGCCTGCTGAAATTAAAACATGCATCACCAATCAAAATATGCAAAACGAATCAGCAGAAGTTTCTATTACATCTTCCATTCAGAGGATTTGAAAGAGTGGAGTTAAACCAATTCTAAATGACTAAGAAAAATTCAAGTGACACACAATACTGGTAGTCGTTTATCTTATTTTTAGCTAAGTAAAATTTTACAAAACAGTATCCTTAAAGGAAGTGACTCCCAGAAAAGTTTTCAGAATTATTGTTTCTAAAAATCATGCATTTGAGTTGGTGTGATGGCTGATCAGTGCCCTCTTCAGAAGGTTTTCTGTATTGGCTGTGCTGGTAACAACTAGTCATAGATCAGAAACTTTGAACATTAGTCCGATTTCAACTATAAATACACTTACCAAAGACCATGATGCCCTAATTATATTTTAGAAGAACAGATAAACTACACTAACACACAGCTTTACAGCTGTGACTGTTGAAAACTAGTTGCCCATGTTTTTAAGGAGGGCCCACTTAAGTAATATGTACCCTCTGGAAACAGATATTTCATACCATTATCACACTAAAAAATCAGTTTAAACTGACAAGTTCAGTCACATACTTGCTCATCAAGTCTAACATTCTTCTGCAAGCCCATACACATTTTTTTGTACCCTCAAGTCTAAAATGCATAAAACTTGTTCTCTACAGTCTTTCCACCACTCGGTACCACTGAAACCTCCTCTTGACTGGAATAACTTAGTCCTAATGTTTTAGAAACATTACAAACACCTTGTGTATTAGAAATTAATTTACACTGAAAACTCCTGGCTAAATAATGATGTAAATAAGATCTCATAATTGCACATGAAATCAAAATAATCTACATAAACTCATGGAGAGACTTGTGAGAATAATGAAGAAAACTGCCTTTGCTTCTTTTCACTGTGGTTTCTACATAGATCATTGATAATTTAGACTCTACATTCAATGTCTCAGACTCTGTAAACCCTGGAGTGTCAGCTGAATTCAGGTAACTCTGCCATGTCCTTCAGTAATGTGTCCAAGCTCTTCAATTCAAGGGATGTGGATAACCTTCTGACATTTATTTGCCTCATTCAAAAAAATCTATTTCATCCAGATAAAAGAGTTTTAAGATGTTCGGCTTTCTGCTGTTTAAAACAATTAGTGTTGTGCATTTAACTTGAAACTTAGTATATTTTTCTTTACTAATATTCAGAAAACTCTCTTCATCTTTCGATCTATAGCATAAGGCATAGAGAAAGTTTATCTTGCTCTATTCTCCCACATTGAACTCAAAGTTACTATTAATAAAGATTCCATATTCTAGCATATGTTCTCAGTTTAAATTTGTTTAATAGTTTCCAGTAGAGAAACACTATTTTGAGTATGCTCAGCTAACATTTCTGGTTGCAGTAAAGTCAGAAACAGAAGCTGCTACCTTATACAGCCACCTGTCCTACTTTTCTGATAAACATTGTCAAGGTAAGGACATTCAGATGCTCCTAAAACAGCTCTTTAACAGCTGCAGACTCCCACAGGAGGCTTATGTTAATATAGTTGGTTGTGAGTTCTAATACCTACAGCGTTAATGTATGAAGAGATTAAACATTCCCATCTGTGGGGAACTGTGAAGTCCAACTTAAATGTTGTTAAACTGGTTATTAAAGATATAAAACCAGAAAAATCAGGAACCGGGGGTATTCTACACAGAAAATATTTCAGAATTTTACCTTTTCGATTTCTGAAGGCAAGACGACAGAAAAAACCCGTAATTTGGTATAATGTTCTGCTTAACAAGTGCTCTTGAAAGAAAACCATGACATAATGAAAATTTACAATACAATAATCAAGATTCTTGCATTTAAAATAGAGTCTTTTACCTGTCGAAAAATCTCAGTTAGAAAATTAACATTGCTTCTTTTAGAAGAAAAGACTTTCCGGACAATTTCAATATCAGTTAAATGCTCTTCATCAATACTGCAGAGGCTGGAAGAACTTGGTTCTCTCTCTGTTAGAGTACTTGTATTAGAATGAGATTGTTCTGGTTCTGCATTTCTATCCTGCTTATCAGTACTGTCATTTTTGCTGTCCTCCCTTGAAGCCATGCTGGCAGCTGCCCTCTGAAACAAAATTTAAAAATATTCCATAGTTCATTTTTAGTACAGCAATAAAACAGTACAATTTAAGTATCATTTAAAACAGCAGAAAGAATTAAAGAAAAAACAAACAAACAAAAGGATTTACTGCATTTCAAGGCTTCTAATGTCTAGTTGATTAAAAACAAACCACAGAATCCAGAAAAAGAAAGCAGCATTGCAGGTCCTTTCAAAGTGAATTCACAAATATACAATTTGTTTGGAAATACCTTTTTTTTTAACTTTTCATTAGTTGTAATTATTGGAGCAGAGAATACTGCTGACGTAACAATTAAGCCAAAAACATGAAAACAAACACATCTTTGTGTATTTAGCTCTACCTGAATATTCTTTGGCACATTTTCACCTTCCATCCCAGGAATATGAGGTCCTGTATGAGGTTTTGGGTCAAGCCAGAAAGACACCAACCATCGAATGACAATAACACGAGCCTTAATGAAAGGTTCCTTTGTGCAATATATTGCCTCATTGGTTTCAGCATCTTTCTTAACTATTACGTAGTGTGGCTTTGGTCTCATTTGTGGTATATCTGTAAGAAAATAAAACATCTCAAAAATATGTGCAGAGAGAAAGATCTGCATAAGAAAGAAATCCTAAAACCATAACCAATACACATGAACTTTCAGAGGTGTAGTTTTGTTGCATTCACTGTTGCACCACTCATTCCAAGATGCACTGGAATGGATGAAACAGAGAAAATGTCAAGAATTGTAAGACATCAAACGACTTGAATTTTCTCCTGAAGGGAGACAACACTGTTGGTCCAAAAGATAGAAACTTGTTTCTGCTATGAAGAACCTTTAATTTTTTATCTGAAAGTGATTTCTATAGTCTCACATTTTTGCTTGCATTTCTTTTCTATGTAAGTAAACACATTTCATTATTTTCAGGTTCTTTTAAGCTATGTTATACTCAATATTTAAAGATAAACTTCAGCAAACTCACTACTTCAAATTTTCATTGGAAACTACAAAGTTCCAAGTAGCAAAATAACTGTTAACTAGACTATGACCTATACAAGAAAACTAATTTCATATAAAATTAATATATTGTCAAATCTAATCATGGCTACAATGGGAGATATAGAATTCCAAAATGCAAATAGAGTAAACACAGCCTCTTCTGGCCCCACAAAAGCTGAAAGAACAGCGAAATCCTGCTCCAAAGCCACATGAGCTTTGCAGCTTCACCTGGAGCCCCATCTGCACTGACTAATTTTGCTGGACTTTGCTGCCAGACCACAGGCAGGTACATTTCGCTATGATTTAGCTGCAAGATGACTCTGTGGCAATAGCTTCTGTACTGGCTTGTAGGGAATGTAACAAAGGATGCTCAGGGGCACATCAGCTGGCAGGAACTGTGGCTGTTTGGGGACTATAACTGACAGCTCCATTTTCACCATGCCATGTTCTACATGATGGTTCAGAACTGTTTAGCTCTTCTGGTTCTCTACTGTGCTAGTCATCAGTACTCCTGAATCTGCTTCAGAAAAAAACCCCATGACAGTACTTAGTAACTTGGTGTGGATGGAATGAACATGTGTGTTAAAAGCATTACAGAGACGGGGACACACACGGATCCCTTTTTAAATGGTGCATTTTTCTGTGACCTAACACTGCAAAATGTTATTTCTGGGTTTTACAACCCAAGACATGGTGCAGAATAGTTCTGCATTACCAATCATCACCCTGAAGCAGCAACGGTACTTTCATGTGCAAATGGCATTTCTCTGCAAGTGGCATGCCAACCAACTCTAGTCCTTGTTCTAAAAGGGCAAATATGAGATATGTTCCAAAACAAAAAGAAGATGAGTATTTGTGTGAGGATTGATTATGGTATGTGCTGTGAGGACACCCTGATGCTGGTGTTTCAGTATCATGATTGTCATCCAGTGAGAGCAAAAAAACCCAAGAAACTCAAAAAATAAACAAAAATCCAAACCAAAAAAACAACTAACAAAAAGAAGGAAGCATGGAAAAATGATGGTCCTATCCACATACAGAGAGACAGACTGGACAGAGATGGTATGTAAGCACTGCCTCAACTCTTCTATAGCCTGCAGTACATGAGCAAGAGAAAAGTTCCATGGTTTTACAGGCCAGCCAGAAGGCAGTTCAAGGATACTAATGGTGAGAGTCAAAGAAAATTTTAAAAAGTCATGCTGAACATGAAGCTATTCATAAATAGCTATATTTATATATAACTTTATGCTATAACATAAAGTTATTCCCTGACTGTATCTTCCTAATGCAAAGTCAAGAGTTGTTTTAAAGGATCCGGTGTAACTTTGCCAGTTTATGGTGTTAGAATCCAAGAGGGACAAATCTGGACAGCAGTGAAGAAATAATCAACTATTGTCTAGGCAATTATATTATGACAGTGTTTTTAAGACATCTAAAGAGAAACCAGCCAATCTGCCAGAATGTCGTAAAGATTTCCTTCTTATCATTACAAATACACAAAATCCAGCACCTGCACTGAGAATATCCATGCTGGTCTATCTCAGTGTCATTTCAAAAGCCACATACATAAGTAATGATAAACCCATCATGTTGCTACTAAATTGAGGAATGTTTCCTGTACAGACTTCAAAATTACATCCACACTTCTCAAAGGAAGCATTATTTTTAGAGGAAAAAATCCACATGATTCTTGCATATCAACTACCCAAGTAAGTAACAAATGCACAGAATACTCTTTGACAAGTTTACAAATGGTTTATTTACTGCAAATAATAAAACCCCAGTACACTGTTTCCATTCTGTGGAAAGCAGCAGGTTAGTAAAACTAAAAATTAAGATCTCTTAAACAAGCATGTATAACAGTACAATCTGTGAAAAAGGAAGCAAATGCCTGGTAGCACAGCATTTGAAGATGCAAAAATCAGTTCTCTCTGGTATCTACCATTCAGCAGAGCACAAAGGCTGCAATACTGGCAGTATTTTCAGAAGGACTAAACATGCAGTAAACATGTTTTTGCAGCACACTGTCTCCTTCTTGTTTCATGATAACCTCTCAGAACATCCTCTTTCTATAATTTGTTTCAACCGCACTATGTGCTGCAGCTGCTTCTCAAATGTATCCTCCTTCCAGCTGCTTCTCAAATGTATCCTCCTTCCAGCTGCTTCTTGTATTTTCACATTTGTGTCCATCTTGGAAGAAGGTGTCAAGGCTTCAGATGAGAACACAGATATGAAACCAAAGCAAAACAGAGCTTGGTTAGATGGACTCAAACAGCACGAGAGGAAATATTCCCTTCCCCCAACTTTCCATTTTTTCTTTCTATTGTGTTTTGGGCTTTCCCCACTCCCTGCCCTTCCTGCTCTGGGAACCTGATGTGAACTAACGACAAAAAGGGCAGGAAGCTGTAGGTGGTGGAAGACATACACAGGGTAGAAAATGAACAGGCTAGCAAAAACACAGTGGACACCTGTAAGCTTTGACCATGCTTAATTTTTAAGACAATAAAGGGTTCATAAGGAATGAAGAGCTGAAGACAGCTGTAGGACAGCCTACTTTAGTGTTTCCCTGTAAATATAGGAGCCTATCTAAATGGCTTAGAAATGGCACAGAAAGGCACATTACTATGACGGAAGAAGCAATGCCCCTGGAATATTACTGCCATATCTGCAGTTCTTCCTGAACAGCTTTTAACTCAATCTCAACAGATATTTAACAAAGACATTACAGTCAAAATAAACACTAAGGCAAAAAAACCCACCCCAAACCAAAACATAAAAAAGAAAAAAACTCTAAACAAAACCAAACCAAACCAAACAAACAAATCCCCTCAAAAACTATCTCATGGGCTTTTCTAATGCTGTGTTCCTCTTCGAAGTCTGTAATACTAAAGCCAGAATTTGAAGGAGGCACAATACTAGCTTTCTTTTAACTGGAATGCTTGGTGCTTGTTGCTGGTAACCAACGTGTTTATCAGGAAAGAAGGAAAGAAATCTCAGTCCAATATACTATCTCCAGTAAAGCCCTGCATCAATGCTTGCTTACCTAAACTACTGTTCTGATTTGTACCTCATGACTTCTCTTAAATAAACATTTCACCAGTAGCATGAGAATGGTTCTTAGTAGCAGGCTCAGTGCCCAAGTTTGCCCTGCTTTCAGCCTCAAGGCTGTAAATTAAGAACAAGCACAGGATTCTTTCCAAATAGGTTGGGAAGATGCATGCCAGAGAAGAACATCTTAGAGGAGAAAAAATTATTCAGCTTACCAGTGCTTCTGTTGTTTTCGTCACTGTATTGTTCCAAAAATCCTCATTGTAGTTGCTCACTGTGCACAGTTTAAAGCACTCACAGTAATTTTGGGGATCTGTGCACATTTCTTCTTGCTTCCCATTGTCCTCTTCTTTACTAAGGCCTTGGAAGTTTCTTGTTTGCAGTTCACAAGAAAACAAAGGACTAGAGTAACACTTGTATGGAAGACTCAATCAAGGTCTTCACAGAAAGAGAAAAATAACATTTCCATATTTCTTGTTCTGGAGCATAAAGCAATGGTAGGTTTGCTTTCTCAGCACTGCTTTCTACCCATCGTGTAGCTATTTTATCACTGAACCTCTTCAGCATCTGCACAATAACTCATATTCTACTGTTACTTATGGCTGTATTTACACTGGTTCTTCTCCCCTAGATGAGAAGGCCCACTGTTTGTCTTTCCCAAGAGAACACAGTTTTGACACAACCATCTCTGAAATCTAAATAAATGTACATGGACTGGAAGAAACTAAGACCTTTTCAACAAACTTCCCTGACAGCCTGATTTTAGAATATGGAATTGTGTCTGGAGATCACTACTAGGCCTTTTCAGATGCTGTATCAACAGATAAGAGGAACGGTGACATGACTGTATTACTCAAGTGATGAAATGGTAACTTAAAGCCTGTGTACAAGGTACTGTTTTGCAAAGAAGAGTCTTGAACTCTGTTGGCCTACAACCAACATGTGCATGAGTGCATGCAAACCTACGATTTAAAAGAAAAAAAAAAATAAAAAAAAAAATCAAGATTTGCAAACAACATTCTAGTTTAAAATGGGCTAAAAACTGAGTAAAACTCAGGTTTGCTTAGACAACACCTAACATTCCACCCTCTATATGGAAAGATACATTCTAGCACCATCAGCTTTAAAGAGTGTGCTAACTAGCTTCCTTTTCCTACTGCAAGCTCCTGATAAAATGCGGTTGGCACAAAAGCGTAACTTTGCTGTGTCAGAACTGTGAGCAGGCACTGTATAATCCAAACACTGTGATTCTGTACAGATGAAGCCAACACACCCAAAGAACAGCACACTAACACCTTTTATTTCAGCAGCAGTAGCTTCTCTTCAGAGCACAACTGAGTTCAACAATACACGTCACACTGAAGAACGGTTTTACAAGAACATTTAAGTTACCTCATTCAGGTTAATATAGCAAGATTGACTCTAATGAAAAGGTCAGAGGCTTCCACAAACAAAGAACTGAAAACCATAAACAGGAACCTTAACATGTTCTTTCATGACAAATACCTTTGGAGAATGCCCTTCATGGGCAAAATAACTCAAGCCAAAAACTGCTTTGCTATACTGTCTTGTTAGGAGTCAGAGAGCACAATTACCTGCCTCAAACATTGTTAAGGCCACAGAAGGGAGGAATTTGTGACAGGAAGATGCCAATTCTAGGCCCGACAGAGGCAAGATCTGGTTAGCACATCCCGGTTAACACACTCCCACTGTGACAGACTGTGAGAAAAGAAGCACCTGCTTATACGTGTATCACTGGTCAGAAAAGAATCATCCCAAGTTATGGGACAGGCAACATCTGTGGCCACTAATGGCCAGCAAAGCTCCCCTGAATATGCCTCTGTGGACACCCAGAACTTGGACTGTATAAACGCAGTACTGTCGTCCAGGTGTTAGGACCTAGGGGGAGGTTAACAAAGCTTAGGGAGAACAATGTATTACTGATAGTGGATACATAGGACGCAGAATTTAGGCCACAAGGACATTCGGCAGAAGATAAGGAAGAAATTATTAAAACCATCTCTGCAATTCTGCTGAAATCGGCTCCAGTCGGGTAAAAGGTAATTTCAAAGAGAGAGATTGCAAGCACCGACTCACCAACACAAGAAATCCACCATCTCAGAAGAAGAGAGAGACTGAACATGCAGACTAATTAGAATAAGCTGCATTTAACCAATAGAAGAGGGAATACTAATTAATAAGAGAACTATATTACTTGTAGCCAATAAGCATTAATTCCTTTGTTTGCTACCATGTATAACTAGTGAAAAGATTTAATAGTCAGCGGCAAACCTTATGGACCCAGCACCCCTTTCAGCACAGACCTTACTAAGAGATGAACAAACCAGGTCCTGCACCCCGCCACCAAGCCCAAAGTGAAGAAGGACCAACAAGACACTGCTGGATCCATGGGTGGTGACTAGCATCTGCTTGCACTCTCTCTCTCCCTTTCCCTCTCTCCCTCTCCCTGTCTTTTCTTTCCCCATGCACTTAATGTTACAAAATAAAGTCAGTACTGTTGAACCAGCATTTGGTCTCACTGGCAGCTTAGTTTGGGTAGAGGCATCTCTCACTAAACAGATCATAACACCACTATTAGATAAAATATAATGATCTCATCAGCTGTGTTAACACTTACCAAGTATAGGGTTATACAAGCTAGTCTCCTTACAGATGTTTGGGAAAATAGAAGGTAAGTAGTACTTCTTAAAATTTGAGAATAAAAATGAAAATCCCTTTTCCTGGTTTTCCTTGTTCTTCCATTCTAAACTCTTAACCTTAAAAAAAAAAGAATTTGGACAAAGTAAATACCTACAAGTAGAAGAGACTGGTAACTGATGAAATATCCTTTTTATAAGATATTTCTTTGAAACAAAATCATACATATTTTAAGAAACAGTTTTAGAAAAATGAAACAGAAACTAGCTGGGAAATGTCAATGAAACAAAGACTGTTCTCTTCCAAAATACTGTTTTAAAATGAACTTGAACACATAAAATACTGAAACCAACAGAAATACATTTGCTTTTGCAGTCATCTCGGCAAGTCAGGGAGTAAGCCCAAATTAACTGTTTTTAACAAAACTGTTTTTATACTTCAAAATGATTTAGAAAAAAAGAATAATTACTCATGCCATTCCAAATATTTCTTCAACAACTTCTTTTAAGACGTTTTGACTAACAAGTGTCCATATAGTCATTATAATAGGTACTTGGATCCATTTGTGTAATTGGCAACATGAAACAAACAAATTTTTCAACCACAAGCAGCAGAAGATACAACTTTAAAGCTGAGTTACACAAATGTACTTTCATGGATCGTGACTGCTAAACATTTCCCATTACGAAGTGTTTTCCTACATGGTAAGTACTACCAAGCACGGTAAGCTCTCCTCAAGAAATCCAACATGCAGTTTCCATCTTTGTTCCTGAGAATCCATCTGCCTGCAGAGCTAAGGGATCTGCCAAGTCTATCACAAATGATATAAAGGAAGACTTCCTTCTCTTTTCTTTTTTTCCCTTTCCCCTCTACTTCTCCATTTCTTACTCAAAGGCCACAGTTCTATTATGATCCATTTTCAGGGCAATGGGTCTGTAGAGTGAAACACATATGCATATATTTCACCCCCCAATATAACTCAATACAATGGGTGATATATATCATTTAGTGACACAAAGTCCTTTAGCAGAACTTAGTGTCAAAGGAGCTTGCAATTATCAGTGCCTCTAAAGGGACTTCAGCAAACAACTTCAGCACTCACATAGTGAACAAGCTCTGACACCTGTCTCAATGACTTACCTGAATTTAAATGTAATACTAACAATTTATTACAGAAAAGTCTTCAAAAATATAAGGGCTATTTTTCTTCAAAGTAAATAGGCAGCATTAAGCTTACCCTACAGATCACAAGTATGAAGACCTCTATTCAAAGTGGGAGATGCTGGAAGCAATAAAATGAGGTTGGAAATTATTCCAGCATGGCAAGTTCACAGAGAAAGATAAATAAAGGCAAGAAATGAAATGTTTAACATCTGTCATATTTGTGCACTACCCATCTTCTCTAGTAAAACCTGCAAAAGTGTGAAGAAAATCTTATGGATAGCCAGCTGGGTTCTGTGGGACAAGTCTGACCCAGAAGGCAGTACCCAGGAATACCTACCACGTCATGCAGCACATGACAGCACAGTAGGCTCAGAAGCAGCATGTGCTAATTGGCCAGCAAATCAACTACATAACGCATAACTGCTGGGCCACAGTTTTCAACAGAAGCTTTTGCTATGCCCTGTACTGGCTGAGATAATGGAACTGTCAAACTTCAAAGGGAAGAACATTGTGTATGTCTGAGTTGCACACCATGGACTAAATACTCATTCAGCTCTTCATTTTCTGCACACAGTTGATCCAGTTGTTGGTTGAAGACCATAGGGCAGGGAAGGGGAGATGAAAATGAGAAGGGAGCTGAAATCAGCATTGCTAGAAGTGACTGACAGTTCTTGTTTTGTCTCCATGCCACAATCTGATTGAAGATCCTGTAGTAACAGATCTAGGAATCTTCACACAGAAGACAAGGGAACATTTTTCTAGGAGAATTTGCTTTTTACAAAAAAGGGAACGGCAAGGAGGGAACCTTTAAACTATTTTTATATACATTTGCAGTGCTACAAGTAAAAAACTTTCTGTAAAGGACAAAGAGGTGTTTATTGTTTCATACTTGTTTACTTGAAAACTATAGAACATACCTGAATTACCATGTATTTCAAAAGTGCTTCTAAAAAATAGCTTGTTAAATCTTCTTGTCCTTTATCTCCTGATTGTGGAGGAACAAGTGGAGTGATTTCTTCTATAGTCACTTGAGCTATTTAAAGAAAAATAGAAGTACATCTAATATTTAGACCATTTCTTCTCATGCATAAACATCTACCAAGTTAGGAAAATAGAAATGCACTGCAGCAAGCAGAGACAGTTACAGGTAAAACAGCCCACCCATAAATTAATGAAAATCAGGAAATTTTGACTCATAAACCACCATGGAACTAATTTCTTACACATATAAAAAGCACAGCAGACAATAAGTAGGTTTTCTCTATGCACTTTTGGAATCTACCAGACAAACCCAAATTTTTCCAAAAGGTGTAATTCATTTCTTTTGGATTTTATGCAAACAACAGTGTAACACTTATGGTACACAAATGCCAAATCTTTAGTTACATCTTTCATCATTTTCCCATTTAGCAGTTTATCGTTTCCTTTAAGTTTTACTAGGTGTATCCTTCTTTGCCTCGACAGTGAAGCTAGTTCAAAGTTGATTTTTCTCCTGTTCCTGTAGTTAGATGTTCACATGTTATTCCTTGCACTCTGAATTTCACAAGATAACTCCAAAACTGGGCTTACGTAGGTAGCAAAATTTTACTTGCAGAGCTATCCTGCCATGAAATTTGCCTGCTGTGTTTCAGCAAATTCAGTTACTAGTCATGGAGACCCTGCTTTCCTCTACAAGCAATAAAATACTCAAATACTAAGAGAAGATGGAAAGAAGGCAACAGCACAACATCCAGGAGAAAAAGTGTTCAAGTTCTTATTCCCACTTATGTGAGTGCACAGTCTGCACTTACATTCAAAGACCCCATCCAATTGCAATTCATTAATAAATGAGTCTCAAATCCCACTATCAAGAATAAATTGAGTTAGGAGGTACTTAACACTAGAGTGAACAAAGGAAAAACTGTCCTAAGAATCATCTTAAGAGAAAAATCATCCTCACTCTATTGATTAGGGCCAAGATAATGACCTTACCATTAAAAAAAAAATACATCCAGAAAGTATAAAAACCTCATTTTAGAATGCTCAAGCTTTTCCACTGATGCAAACCTTAAGGACCTCAAATTTTGCAATTTACAAGGTCTGATTATTTTCAAAGATTCCAAGTTGCAAGAATACCACAGCCTTAATTGCCTGGTCATACACAGACACATTTGTCCTTACACATTGCCCCAACAACGACTCATTCTCTTGAAGACCGCACCAGAAAGTGCTTTGCACAGCCTGCTCCCTGGAGTATGAACAAAGCCAGTGCAAATGTTCGACACAAGCAGAACTGACCTGTACAAGTTGGCAGGGGATGCAAGATCCTCTTGCAATTATTAAGAATTACACACAACTGGTCAGTTTATTTTCACCACTATGTGTTAAGCTACAATAGCCTACTTGGGGGGAAAAACCCCAACAACCACAAAAACAACTCATCCTGAAAAACAACAAAAAAAGACAGAAATTGCTACAGAAAGAAGACCTAACAAACGGCTAAGAAACTCATCTCAGCTCCATCATCTCCCTGGGTACATACGCATCTCAGTTACTTCAACTTGCCTTGCCTGTGACAAGATTTGAATTATGTCAAGAATTGAGTAATATTACCAAATTACTTACTTTCTTGGACATTAAGGGGAGGGTTAATGAGATTATCTAGTGTTCGGGGACCATATTCAGACTGTGGTGATGAAAATCCAGGAATCAAGCAAGAAAACATCCATAATTGTTCTTTACTACAGTTATTTTGAAGTGCTTGCAGCCACAAAAGAAAGAGACGCACACCCTCTCGACGTATCTTAAAGGAAAAAAACATGGAATAAGTTACCTTGTCCCAAAACAAACAAAAGCATTTCCATTTGCCCTGGAGGGAGAAGGGAAGTGATAAAAAAGGAGAATGGACAGACAGTATGACCCCCAGCAATCAGCAGAGCCAAACTAACACATCTGCTGCTCCTGATAAAACACAAGGGCAAGCCTGGCACCTTCACTACTGTTTGCCTCAAAGAATTTTTCACAGGGGTTTCTCTAAAAGAAGAGGAAGAAAACCAACATGTCTAATGACTTATTTGACTACAGCATTGTGAGATGCCACATGAATTTTTCAGAAAATACAAAGACCAACATAAAATTTGTAAATGCGTTCATGAATTATAACAACAGAGTGAGTTTTCTGTATCAGAAGGACCAAATCTACCTTCTCCCATTTCTCCTTCAAAAAAAGGTAATGGAGTCCTAGAGCACTCCCTTCCTGGCTCTCACACTGGAGAATTTCAGTACCAGAGGAGCCTGCAGGTAGTTTACAGAGGAGTGGTGCAGCTGTTTTGTCCCATGGTCAACCATTTAAATTACTCTACCCCTCAGCAGGTCTCCCTGGCATAGATAATCTTCCACATCCAAGGTAGCCTGAGACCCAAAATCAGCTTCCTTGCCTCTAACAATGAACAGTTAAGACTTACTATTTTATTAATGCAAAATCCTTTAAACCACTGGCTACTCTATACATTAAACACATTACTACTGTGAGTAGTTTTACTGAGATAAAGCTGATGATTTAAAGTCATTCTTTCATGACACACATGTCATGACCTTGTTCTCATTCCTATGCTTTTACTGTAAAAATTTGCCCTTACGTTCTTATTTGTATTTTTAAGTATTGTAGATAAAAGTCCATGCAACTTTTTGCAATACCTTTAATGAATTTCCAGTGTGAAGAAGCTTCTTTAAAATCAACCCTAAAAAAAAAAAGGAGGAAAAAAAATTGCTTGCTTTTGTTCTTTCTTCCTATATTAAGTAAGATGTCAGAGTTCTCGGTCAGACTTGATAGTCACTTTTAAACAAGTCCTTGGCAATCTCCAATTTAATCTCGGTGACCTTGATACCTTCAAGCAACTGACTCAATGCCAGAAGGGAAAGAAAATCAAATATCACCTTTCATAGCTTCCTCATACAATATCTTTCCCCAAAGACTTTTGAGATGTGTACATTAAAAGTAAATCACTCTCAAGTCATCACTATGCATAAAATCAGCATTCCCTATTTACAAATACCTCATGTCAATTCTGAAATGTATTATTAAGAGAAAAAAAATAAGGAAAAAATAATAATTAAAACTTTAAACTTTTCACCTGCCCATGTTCTTTCTCAGCCACTCTTCTATTACTATATTCCCAGATTTAAAGCTATCTAGAAGAGTATTCACTACATTGGTGGGGGTTTTTGTCTTTTTCTTTTATTTTCTTTTTTATTTTCCTTCACCCAGCTTGCAAAATTTTCAAGACCATAACCCCTGTTAAGCCACTTAAAGTTTAAGGAAATGAGTGGTATAGTAGCCACTAATTAGTAGCTACTAATAAAAAGTATAATGAAAGAAAAAGGGAAAGAGAGAGGGAGAGAGAGAAAGCAAGAAAATCAACTTACCAATACTATGAAATTGCCATCTCTGATGAATCCTTTCAGGAAGGAGTTGTAAAATTTTCTATAAAAAACCAGAACCAAGGATGTATGTTGTAGATACCGCTCTTGAAAGACCAAACAGCCCTTTCACAAAGGCCACAGATCAGCAGCTGAATCATCAACTTAGAAAATTCCCACAATGCTTTCCTTGGAAGCATTATTGTCCTTTTAAGATGATCCCATTCCTAAAGCTAAGAAGCCCAAAGGCTCTGACAGACTCTCTCTGAGTCCTGCACTGGAGACTTCAGATGTTACTGCAGGTCATCTGGCTCCACTGCCTCTCTGGATACTGCTGCTTACAGCAGAGGGAATGGAATGGAATGGAATGAGTGACTGTCTCACTTGCTCTGGTTCACAACTGATTGCATAAAGTTATTCCACCTTTCTAATGGCTTCAGCTAGGATGTTCAGCTGTCAACTTGCCTCTTTGGCACAAGCAAACTCTTGCTTCAGCCTTCTCAACTGAGGCGTAGTGAGCTACAGCAAAACAACGAAGACAAGACCGCTACAAATGGAACGACCATTTCCAGAGACAAGAAACAGAGCACAGTTAGTAATTAAAAATCTATCATGTAGGACTTGCAACATTTACACTAAAGGCATTTGCAACTTGTAAATAACCTGATTTCCCAAATTAATTCCTGGCAGTGGCCCTTCAGCATGCTGTGCAAATGCTTCCAAAGCACAGATCACCTAATATTCCTTTATGCAGGAACTAGTGAACAAATGAACTAGCTCCTTCAGATTCACCAATGTACCTCACTAATAAATAAATAATAACTGAATTCATATTCAACCATATGATAAGCATCGATCAGCTTTTAATTTTGCAAATTTCTAAAAACCACAACACTTGTTCTATACTTAGAAGCCTCCATCAAAAATGAAAGATGAAAACTTGACAAATATAAGCTGTTTCTAAACTATAGTGTCTGCTTAAAAATGTTCTGATTTTATTAAATTATTTCATTCGTATCTAATTCATCTTAATTAAGTCAAGATATGCTTTTGGAAAGAATATTGTGAAGTGCAATTTTCAAATAATCAATTTTCTTAAAAATAAGGAATATTTTTAAGAAAGTATCTATAAAGAAATTCTGCAGTAGCAATCTGTTATGAGAGAAATCAGAGATAACGTGCAATCAAAAGGTCAAAAGTATCATGACAAAGCAGAGATTGCCTTTCTAAGAATTTCAATCCGTATAATACATTATGGGGAAATACCACCACCAAAGAGTAATCAACTATCTAGACACAGAAATATCTTTTTCCAGCTAAGACATCTTCTTGCAAAACAGCAAGTCGAATTTTTATTTTTCACACAAAGCATATAAATTCAGCTCTATGCAAAAGTAAGAAGGAATGGAGTTAAATGCAAAGTGTATTTACAGACAACTGTAGAGTAACAGGACTTAAAGCAAAAAAATCTCTAAATATCTTACCTCAAAAATAAAAAGAATAGAATCTAATTCTTCTCTCTGAGACTTGTGACCTAGTTGCAAAAGTAAATAGTTAAAATAGTTAAATACTTAAAAATAAACAGAAGATGCACTTTCATTATCAAAACAAAGATCCTTAAATGTGCAAAATGAAAATCTGCATTTATACAACCATAACTTTGCATTGCTTCTGCAATAAAAATTACACACCATAAATAGAGTTTATAACAGCTACAATTTGTGTAACTACCCATTATGGCATCTACGACTGGGAGGGATTAAGTTACAAAGCATCTTGTTAAAGAATAATTCCGCAAAACACGAAGTATAACACCTTAAGAATCCTCACTTTGCAAAAGGACAAACACAGTCATCGGAGAATAAACACTTCTTCCTCACCTCCACTGCATGCACGTCTCACTGCTCTGCCTTTATTTGCAAAGTTAGTTCTTAGACATATTTCTGCATAGCTAATGCTATCATTTGTGACCACACAGAGCTTTATTTATAGCACCCTGCTTTATTTTATAACAAAAACACAAGCATCAAGACAAAAAGAGTTCTATCTGAAATACTTACCTTTTTGTTTAAGGCTCACTTCAATAGTCACAAAGTTTTCAAAGAACACATAATATATATGTGAAAAATGTAGGTCAAAAAACTGTTTGAGATCAATTGATTCTGCATTCTCTGAAAAACAGAACAGAACACTGTTTATATTTCTTTCAAATATTCAGAGTCAGCCATTATCCAGCAGTAAGAACTGAAATATTTAAAAGAAAAAATATTGCCTTTTAAATAATTAAATAAATAAATAATTAAAGAAACTATTGAAGTTTTCATTCTTGACACTGAGGCTAATGAAATTCTGTATGGCATGCCATAAGTGCCTAGCGAATTTTAAAACAGGAAGCAGCATCTTCTTGTGCACCCATTATTTGCATGACAGTAATGCAAACAAATGCCTGTCATGAACGCTAATTCCATCAGGACTAGCACTGTACAGATTAATTTGGTTTTAATTGTTTATTTAATAGAAATAAAGCTAGTGACACTGCCCAAGCTCTACAACAAAAAGACCATCACAATCCCCAACTGTAATTACTAAACACAACTAAGCTTACTAAAGAAAGTAGAAGAAGGATGTTAAGTGAGGAACACATCTGCTCTGTAGAGAAACAAGATAGGAGGACACAAACAGCAGCACTGGATTCCCACTGTTGCTTCCTTATTCCCTCCAAGTTCCAACATGCACTTTACTTTCTAGTCTGGCTCAGTCCCTCACGCTCCTTTGACTGTGTGGTCTCAGGAGATCAAAAGATGGGACCTCAGGGACACCCTGAGGTGTACACATCACTGTTTGTACAGAGGAATGTGCTTCTTTTTGTACCCCAGGAAGGTTTCCAGACTCTATTCCCACAGCTCTCCAGATGGTTTTCTTCAAATTCCCGGTAAAGAAACACACAGTGATTTATCTAGATTATTTTAAAGTGATCATTTTAAACAATCAAGCCTTAGTACACACTGAAACAAAAGACACTCCCGGGTCCTGTTATTCAACTACATAAGACTTGAGAAACTAGGTGGACAAAACAATACCATGGAAGCACAGAGGAACAGGAAGACAGCATTTAAAATGGTAAAACTCTCCTCTTTCAGAATACTCATGTGAAACAAACAAAACATGAACAAAAGCAAAACATGAAGAAAGGTGAGGCAAACAAAACTTATACCCTTTCACCAGCTGTATACACTGAGACATCCTCTTCCACCATAGATACATCTTCTAAATAGCTCCTTCTAATTCTGTATCGGATCACAGGGTTTTTAACCCGTTTTAGAATGACATCAATCTTTATCATCTCACATGACTGGGTATAGAAATGGCAGAGTATAAAGTCAGGAACAATCAACTGAAAGGATGGCCAAAAGCATTGCATATTTTCAGTTATGTTTTCTACGTAGCTCTAGAGGATTATTAACTCAATTTTAACACAATGTTTGCTATAAAAGTTTCCAATACAGATTTAATTTTTGCTGTATCACAGCATTCTGCCAACATCTTGCATAATGAGTGTAGCAGAGCCAGGGTGTTCTTGGAGCAGACAGCGCTATATCAGCAGCCAAGATCAACTCTTAAGCAAGGCAGCTCAGATAGGAATAAACAGTAGTCCAGAGCAGCAAGCATGCACCTGACCATCTACAGGCTTACCAAACCACCAGGTTTGCAGAAACTGCCACACCACCTACAGATCCCCAGCTGAACTGCTACAGTTTAGAGACGCAAATGTTAAAGGACAACAAAAACCAATTCTACTTGAAAAAAGCTGAATTATGATTTTCAGTTGATCAGCAAAATGCACACAAAATGGAGCTATGACTAGAGCATAAGCACAACCACTACAACCATTTCCACTCATGGGCAGAGCCTTAAGTCAGTCCTAGGCTAGGGACAAGAAAACACAGGAAGGAAAATCAAGAGTTTGAGATGGAAGGATTAAAGAAAAAAAAAAAAAGCAATGATTGAGACTTCCAGGAGAAAGAAGAGCGACAGAAGATATCTTATAGTCCTTGTGTTTATAGGACTGTATAGGAATTGCACGTAGAAAGCAATGGAATGTTTCACTCAATGCAAAGGTGCAGAAAATACTGATTCCAAATGCTAAAGGGATAGGAAGCAGTTAAACAGGGTCTCTTCCAATCAAAACACAGGAATGCTGCATTTTTGCAGGCATGTTAAATGTTTCGTTTCCTGAAATAGGCCCTCATTCTTTCCTCAGACACAGGTCAACCCTGAAGCAGACCAAAAGAAAAACCCAAAAGCCTAAACCAAATGTATTCTCTAAACACTAAATCTTAACACAACAGTCAGTAATTTTTGGAGATGCTATTCCTAAATTCTTCAGGCAACAAACTGAAGGCTTGTCTGCATAACCAGCTGAACACTGACTGTCATTTTACCACATAATTGCGTATGTACAACTGCTACTGTGGTAAGCCATTCTGCCTTTGGGGTGGAGGGTGAGGTGGAATTTCAGAAGTTTGTCCTTATTAAATTTTTTCATTTGTTTTCTACTTATTTAAGAATAATATGGTGTCAATAACCTCAAAAAATGCTTGAAGGAACAGTGGTAGACCTGTATTATTACCACTAACACCCAATTAACATTAAAAGCATACCTTCAGAATACAGTTACAGCTTGCAAGAGTAGGAGGAGAGTAAAAAACTCCTTGACTTTGAATTTCTATAGCAAATGCATTTCACTCTGATTCCTTCCTAAGATCACACTTGAGAGCATAATCAAAAGCAAGTTTTTAAATTGCAACCAGTTAACAACAACTGAATTCTTGCAATAAATACTATTGCTTCAGATGGAAGAAAATACAACATTTTATTTAATGGGAATTTTATTATTTTATTACATGAAAACAATACTTTCTTAAAAACCCACGAACTTTTTCTGTTAATGCTAAAAAACAGCTTTCCTCCTAAGGGAGGGAAAACACAGTTGTTCATCTGACAGGCTTGCCACCTACAGCAAAAGAGAACATCTGCTCATCATCAAAAGCCACCTGTAGTGATTCAGTAAGCTGCTAGCGCAGAAATTTGGAACCTTGCATTGGTCAAGAAGTTGGAACTCATTACGAATACCCTGACATGAATTATGGCAAGAAGGAGGAGGTGGGGAAATAGCAGACACAGCATGGAGATAACAACATAGACCTTAAGAGAGCTTGATCTGGCCACCTGTAAACTAAACATCACTCCATGTCACAGCTACCTCTACACCGAACACAACCCACAAGACTAATACATGCATGGAGAGACTATTGCTCTCCTTGACTACTGTACCATTAAAACTTCCAGTTACACGCTGCTGTTACAGCTTTCCTCCTTAATTAAGGCTTTAATTTTTTTCCTAATGTCTCTAAAATATTCATTTTACCTCTGTCCTTGTCATCAGCTAAAGGAACAGCTCCTCAATTCTCACATCATAAACCATTTTCTCCAACAGCAGGTCACTGTCTCTTCTCTATGCTCTTTCACAGTATCATGTGTATTGCATAGAGGTAAAAATAATTTCCTCTGCAAGCAGCATAACCTTTTCAGACAGCCTTGAACTGGGAATGTGCAGGGAATGTGTATTGCTTCTCTGCTTTGACTAGTTAAATATTTTCTGGCTTTTTAAGAAGAGAGACATTGCTTTTTTTTTATGTAAAGTGTGATTAAACAGAAAAAGGCTTTCCTCTACAACTTCCAGTGCATTCCTCTTTTTTAAACAAAAGAACTTCATATTCTTCCACCACAGATCATGTAACTAACACAAACTAATGTACTCCTTGTGTTCTTGCTTCTATGTCCGAATTTGGAGGAGGGAAGTACTCAGAAATAGATCCGGCACTATATGAAATAGTTGGAAAAGTTCCTCAGAATGTGAGAGGGAAAAATGGGATTCTACTACTGTATTCCAAAAGGATGTAAAAACTAAAGTTTCAACTGTACAAAGCATAGTTTCAGTACACTAAAATCCAGATTATCAGCATTTTATGAAAGCTGTTTGTCATGAAAATGCAGATTTCTTCCTGCTTTACAACAGCGAGAAACATGGATCTTTGCTGTTTTTTCCTTAATAATTTTCTGTAATTTAAAAACTGGTACAACTCTCATCTCCATACTAACTCTGTGTTTCATGGTGCTTTTTTTTTTGTTAAAAAAAAGGCCAAGATCTGTTTTGGTGTGGTTTGTTTTGTTTTAAGGAGAAAGTTACATTTTAGCACAAAGAGATACCATACTGCATGAAATTAAAATATTATAAAGCAAGCAAGCTAGTACTTTTCTGCACAGGACAGAACCTTAAAGGTAAACAATTAAAATACTGAACTTACAGATATTAGACATATATTTTAACTCTTCTGAGGAGAACTTTCATCAGTTCACACTGCATTGCAGAAATTTATCATTACAGATTAAGTTGTGGTTAATTTTATGTTCTATTTTAAGAGTTTTAGGATTTAATACTATGTTTATATATAAAATCGTCAGAGCACATAGTATAATGAAAACATTATCCTGTCTCATTCCAAGACTTACTGGCTTTTAAGTCACTTTCCCTCGCCCTTACCACAAACCAAACTGACAACTGCAGCAAACAATGACCTGGAAGATGGCCAGACTTCTGGATCTATTTCTGTAAAGCAGAGCCCTGCTATGGATTGACACAGCCAGTATCAACCCCTGTAACAAACTGGTGCCACTAGAAAGCAAAAGTTTCCATGTCCTCAATGCATAGTCAAACTTATTCATTCTCAATTCTCCATGCTGAAAAATTCAAGGGTTTCTTTACAGCAAAACAGTAGAGAGATTTGGTTACATAGAGACTGTCTCGAATAGAAAAGCATGTAACTGAGAAAGGTTAAGTAGAAAACCTCGGGAACTAACTGGTGGCATAGTTAACAGACTGTCAAAGTGAAAGCCCTGACAACAGATCACAAATGCAAATCTATTAAGCAAAGGCTTCACATTAGCCCTTACTATTTCACATATAACTAACAGCTACTTAGCAAAAACAATTCTTTTTAAAAAGGTAATTTTGTCAAAGAAAATATTCTTAAAGGTTTTGGTACTGAAAAAGGAACATAACTTAAAGAAATCTTCTAATGGACTTCTATTTTGCATCTGACAAGTCCAAACTCCTGATCACAACCATTTAGATACAAACGAAAAAAAAATCACAAATGAATAAGCAGGTTAACAGCACCAATGAACATCATCTGCATACAAACTGTTACAACACCAGTGCTCTACAGGAATAAGCAGAAGCAGCTGCCCACTTTCCAAGGTAATTCTCTAAGGGTGCTTGCAGACTCTGAGAGTTACACTAGTAAACTTTTAAGAAATACTTCCACAAAAATTCACGTGTGTTTCAGAACTCAAGCTTTTATTTAAACAACTTCAAACACTTCCGTAGTCATGTACTTATATTCATTCCGAACTGTGAGAGCTAAACCCACACAGACCTTTCCTTTGCAATCAAGTGGTCGGAGCCTCCCTTTTGTCTACCCTGGGGCTTTGATCTGGCTCCAGCCCTTAGCCTTGCAATTCAGCAGCCCTGGCCACTGCTGAACTCTGCAACTCGAGTATAACATTAGCCAAAATACTAAAACAGAGTAAATCTTCCCCCTCTGCTCCTGACCAAAACATAACACGTTCAGGATTAAGTCAAGAGTGACAGAACATAAAGACCAATTTCTTACACTGCACGCAACCCACATCCAGATCCCTGAGTTATATGAGCAGTGACATGTTCTCTGCAGTTAGACTAACCAGGAAAGAAAAAAAAAATCTACAACTCTTGCCAAAAATAATACATCTTTGCACATCCACAGAAACTCCAGGCAGCTACTTTTGTTGTAGCTTCTCATTTGCTGTCACTTTAACAATGATAAAACATTTTTCATTTATGACTGATGTTGATGATGTGCAACACCAATGAATGCCATCCAGCTGAAGCATTAGGGCTAACTGCCAGTGAAATAGATTTCTTAAATTAAAATCCCTTTAGATGAATGCAATCTCTGTTTAAGTACATTGTTTAATATTAAACGATATATCAGAATGGATGTCCAATGCGGTCCACTTCACTCTGTCCCATATAATTTGACTTTTCCCTTTCAAAGACTATTTACATGAGATGTCCAGCACTAACCAACCACCAAGAATAACAAAACAAAATAATAAAATAAACATCCTACCCTTTAGATACTCGGTTCTCTTGCATTTTACAAATATTCCCTCCATGGTTCCAGAGATAAAAGCAGTATAGTTTTAGATATCAGATGCAAATAAAATAATTCATGAGAAACAATATATTTCCTTTTTTCTTTACTCTGGATTAACAGATTATAGGCCTCTAACTTCTACTCTACAAAAAAAGTGAAAAAGGAGGGGGGAAAACCCCAGCCAACAAGAAAACAAGTATCTTAAGAATTCAGCCCTATAAGTAAATTTTAAACCAAGTATATTCATTTGACTTACTTGCACACAGTAGGATTTCACAGATATCACTAAATATTTAGAGGTTTTAGCTTTTTTAAAAAATACATATATTTCCAAATTCTAACTGAAACTTCAAATTCAACAGGTAGCACCAACATATTTGATATCAAAACAAAAAGCCAATATTGTTAAAGTATGACCTTACGAAGGGTCACATACCTAGTTGTCTTAATTATTTACAGAATGCTCAAAGCACTGTTTTAGCAAAAGGACAAATAAACCAAGATCTGATGCTTGAAAGATTAGTAGAACAAACTTTCATAAACGACCATTTTAAAATCATAGAATTTTATTTTGATGCTGAAGTCTGATTAAACAGTGCAACATTATAAGAATAATGCCATATTATTTCCACTTCAATGATCCTTAAAATTGCAATCAGCTGCTAATTGACTGGGGACTGCTAAAAATATGTATATATAGATATCTTTTCTGGAAAACCATTGTGCAGGCAATACCTAACTCTGTAAGGTACATGATGTGCCTCCCTTCCATCAGCTGGAAAAGCCCCAGTGATCACACCTGCAGCAGCTGCAGCTGGCAGCCTTCCTGCCAGCAAGGCCTCGCTGCTGCCACACAGACCCCAAGGGAATCCTGTTTGACATTCCCGCACAAGGTTCGGATGCTCTAACTACCACAGTCATACACAGCAAACGAGACTGCCACAGCATTTCCAGCACACAGGAACAAGGCAGCACAACAGTTTGCTAAAGAGTCACACATTGACCAAATCGGCACTGGGGAACTGTATGAGACTCTAAGGCACTGCCCAGAACTGAGAAGAAAAAACCAAATGGAGCAGGGTGGGGTAAACACTTCCCTATGGGAAGAAATTAATACATCTCAAAAGAATAAACTCTATTAAACCAGATAGTTGCAGTTCTTTCAAGAAATATACTGCAGCAACATAACAATGAAAAGCAGATTACCTTTGCTCACATACTGCTAAGTTTCAAGATATGAGACTTCCATCTTCCCAATTTTTCTTAGCGTTTCTTAGCAATAATAATATTTCTTACTACTCAGAGGTGTCCTAAAGGCTTTAACTTCTACTAAAAAAACCTTATACCTATGATGTGCATAAATTTGTCACATATTGTATTTACTTTAACAAATAATTTAATCAATTCTGAATTAGTCACTTGAATTTCACAGAATTTTCTCTGGTTCCCGAATTACAAAAAAGGCTGAATGGAGCCAAACTGAAGCAGATCAGAAAACTAGAGACAGGATACTGGACTGAAGTGGAAAAGAGCAGTTATCTACTAAAGGGTTTCATTAAAAAAAAAAAAAAAACGAACAACAAAACAGAAAAACAAAACCAAAACCCAAACCACAAGAAAAGCATTTTTCCCCAGTATGCCCATAACTGATTGCTAGCCTAGCATTCAAGAGCTTCTCAAGACAAAAATCATTAACTGTAACTTGTAACTTTGAATTTGGTAAGCCTGAATAGATGTTATTTCCTACTCTTTTTCATATAATTTTCATACATATTTTTCACCCTCTGTCCCTACACAAAGGAATTTTAAAGCTTTCAATACATTTTCACATTAAAGTTTTACTCTCATCTGAGTCATTCCCATACCTAAATCTTCCATACACTGACTATAGCAAGAAGACTCCTAAAGCTGCAATGATATTTGGTACAACGGTACATCACTGCTTTACAAAAGACACAAAATTTTCTATATATCCTTATGCAGACTCATTTGCATTTTTTACTAAATTTAAACTGAGTTGTCACCAATGACAGGATACTTTTTCCTGAAAGAATACAACTCACTTCATTCTAAGCTATCTTCTAAAAGACATTTTAAAACTGCCATCTAATGTACACTACCTTTCATTTGTTAAAAATAAAAGTCACAGGCCTTTGTGCTATCCATCCACTTAGCTTCATATTAGGTTCTTTGATATTGTTCAATCTCCTCTGATCCTTACTAAAAACGGAATTATACTAATTCAAATATTTTTAGATGATGCCTAACTTGCACCATTGCCCTGCAGGATGCAACTCTCAGTCTTTTACCATAATTAAATTTTTTAGATTTCTCTTTGGCTAATAGACAGCCATCAGTCTATCGTTCACAAGCACTCACCTCTATTCATGACTATTCCATTATTTTGGCTTACTGGAGAACTGCTGCTTTGGATGCCTTGGTAAAATAGCAGGGAAATGAACTAAAACTCCCTTTCCTCCCCTCAAGTCTTAACCATGAATCCAAGGCCATATCTGTTTATTGTCGCTGAACCAAAGACTAAAATGTACAGCAAAAAAAATGAGCTCTGGTCCAATATACCTTGCAGGCCTACTGAAAACATTTAAAATTAAAGAACAAAAGAAAATTCTCTCCTTCTCCTGTATGTGAAACTACAGAAAATTCTCTTCTGGATATCTTTTAGTCTCCAGGGTGCAGAGGCTAAGAGCGATAAACAAAATAAATCATTTTTCCTTCGCAAAGATGCTGAACAGAGATGACCTGAGATTTCCTGCCCATCCCCTCAGACAGTCTGTTGGCAATAGCTAATTTGGCTCCCCTGAACACACAGAAATATGGCAATTATTTTTCTGGTGGAATTGTCACTGAGGACAAAATGATATGCAACACTTCACTGCTCAAGCTGTGGGATGGTGCCTGTATGAGGAGCCACCTCAGGGAGCAGTCTGTCTTATGCAGGCACCTTAATTTTTTTAATCTGGTCCTGAAGATTAGTCAAAGAAACAGCTGGAGAAGAAAGGGCATAGATCTTATGTTTTGGAAGCCACTTTAGGCAGTGGAGAGAGGATTAAGGTAAGGAGGTGATCACAACAGAAGACAGACTTCAAATAACCTGCTGTATACTTCTCTTGCACTACAGTAGACATATATATGGAAATACCTTACTCTTCTGCCCTAAAAAAACCCTTGTTTTTGTACCTCATGCAGCTAAGAATATCTGCATAATGACAAAATTTCGTAGATGTATCCAAAACAGACAAACTGAAGTGTACTGTTACACCTTTCCCTAATTACACAGTCACTCACACACTGTGTTCTCCCAAACTTGGAGAAAGGATGTGTGGGAGCAGTGCTTCAACAGCTGAGATATAACCATGGTGGGGGGAGGACATCATATGAAAACATCCCCAGCAAATTTAGTCTGTCCTACAGCCAGTAAACAGAAACCTTAGATTAGATAAGAATGTCCGCTTGACATTGCTTGTGGCTTGCAACTTACAGAAGGCATCCAATTATTAAGAAAGCTGAAGAAAAAAGCCTTGTAAATAAATTGCAAGCTACATAAACACAAAATCTAGAACAGATCAGATCAAAATCATTCAGAGTGTTTTGCAGACTAAAGCAAAACTTGAAATATTCAATATGCTTTAGCCAGGAAATCGAAATTCAGAGAGGTACTTAGCTTCTTTAGAATGTTTTTTCCTCTTAAGTTTCAGCTGAGGAAGTAGCTAAAAATCAACACAGAGCAAGCTACAACTGGCTCAGTACAGCTTGTTAGGAAGAGTGGTACATTCTGGGAGAGGCAAGAGGATGCACCTGACTGTTGAAGTCTCTTAGATAGCTAGCTACAAAACTATTCTCCATTTCAAGTCTAGATAATTACTATGTTGCAGAAAATAACTCTTGCAGCAGCAGATGGTGCAACATGGGAACACCTGTCCCTTTAAACACCAACACAAAAAAGGGGAGCAACAGCCGTTTTCCTTTGAAAGGAAAGAATCCACCTTTGGAGGACAAGATACATAAATACCACCAGACTGTGGGCAGAACCCAAAATAATCCATTCAGCATTCTGTACTAGACACGGAATGCAGTTGCCCGTGACCCAGCCCTGCTCACGTGTTGATAAACTGTCAGAAGCAACACACGCATTTACAGGACTGAAGCTCCCAAAAGACACTCCAGAGCAAGCTTCTTCTTTCAAGGACAGCTTGATGACAATGACTTAGATTTTTACAAACACATGCAACTAACAGATATCTTGGAGTGGTTAAGTCCAGGTTTGTTTTTGTTTCCCCCTGGTTTTTTTCATTAGGCAATTATGCCGTATAATCACAATTTCTAATTCACTGGTCAGGTTAAATGGCAGTTCACATGGAACTGCGGCAGCACTTAAGGGCTTGTGTGTCCTCCTTTACCAACTGGCAAACCAAAAGTGTTTTAAATCTGGCTGTATAGAAGCTCATTCACATCTACGCTAGTGAGCACTTGCTACTATAGTTCTTACCTTGAAAACGTACACAAACATAAATTGTTACTGTAAGAACGTAGGGGAAATGGATTCGGGAGTTACAGGCACCATTTGCGCTCACCAGCCACTTTTATTCATGCGCACCAACTTAGCAGTTCGTGTATCCTAGAGAATAATTCACATGGGAAGAACACCACTTTTTCGCCTCCTTCCACTGTTACCAAAGCAGTTCCACCTTCAGACGGAAATGTCCGTGTCTCAGTACAAAAGCGACGAGCGAAGCATCCCGCGCCGCGCCCGCGGGGTCCCGCAGCCCCCGGCACATCGCTGCAGTCTCGCCGCCGCCGGCCCCGCCACGCCGGGCGCGGGGTCTGCCCCCGCTCGCCGGGTGGGGTCTCTCGCCGGGCCTGAGCCCCGAGCCCGCCTCCCGCCCCAGCGCCCAGCCGGTCCCTCCAAATTCCCGGTCTTTCCCACGCCGGGACCCGCGGCCCGCGCTGACCCCACTCCCTTGCCCCCCTCCCGGCTGCCTCACCGATGAGGACGCGTAGGTGCTTGAGTCGGGTGAGTGGGTCCTTGCGGGTGTCCAGCACCTTCTGCGTGGATTTCCGCACGTCCCCGTGTGGCTTCTTGGAAAACATACCGCCGGGCCCGGCCCCGGGCCCGGCCCCGGCGCCGCGCTCCAGAGGCGAACGGCGGCCTCCGGATCTGCCCGCTCTGGGGCCCCTACATAGCCAGAGGCGGCAGCACCGCCTCCTCCTCCTCCTGACTCCGACTGCGATGCGGCGAGGGCGGAGGGGAGCGGCGCGGAGCCAACTCCCCGCGGGCCGGGGGGCCGGGCTGGGCCTGGACTCCCCCTTCTTCCTCCCTCGCTTTCCTCCCGCTGCTTCACGACAGCCGTCAGGTACGACCCCAGGCGTCCCCATGGCAACCGCGTCGCGACGTCACGGCGGCGCTGCCCAGCGCACCTCCGAGGCGCGGCGGGAGGGGCCGCGCCGCCCGCCCTCCCTCCCTCCCACGGACCCCGCGCCGAGGATGGAGAGCGGGCCCCGGAGCAGGACATTCAGGGGCTCGCTGCAGGATCTTCTGCGCAGCTCGGCAACAGTAACTGGTGTAGGAAACTGTACTTCTGCTGTTTGTAAGTAAAATGTAAAGTTATCCCATTACACAGCTACTCTGGCTGTGCAGAGACGCTGCAGTGTAAGGGGGCAATCCGGTGAGCAATAAGGAAATAAAATCCACGTGGGGACCGTATTCACCACGGCAGCGACTCCAAACCTTTACTCAAGCCTCAGTTGTGCAACCAGCAACGATGTGTCTCATGGTTCCTCTTTCCACACTGGTCCTCAAAGTGCTGCAACTCCTTACCCCGAGCTCCTGCCCGAAGTTGCTTCTCCCTGATTTCACTGCCTACGCCTTCAGCTGCAATGCTGGCATCGAGACTGAACCATCAGGCGTGGCTGGGTCCAGTAGGATGGTCTGAGGCATCCTCATTTCTTCTGCTCTCTGTAGGTCGGTCCTGTCCCTTCTGCTCCTACAGCAAAGCCAGAGGAGCTCAAGAGACCACGTTTGTCCCAGTCCCATGCACAGCCTCACCAGCGAGGCCCACAAAACCCAGAGAAATGCATGAGGTGCCATATCAACTCTTGCTGAGGACTGAATTACTAACATTGAAAAAGTCACAGGTTTCTCCTAAAAAGTTTGTTTGCATTCATGAGACAGAGAATTCTTGGACTTTCCAAAAGACATCTGCTGTAATATCATTTAAGACTCTTTCCAGTATCTCTTTGCTTGGACATTTTTAAACAGTCACTGGTGCTCTGTTTTGGATTGAGGATATCAGCTTCCGTGAGCTAAGAGTCTGATTGCAACAGCTGGCGTTTTTAATATGGGCAATATTTAATTATTTGAGATTTGTTTTAAAATTCCAAGAGTTGTCAACATTTACAGAGCTGTCACATAAATAACATAACCCAAGTGTTTAAATTAATGACAGATAACAGTTAATATTAGAAGCACAAGGGCAGTGGGATTTAGTCAGCAGGGCATCAGTGAGGGACTCACTGTTGTGTGCCTGACTATGTGGTCTGCCCCAAAGCATTTAATATCCTGCCATCTCTGTGAATGAGATCTGAAGATTAGCAATGTTAGGTAATAGTAAGTATTACAATTATTTAGTTTACTATAACACAGTATGTTTTAGCTCTCTAAGATCTGACAATGATACATTGATTTATGTGCTTTGTTTTCTAAATTTCATTAATTCTGAACACAATTCTGCGTACTTAAAAACTTTGAAAGATACCTTTTCTTTGGAGAATTTTCTTGCTTTTCTGTTAATTTTTACATCTTTAACTCAAGACAATATTAAAAATAATAGAGTAAGACATCATTAAAATATTAAATGACAGGAGGGAGTGGTGTTAACCAAGATAATAATGGCTTCCGTAGATAACCTCCTTGTGCAGACCACACCAGGCAGGAAGGGCATGTTCTGTGCTCAGGAAAAGCCATGATCTTGCAAAGGCTTGACTTTGAAGCATGTGACTTCGGTTCCTTTGAATATGCATGGAGGACAAGGTTAGAAAATAGCAGGATTAGTTAGGCAGAGGTTAGGTTCTGCTGCATTCCAGGCTGCTATTACTGTGCCCAATTCTTTGCATTTCCACTTTAAAGAAAGAACTTTTAAAATATTTTTGTCCAGATGCAAGGGGACTGTCATAACTAAGTTTAACTGAACTTTTAGAGGAGAACTGTAGACAATTAAGTGCTGCAGAACTTTATTCCCTCCTATTAACTGCCATCAAGCCTGACAGAGTTCAGAAAGCATTTGCATAATACCTTCAGGCACATGGTGTGACTCTTGGGAATGGTCCTAAGCAGGGCCAGGAAATAGACTCGATCATCCTGGTGGGTCCCTTCCATCTCAGCAGATTCTGTGATTCTGTGATCTCTACAGGGCCCCATAGGACACTCAAAGTAGTGGGGGCAATTGGGTCACATTCATACCATCAAAAAACTTCTCCCAGTTTATCTAGGGTTTATGATTTCCTAAGATTTCAGCTGTTGCCAAATACTTTAAAAAACATACAGATATTTTTTAATATATCCTAGAGAGCACAAACCCTTCAGTTGTAGCCTGATCCAACAGTTCAAGATTTCAAATGGATACATTGTTTTGAATTCTTGCATACACCTACAGATATCTAAGTTTCTGGAGTCTTTGCCTTACTAATATTTACACCACATAAGGGTACATGATTAAAAGTGAGTTAAAATTACTCATATTTTCACTAAGTATTTCCCATCTTTCAGGTAGCTAGTATAAATCTTAAACCTGACCCCTCTGAGGTGCATGCACTGAAGAGATATTTGCCCACATGATCCTTCAAGAGAAAAAAAGAAATTTAAAAGAATTTTTAAAAAGTGTTTCACTGCTTCTGATCTTTTCATATTTAGCTCATAGTGTCCTTCCTATGAGGGTTGTCTTGCTTTTGAGAAAGAAAGCTCTCTAAATTGTGCTGTGGCCATTGGAATGGTGTGCTCTGAACCTCTGGGTATATGGCTTTGCCTGTGCAGCAAACAAATTTTTACTTAATTGGCAACTATTTACTTTATGAAAAAGGCCCCCAAAACTAGATATTTAAGTTTGAATAGTCAAAACCACAGTTCTGTACAACTTTATACTCTAGTGTAACATATTGATACTAGAGATGTTTACTACTTTCACCTAAGCAGTCAAATATCAGGATCCTCTAACATATTCCTAGCGTGAGAATAATGGAACAGCTAACTGTCCTTTCAACAAAATCCTCTTCCTATGAAAAAACCCATATGATTTCCCATTACATTTGCACAACTCTGTGTCTCACAGATGAAATCTGGAATTGATACACTTCTGTGTTTAAGGGAAGGAGCTTTTCATGAGCTTATACTCTGGTTTTGTTTTGTTAAGCAGTGTATCAGCATTAATACCTCTGTGTGATACAAAGTCAAAACACTGCAGTCTTTCCAACCACCAAAGATCCCAAGTTTGAATAAACTCTTCCAAGAACTACAGAACTCATGAAGCCAGATTTCCTCTAAATTTGTATTCTAGCCACTGAAAGCCATGAGTCAGCTCCCTTCACAACCATAAGCGTTCCTTTGTTTAGTCCTCCCCTGCCTATTTGGGATGGGCAAGAGGCTGGACTGCAGTTAAGTCTTAACTACGTGTGTACAGGTTGGCAGGCTGTTGTCCCTTGGACAAAAGCTAAGTGAACACATATTCCTCTCTGGGACATTACTAGTTTTCGTTTGTTCCAAACACTGTTTCACAAAACGTGCAGAAACTTGGTATCTTTAATACTCATGCTCTCATGTAATATAAGATCTAAATCAGACAATTGCTTCAAAAGCAGAAGGGAGAGTGCAATTGAAAAAAAAAACCAACAAAACCCAAGCCAACCAACCAATCATTACCTAGGCTTTGTTTCCTTAGCATGCTAGGACTGTGTCAGCCATGCTCAAAGAACAGAAGGAGTATAGGACCTAGCATGATGACAAAATTTTCATACACTTGGAAGTTATTTAAAACTGGTGTAATCACTGGCCAGCAGTGCCAGAGAATTTAGACTTTTGCTATGCAAAGTCACCTGCAACTCACAACGTTTGATTTCTAATGTAAGCACTAGGACCCATATCTGATATGAAAGAGCTTTTGAAATGTGAATACTCTGATACAGTGGAAGTTGCAACAACTTTTCCTTTAACTGAAAGTACTCACTCAGCCACTGAGATGTTTTATTTTTTTTTCCCAGCTTATGAAATAGTTTTACAATATTGACAAATGCACAAAAGAAACCCTGCATGTCTGCCAGCCTCTAGGGGAGAGACAATTTTGTACAGATTACTGACTTTCTATCAAAGGAAATATTTTGCCGCAGTCTCTCCTGTTATGTCACCTGCAGGGTTAAAGTGGATATTTTAGAAACAGGTCATATCTCTTTGTGTTTATTTTGATCAGTACAACTTTACACCTTTTGCAGCTTATATCAGAGTATTTTGCCTAGAAAAAACATGATCTGAGGAAGGAACATCATCCAATAGCCTTCAAATATAGCTCATAATTTGTACCCCATGACTGCTACTTTAAATTGCTGCTGATCTTGACCTGCATGCAAAATAGGATTTTCAGAGTTCTTGTGACTTACCTCCTAATATTGCACTTTCAAATTGAGGGTGAAGAGTTAGACTTTAATAAAGTGTTCAGTGTATCATTTTTTAGTGATAGAAAGTGGCATTGTTTGGTTTGCTGGAGTCCAAACACTCCAGGGCTACCACTTCTTTCTGGCTAATATGTTGCTGTTCTGTCCCCTTTGGAGGATGTCACCCCTGGCAACCAGAGCTGTGATGACCAGTCCAAGACATACTACATCTTTGCAATGGGAGAGACTCCTAATGAGAAGGTATTTCAAACTTACTGAGATGTAGTACACTATGTGGCACACATGGTAAAAGCTCTTTCATCCCTGCTACCCCTTCAAGGTGTCATCTATACCTCTACCTTAATGACTCACATTATATATATTTTTGGTTTCTCCCTCTACAATTTTTCTTCTTGTCACAAATACTCAAGTTACTATGCAGTTACTCACTACAACAAAAGCTGGCAATCAGGTTTATAATCAGAAAGTTAGTAACTGCTTTTCAGATTCTAGAGGGATACGCGTTTCTACTCACTTCCTCCATTCAATAAATTAGGTGCAAAATTACAGCTTTACTTCCTAGCTTTTTCTAAAGATGTCCCAAACTGGGAAAGGAGATATCACCATCTGTACTAGCCAGCATTTTATTTATAATGATTGTTATGGAATCTGATTTTTTTCAGTTTTCAACAGAATTTCCAGTTTTGAATTTTTACATTGTTGCCAACTGTCCCTGTTAATGGTCTCTTTCTAATTGTTGGAAAATACCACAAAAAAACCCCCAGCCGTTAATCCCCACTTCCCCATTAAATGCAGAGCTCAATAGATGAGGATGATGACAATCACCTTCTTAATGGTTATTTTACTCTAATGAAGTGCATAAGTCATGATTCAGGAAAAAAAAAAGCCAAAACAAATCATACCTTTATAGGCACCTAACGCTTTCTTTCACTTATTTTGATGAAATGGTCAGTCTACAGACTTGTCCTCTGGTAGCTGACTGGATTCATAGATGTATGTATACACACTAAACAAAAATTTTTGCAAGTCCTTTAACAGGCTGGATAGAATTTCTTCTTTTTCCACTCCTTCTAGCATTTGCCTCTAGAGAGCTGATTGAGATAGGTGTTGCCACTTTATATGCTAAGGGCTTACAGGTGATCTGATAAATTAACTTTCTGGTCTGGAAATAAACTATAAGCTGCCATTAGCACTATGCCACCATATGTAGTGCCCAGAAGTACCCTTTTCTCTTAGGTTTTCTAGCACTCTGTTTGGGCAGTCAAGTTAACTTCAACCAGTACCTTTTCTTTCTCTGCACAACAGTAGATGTTAATATTGCTTGAGCTGGGTAATCCCCCCCTCTCCTGGCTATAAACAGAATAGAAGCATGTAGAATTCTGTGTTATTAAAAAAAGTTTCTGGCTTAACTCCTCATCTTGGTTGCTGATTTCCACCACAGCATGGGAACTTTGATTTTCTTCTAGAGTTTATTTTTAGCTCCTTTAGACCTAGTTCCAACTGTTTGAATAGGAAATGACAACCAAGCTAAAGGTTTCCTGTTTTCCTGCCATTCCTTTCCCTGCAACTGTTTCCAGTAGTTTTTTTTTTCCTAGTCCAGAACCATTGATTTCTAGTCTTTTCATCTTGCTAGTCCAAAAGACAACACTTGAATTGGGGATTGTTAAACATTTTGATTTCTGATTTTGTGGTTTTTTTCCCTTTCTGAATCCCTATGGATATCTTAAAAAAAAAATTTCAGATCCAGCTTGTGAAATTTCCTGGTTTTCCTTCTGGGATGTCTCCTGGTCTTGTTTCAGGCCGTCTCCTAGCTCCTTTGAACCATTTGACTATCATCCATCACTGCTAACACTTTCAACAGGGCTACCTCAAAAGAATACCAGACTGGGAAAAAACAAAAAAAGGAAAAAAAAAAAGAAAGAAAAAAAAGTTCCTTGATAACTGCCTCTATCAGTTTTTAAAGCTATATGAACCAGCACTTGGCCAGGCTTCGGAGACTCACAAGTTCCCTGGGAAAAACCTGGGGACAAGGTCAGCTGCTGTTGCTCCATTTAACAGCCAGGGACATTTAAAAGCCCTGAGCCCGGCCAGCTCCCTTACGCCGAGGACCGGCCCGGCGGCCGGAGCATGCGTGGCCACCGCCCCACGGCCGCCCCTTCCCTCCGCACGGCCGCGCCGTGCTGGGAGCCGGGAGCGGAGAGCCCGCGGAGGGCTTCGGAGCGGTGCCTCGAGGGAGTGCAGGCAGAAGAAAAGCCTTCGGCAACTGCAGCTGCCCACTGCTGCGGATCTAGGAAAGGGCTCAGGAGTCCTATGTGGGCTACAGTTCTTTTACAAATCGTAGGTTTAGATTAGATGTTAGGAAGACATTCTTTACTGTGAAGGTGATGAGGAACTAGAGTGAGTTGTCCAGACAAGTTGTGGATGCCCCATCCCTGGAAGTGTTCAAGGCCAGGTTGGATGGGGCTCTGACCAACTAGTTGAAGATGTCCCTGCCTATAGCAGGGGGCTTGGAGCTAGATTATCTTTAAGGTCCTTTCCAACCCAAACCATTCTATGAATTATGAAAAAAAATGAGGAAAATTGTAACGGGTATGGAGAACCCATGCCAAGTTTTGCTGTGTCCCTGATTGACTACAAAGCCAGAGAAAACAAAAAGAGAAAGGATGGAGTTTGCACACTGAAGGATGGGAGGTTAATTTTGTCTAATATTTCTCTCAGTGTCCTTAGAGAAGAGGTGGCACACCTACATATGCTCCTCTTAGAGGAGATAGAGGGAAATTATTTGCATTGGATATACAGAAATGTGGGAGAAAAGAAGTGACTAACGTACAGCAATGGTTATTGTGGTTGAGGTGGGCAGCTATTGCTATGGAGGTGGAAATCCATAGGGAAACTCAGAAGTTATTAACTGCCTCACAATATAGCCTCTGTAACATCCATCCAGACAGTAGAGAGGGACCAAATTTGGATCTCAGTATGAAGAACTGCTACTGCCAGGCACACACAACCGGAACTTCTTTGGAGCGGCACATCACATCACTGAGACACACTGTGCTTTTCTAGTGCTCTTTCAGCTGGCCCAGATTTCAAGAGTGAGCCTGTGCAGTACAAGCAAGCTCACCTTCGCCCAAAAGATACCATCCACAGTGAGCTGCAGGCCACAACCAGCTCTGTATTTCAGGACACTTGAGGATCCCTGCCAGACTTCCTTGTACGTGCATATGTCCTGAGGTGAAGTGAATCAGTCCCTCAGAGCAAGGGGACAGTTGGGACAGCTTTTTCCAGTAAGCGTCACTTGTATTCAGTACATCTTATGTAGCACAATTAACAGCAATTGGCAAATGGACAGAAAAGAACTGATACTCAAAGCCAAAAAAACTATCTCAACCCTGCACAGATTGCAGCCTATCTGTTTAGTCCCTTCTCTTATCCACTCTCAGTGGACAGCTCTCAGCTTTAGTTAAGTCTGATTTAATTTAAAGCATATCACACTGGTTACAGGACAGCATATGACACTGGGGAAGAAGCAAGTTTTGCTGTGGAGGCCACTATTCACAGAATCATAAAATGGTTTGGGTTAGAAGGGACCTTAAAGATCATCTTGTTCCAAGCCCCCTGCTATGGCCAGGGACACCTTCCACTAGTCCAGGCTGCTCAAAGCCCCATCCAGTCTGGCCTAGAACACTTCCAGGGATGAGTCATCCACAGCTTCCCTGGGCAACCTATTCCAGTTCCACACCACTCTCAAAGTAAAGAATTTCCCCTTAATAATAGCAAGGACCTCTCTCCTCGGAGATCCGAGCCGTAAGGGACGCCTTGCCAGGATGCTCCTCCTCGGTAGGAGCCAGGCGGGTGGTGGGGGCACACGTGAGGCCCCGAGCCGTCCCTCCGCTACTCCGGCAGGGAACTGCAACGATCGAACCCCCCCGCCGCACAGGGCCACAGCCTCGCTCGGCCGGCCACCTGCGGGAGACGCGGGCAGGTACAAAGCGCTCCGAACTCTGCCTGGCCGTGATGAAGCCTGTCCCGGTGACGATCCACACTGTGGGTGTCCCGAGACGGGAGAAGGGCGCGAGGAAGCCCCGCTACGCCCCCGGCCCCTCACAGCGCCTCGCCAGCCCTCTCCTCTCAGGGCGGACCACAATTCCCAGAACGCCGCGCGCACGGTGACGCCGGACGGCGGCGGGACTCGACCAATGGGCGGGCGCGCAGGCGCCGGGCGGGGCGGAGCGGAGCGGCCGGTGGCAGCGGCGGAGCGGCGGCGGGAAGGGCGGGCTCGGGGCTTCACAGCAGCGGCGGGGACGATGCCGGTCCATTCCCGGGAGAAGAAGGAGAATAATCACGATGAGATGGAGGTGGACTACGGAGAGAACGAGGGCAGCAGCTCTGAAGAGGAGGAGACCGAGAGCTCCTCCGTCTCCGAGGAGGGGGACAGCTCAGGTACCGCGGCCGCCCGCAGGCAGCGCCGCTGAGAGGGCGCCGCGGCGGCTCCCTCAGCGCCCGGTGCTGCCCCGGGGACACACCGGTTCCGCCCCGGTTCTGGTGGCTGTCGGTGTCCCCCCCGCTACCCCTCCCCCCCGTGACCCCGCCCCGGCCCAGCCTCTGCTTCGGCTGAGCGGCTCCTCTTCGGGCCGCCGGCCGAGGCGCAGGAACGGGGCGGGGCGCCCGGGCAGGGAGCCCCACTGAGCCCCGAGCCGCCGGCTCCGGAGCAGGCTGGCACCGGCCATGGTGGACTGGGCCGCGCTGCACCGCTTCTTGGAAGAGCTGTGGGTTTTGCTCTGCTGGGCTTGAGTGTGTCCTCGCAGAGGTCTCCACTTAAAGGCGTGTGCATACATGAACACGTGTGTACGTACATATAAGTACGTATTTCTGTGCAAGTTCGTGAATTTCAATTAGGTGTTTTGAGACGTGTCTTTGAGGGTATATTGGAAGCCCTGTCAATGCCACTGGTCTCTTTTGCAAATCACTTCAGCCTCTGCTCAGTTGAGGGTCCCTTCATTTTTCCATAGCTTCCCTCTGGACTGCAGATTTTGAATTACATTAGTGGCTGAAATCTGGCTTTAAAAGGATTACTTTTACTATGCTCAGTTTACACTGTGTTATTAAGAGGGTTATTATTATCTGTTCAAACTTCCCTTGTAATCACTACCTTCTGTCTTTGATCTTAAAGTGTATTTCCAGGTGATAACCAGTAGAAGTTATTTGCCTTATTTGACTAGTGATGAGATGCAAGACAGTGGATGGAAAGGAAGTGGGACAGGGTTAGTGAAGTGAGAAAAGTCCTGATGTGGATGTGGACCAGGACCAGTCCTAGTCCTGACATGTGGTTTTGGCAGCTTAAGTGATTTAGTGCTGAGGCCCCTGTATCACCAAATTAAAACCATAGAATATGGTGAGTTGGAAGGGACCCAGAAGGATCATTGAGACAAACTCCTGACTCTGCACAGGACACCCCAAGAATCACACCATGTGCCTGAGAGTCTTGTCCAAGTGCTTCCTGAACTTTTGTCAGGCTTGGTGCTGTGACCACTTCTCAGAGGAGCCTGTTCCAGTGCCCAAGAACCCTCTTGTTGAAGAACCTTTTCCTAATATCCAACCTAAACCTCCCCTGACACGATTACAGATCTGATACTGGGGAAGGCTGATCAGTTTTTCTTTATTCCTGCTCTCTCAAAGTGATTCTGTTGGAAAACAGCGCCAGAAAAATGTGCTCAAATGGCCTTGGCTTGTTTTGGTGAAAACAAGACTAGGTAGCATCTGTGTGTGCTGGTGGTTATGCTGGAAAAAAGGTGAACTTGAGTGAGGCTACCAGGACAAGCAGCTGGACATAATCATATTGGAAAAGCATACCTGATTTGGATGTATCCTTGTACATATCCATGTTTGCATAGCAACTTGCACTGTTCCTTTGAGATGTGACTTATTAAAGCATGCGCAAATTCTTTTATTATCAGAATTGTACAGGACCTGAGAAAGGAATACTGTATTTTGGATAAGAAATTCGTGGAGGTAGCTTTTCAAGAAGTTCTAATATATGAAGTTACATCTTTCAGGGGAAAACAGAGAATAAAGGAGGGATATACAGCCGTAATGGGGGGTAGGTGGGTGAGACACAGAGTTGCAGAGGTCTCCGATGAGGTTCCGGAGCAGCCCTGCAACAAAATCCACAACTTACTTTGCCGATCTTAGCTTTCCAGTTTGTATTTTAACTGGATGTTGTGTGGGAATGACTTTTCTTAACTTCTTATTCTAGCCAATATTTATGTCTGAGAAAATGTAATTTTCTGTATAAGAGAGTGAGTTTGGTATAACGTATGTAAACTTAACCTTTTCTCTCCCGACTCTGACTCTAGTGAAGAGAGAATTGTCTCTGTTTGTTCCAGCCTTAAAGTTTGCTCTTTTTCAAAATTTGCCTTGTTTCCTGTTTGTGGTTCTGTTGTTTGCTATTTTTAAAGAAAACTTTGAAGTTTACTTGACCCCCTAAGACACTTCAGCTGATTTTTATTGAAAGCAAATATTTCTATGGTTTTTTCCTTATCTTCGTTTCTTTTGGGATTAGGAAGGAATAAGTGTGTTTTAAGTGAATGTAGTCTGTGCATGTTTCTTTAAAACAGTGCAAGAAGCTCTCTGGATAATTTCTGTTGCATTCCACAGAGAAATGCTTTTAAGGGAGCACTTAAAATGTGATGATTACAGAAAATTACATGCTTGTCTCAGTGTCTTGACCAATATGAACATACTCCTTGGAAGCATATTGTTCCTACAGACTTAAAATGATTAGCACCCCAAGAAATAAGTCTTAATTGAAATTAGTAAATTTTTTTTGTTAAATTTGTCATTTGCTTTACTTGCATTCAGACTTCTTTTTTCTTTTTCTCCAGTAGATGCCTGAGAATACAAAAGGTGCTGTTAGAGGAAGCATGACTCGTCCTCGAGAGCTGGCACTCTATCTATCCTGTTCATTTTGATGTTATGTATTTAGTACAGGTGTTTTATTGACTGGGATATAGAATAGTTTGTTAGAGATGAATTAAAAAAGCAACAAGTTATGCTTACCATCCCAGAGGAGAATTTGGCCATTTTTGGAAGCACTTTATATAGGCCACAGCTTATTAAAAAAAGCTATTTTAGGTGCTGTTACATTTCAAGTGCTGTTTGGATTTTTTTATCTTTTAACCAGGTTGCCCTAATTACTGTGTTGGACTGCTGGAGTATAATAGGAAAAAACAACTGTGACTTTGAAAGTGTTTAAAAGCAATCTAAATACTTTTTGCAATATGAAACTGTATGGTAAATCTGAAGTTTTGAGAGAGGATGGGCCTATCAGCAACTGTTTTAATATGAAATGAGCAATCTTCCACCTTCCATGATGTAAAATTTCAATTGGAAAGCCATGAGATTTGATCTTAAAACATTTTACCTTTTCAGCAATGCATATTCCATAGTCTGCATGTTGTTTAAGGCCATGAGGAAGAAATTCCATAAGTGGGGAATTAAAGATGTTTCAGGACTCTGAAAATCTTCATCATTTTATGAATCTTATTGGAGGAAGAATAAAGATGAAACAATGAAGAGCAACTTGGCATGTGAATTGACATTCCATATGAGTGATCGGTAGAATGTAAACTTCAAGGCAGAAGGTCAAAGACTTTTGAGAGTATTTGTAGCTGAGAGGAGATTGGAGAGGGCTGTGTGTTGTTTCTTTATCTACAAGAAAGTCACCTATGCCCTCAGATGCCAATGAATAGCAATTTCCTTGCAACACAAGTTTACAATGTCAGATGCAGTCCCCCTTCAACAGTGGGTGTGCACTGATCCTCAGCCAGGGTTACAGGTCTAGTTGTCTTTGCTTTGTACTCCCTGAACATAAACAAACAATAAAATCCAAGTTAATTTAAGAAAAGCTTATGAATGAACTCCTTACTAAAACATACTTAGATTCAAAAGCATAGCAGAACACATCTGAAACATGTTTGAGAATAAAGGGGAAAAACTGTGAGTATCCCAGTGCTTGTTCCTGTTTGGTTTGACAGGGAGGTGCCTTCAGATTTTAAAGAAGCTTTATTTTTGTAGCACAGAAATGCTTTAGACAACTCTGAGTAATATGACTGCCACATTCGTTAAATCTGACCAAATTATAAGTTGCTAAATCGATTTTGGCGTGGATATTGTGTCAGTCGAATAAAGCTTTGTTCTTTAATATGATTTTCGGCCTTATTCTGGGATTATGGTGCTGCCTTACTTTTGAGAACAATATTTTAATATAAATAGTATCTGTTAACAGCCTGATACGCTCTTCCCCCACCCTCCCCATTCAATGTATTTTTTTAAAGTTCTGTCGTTAAATTTTCTTGCTCTGCTTTCAAATACTCTGGGTTATATTGTGTTTTAAAACTTTGTACGCTGCCTTTTTTGATGGTAGTAACAGTAGTATTACAGACTGCACTAGGTCTTTAATTTGGACTCATAGGTGCTGTTGTAATACTGATTGATATTGCTGTGCTGACTGCTGGTTTTCATATCCAGGCAGAGAAGGTTAGTGTAGTTTTTAGTCTTAAAAGCTTGTGATGATTTCAGGAAGAAGTTAAGTGCAGAGAGCTTCATATATTGAGAGATCTGAGCAGACCATTTGATTTAATCAGATCCTTCCAAGTAGCTAGTGGCCCTGAAGCTACTCCTTTCACCTCATCAGCTCTACAAATTGCCATACTGTTTTGCAAAACAATAAGAATGAAGACTTGCACGCTGCACTCTGTAATTGGTATAGGAGACAGCATAAAGCAGTTAAACATGTTTGTTGGAAAAATGTGAGTGAGGAAGAAGCTAAAAGCTCAGAGTTGTTTGTAGCCTAAAAGAGTGATCCCTGCTCGGTTCAGAATCCTACTTTGCCTTTCTGTCAGGAAGTAGGATTTTTCTTGGCAGAGTAACTGCTTACATAAGTAAGGGCTCCTTAAGACAGTGCTTTTTCTCAAGCATCTGGCCTGTTTGTGCCAGTTCAGTCACAGTTGTGAGTGCGTGGCCATTCCTTCTGCATGCCTTCTACTGGTTGATAATGGATCAGTTGTAGTGTAACTGCAGAGAGGTAATAATTCCTGCAGATACTGCTGTTATAAAGTAGTTTAATGTATCTGACTTTTGAATACGGCTTAACAAAGCCTTTTTTTTTTTTTGGGGGGGGGAAGATTGGGAAAGAGTCAAGAATTTTGTATCATAGTTTTCCAGTTTTCCAGTCTAAGAAAGGCCAGTGGAGGTAACTGATGTTTAGTAAAATCAGATGTTTCAATGGCAGTGTCAAAAGTTTTGGCAAAAAAAAGAGTGTATTTATGTTGCTTTATCTTTCCTAGATGAATTAAGAAGAAAATTCAGGAATATAAATTAAAATAAAATCTGTGAAAAGAGTTTAATGTTAACTACTCTTGCTGCATAAAAGCATATAAAGTCAAGTATCTGCAATGTTCTAGACTTTTCAGGTTAAGCAATGTTTCATTAGAGTAATTTCAAATGGTCATTAAAACGAACAGCAGATATTTTTACGTTAATATTTCAACTTCAAAGAACTTTTCCAAATGGACAGGAAAACTTTTCCAACTGTTTCAAAATTATGTGTTACTTTTTCTTTAAAGAATGTTAATAAAACATCTTGAATTTTATATGACAAATGTAACACTGAACTGTGCTTGTGTTCCAGGGATTGCTTTTGTTTGTACTAACCCAGGATACACTTGAATTCTCAGTAGTGGCTAATAACTGCTCATGCTTAACAGTGTCTTTCATCTGGTGTGATATACATTGTTTAGTTTTTCTTTTTCATGCATTCTTACATATTCTTTGTTATCAGTCATGAAATAACACTTCTTGAGGTCTTACAGTGCTGCTGTTTTGAGGAAGAATTGCTGTTTGTGGGCTTTATTCTAGAGTTAGATCTAGGTTTCTTACTTTGTAGCTTATGTGCCAAGTGATTTCTCATATTCTGCATTATGAGAATAATAATATAAGAGAGAAACTGTTCATGGCTATAATTCAGGCTTCCTTCACATTCACTAGAAATAAAATATCCAGTTTATTTGGTTATGTATTACATTGTTAATTTTTTTTTTCCTTAGAAATGGATGATGAGGACTGTGAAAGAAGAAGAATGGAATGTTTAGATGAAATGTCCAATCTTGAAAAGCAATTTACAGACCTTAAAGATCAGTAAGTATTTTAATGTTTCAGGTGCCTCATTTGAGGATCCATTCCATGAAAATATTGTGTGCAGCTGGTGTTTCTTTCATATATGTGGATGCTGCTTTTGGAGAAGAGTAGGAACTGGGAATTCTGAAATTACTTGCAGGCAGCTGCTCTAGAATACTTCTATATATTCGTGTATTTTTTATTTTGCTGTGAGGATAGCTTTGAAATGTTGTTCCTGTGAAGGGTTGGTCTGGGTCTACTGCATCAAACTCCTTAGTAGAACCAAGGAATTGTGATTTTAGGGAAATTTAAGATTTTGTGTAATTACTTATTCATTCAATATCATTCTCATACTGTTATGTATGTTATGTATGTTATGTATGTTATGTATGTTATGTATGTTATGTATGTTATGTATGTTATGTATGTTATGTATGTTATGTATGTATGTTATGTATGTATGTTATGTATGTTATATATTATAACTCAATTTGTTCTTATGTACTGTAGTACCTTTTTGTGTCCTCTTCCATGTTGATTTATGTTGTATTATTAATGGATGTGCAATTTTTTTTCTTGTCCCTTAGAGATGAAAGGAGATGAAATTTTTTTCTCCTTCCTTCTTCTTCCTTTAATTTTATCCTGACTTTTTGCACTTCTGATTGTTTGCATTTGCTTTTCAGAAAGGCTTAATAGATGTGAATAGTGTTGTTAAAAAAGAAAATATGTATTGGAAAATTTAAATGCTAGCAAATCTTCATTTTATTTCAGTGTTCCATAGCATTAACAAAGGGGTGACAAATAGTTATTTTAAAAATATTTCTTCCAACTTCTGTTCTATTTTAAATAAATACATATTTTTATTCCTATTATTTTAAGACTTTACAAGGAACGGTTAAGCCAAGTGGATGCAAAGCTACAAGAAGTCATAGCTGGAAAAGCACCTGAATATTTAGAACCATTGGCAGCTTTACAAGAAAATATGCAAATCCGAACCAAGGTGGCAGGTAGGCACGTAAAATGAGTATTGCTGTTTCAAAGTATGAACTTGCTATGCATTTTAAGGTCAATCTTTTCTTTTCTTTAGAATTGTTGAAGGAGTGTGTTTTAAAGTTAGAAATACTGTAGCATAGTTTTAACTATGAGGTGGTTTTTAAGTCAAAAATGAATATGTTGCTTACCTCCTTGCATATGTTGCCTCATAACATCACACTAAAAGTACAGCTTTTTTTAATGTTTCATGTAATAGCTGCCTGTCTTTGTGTAGTAAGCACAAAATTACTGAGTAAAAGCTAATATTTTAGTCAGAAGGTTTGGGATCAAGTCTACACAATGGTCACTGTTGAAGAGATATGTCAGCGCTATCTCATGAAATGCTTGCTATCTAATATAAGCACATTTTTTCCTGCTCTTCTAGTCTGTGTCTCTTCTACTTCTCTGCTCCTATCGTTCTGTTCTGTCTAGGGAAAGAGGAAAAAACCTCATCTTTGGCACTTTTCTCTAAGTTGAATTTTAATTATTAAAATTTATGTTTAGACAGGCTTTTGTGCTCAGAAGAAGAAGGCAAGAATGTTTATCTTCTTGTATACAGCCATATAATCATATGAAATGGTAATATGGGAAGACAGAGTTCTGCACTTCCCTATTGTAAATTTGTTTCATGTTACAGCTTGACTCCTTTAGGAGGATTCAGCTGTCTAAGGGTTAGCTGTCGTAGGCTGTCAGAGAGCCAAAAGACAGACACCTTTGATCTCTGTAGCCAGAGAAGCTATACCAGTGTCTTTTCTAAGAAATTTAGCAGGAATATGGTGCAGGCTAACTGAAAAATGACAAGCCACCTTATTCTTTTCATAGTACTAGTGCTTTCTCAGTACTACTCAGTATGTTGTCATTGGTACTTCTGACTTTGAGAATTTGGACTCTTTCGATCTATTGCATTTGTCTCCTTCCAGGTTTTCTCTGTAATGCTTTTTCTCAGCTGCTGACCCAGCATTTCTGATTTTTAAGTTCTTAGCCCAAATTTACATGACTAGTCCTAACTAGCCCACTTGGGCTTAGCAGACGGATCTCCCTTGAACTTGCAAAAGGTTTGATATAGAAACAACCTTAATCCAGGCTTTTGATTTTCAGTTTTAAATGTGGCTGTCCATCAGTGCTTTCATGTAGGTGGGTATGGGATATGCAGCGTATTACACGTTCTCCTGATTGGTCTTTGGCAGCATTGAAGAGCCATGTTTCAATGTAAAAAAAAAGCCCAGCTTCAAGTTTCCTTGAAGTTGAGAATAGAAAACAGGAGGTTTTTTCCTTTTTGTCCCCAGCTGAATAAACTTGAAAAAATTATTCCAGAAAAGACAAGAGACTGCAGAACTGGCTTATTTGCTCTTTCTGTTTGAGAGCCTTGACAGAAGTGGGTAGTAGCAGGACTTGAGTTCCAGCAGGTAACCCTTAAGGACCTACTGTTACCTGAAAGAGGGGAGGAAGTGGTGAAAAAACCTGCAAACTATATTTAGCTGAACTTTGGATATAATTGCATCTGTGGTAGAAAAGAAGCTTGTGTTCCGCAGCTCTCTAAGGCACTATTCAAACAAAATGTGGATCTTGACTATTAGAGCAAGTCAGAAAAACAACTGTTTCTTCTAGAACTGTTCATACCTATATTGTTCAATTTCAGGCAAATAAACAGTGACTTAAATAGGCCACGCAGACCTAAATATTAAGAAAATAAAAGCAAACATAACATAGCAATGTAAGAAAAGAACATTTTGAATTCTAGAACAGCTTCGCTGTGGAAAGATGATTGACGTAATACTTTGTGGTTTGTTTCTCAGAGGAATTGCTGGTAGTATTGTTCCTCTAGTACTGTGTTCATTTATAGTCAGTTGAATTATAAGGGAAGTCGATTTTGAAAGTTCTTCAGTTGCAAGACACCACCAATGTGTGTGCAAACTTAACTCCTCAAGTTTCTTATCTGAAGCAATTTAAATATTTTGTGTTGAATGCATTGAATATATTAAATGAAGTTTTATCTATGCTTGCCAGATATTACGTTTCAGATACCTTTCAGATTTTTATCAGCTGTTTAGTGGACGCATTTTCAGAAATGTCTGAAAATGCTCCTAATACTTAGAAGTGATATGCTTTGTATCACAAGGTGACTGTTTTTAAGAATGGAACAGTCTTGTTAATTAATTTAATTTATTAAGGTCATGCATTATAAAGTAAGTCTTATTCCAGATATTAATTTGTAAAAACCTTTTATTTCAGTCAGTTTTCTAGCTATTTTAAAACCCCAAAACCTTATTTTAAACTCTAATTAGAAAATAGAAGAGGCTATTTAGTACTTAAATTTGGAAACTGATGATATTCGGGATTGTTTGATTAGAAATATGACATAGACAAATTTTCTAAAGTTAGTATGACCACTGGTGTAATTTTTTGACTAACAGGAGGAGTTGAAATAGCATTTAGTTTTTCTCAGCTCTTCAGAATTAAAGATTTAGTTGTTCTTACTTTTATTCTTTAAAGCAGCCAGCCACTCTAAGTGCCTAACGTAATGTATCTGTGTTTGCCATTATATGCATGTGTTGGGACATGCAGGCAGTCTTGAAATGGAATTCTGAAGTTAGATATTTGCTAAAGAAAGTAATATTGCTGTCATTTGTCTGATTGCAGGTATCTATAGAGAGCTTTGTCTGGAATCTGTGAAGAACAAATATGAATGTGAAATTCAAGCCTCTCGACAGCACTGTGAGGTTGTGCCAGATGTTTCACATTGATAGCTAATCTCATCTAACTTTACTGTCTGTCATGCTTTTCAGGTTCAGTGCATGTTTTCATTATTGCAGTTATTTGCTATTTGAAGGCAGCTGCCATGTAACATTTAAGCCCATGCAAGAGGTGATTCAAAGCATCTAAAAATTAGAATCGTAGAATATGCTGAGTTAGAAGGGACCCATCAAGACCATCGAGTCCAATCCTGGCCCTGTGCTGGACGCGCAAGACTCAAACCATGTGCCTAAGAGTGTTGTCCAAACACTTCTTGAGCTCAGACAAGCTGGGACCACTTTTCTGGGGAGCCTGTTCTAGTGCTCAGCCACCCTCTAGGTGAAGAACCTTTTCCTGGTACCCAACTTAAACCTCCCCTGCCTTTTCCTCAAATTCATGCCTTTTCCTCAAATCCTGTCCCTGGTCATGAGAGTAAAGAGATTGGTACCTGCCCTTCTGCTTCCTCTTGTGAGGATATTGAAGACCAAAATGAGGTCTCCCCTCAGTCTCCTCTTCTCTAGACTGAACAGACCAAGTGACCTCAGCCAGTCCTCATACAGCTTCCCCTCTAGAGTCTTCACCATCCTTGTGACCCTCCTCTGGGCACTCTCTAGTAGCTTAATATCTGTCTTATATTATGGCACCCAAAACTGCCCCCAGGACTCAAGGTGAGGCTGCCCCAGTGCAGAGCAGAGCTGGACAATCCCCTCCCTTTCCTGGCTGGTGATGCTGTGCCTGATGCTCCCCCAGGACATGATTGGCCCTCCTGGCTGCCAAGGCACTGCTGACTCATGTTCAACTTGCCGTCGACCAGGACCCTCATGTCCCTTTCCATGGCACTGCTCTGCAGCATCTCATTCCCCAGTCTGCCTGTACATCCAGGATTACCCTGTCTCAGATGCAGAATCCAGCACTTGTCCTTTTTTGACTTCATTTGGTTGGCAATTGCCCACCCTTATTTGTCAAAGTCTCTCTGCAGGGCCTCCCTGCCCTTGAGGGAGTTGACAGTTCCTCCTGGTTTAGTGTTGTTGGCAAACTTACTTAGTCCCCTTTGAGTCCTGTGTCTGAGTCGTTAATGAAGATGTTGAAAAGATCTTTATTAATTTGGCTTTGCATATATATGTAGCTAAGGCTTCTTGTTTTTCATTATCAAGTTCTTATTAATGGATTCCCACATGATTTTTTACCTTTATTATAAAATGATTACCAAGAAAATAACTAAAATATCTGACATAATTTTAGCAAAAAATACCTTACATTTTAATAACAAAACCAAAGAAGTCTTTTTGAGATGCATTAGACAGCTAGTGACAGAGTTGTCATTTCAAAAGCAGCTACAAGAAAAATATATTTCTCTCCTTGAACATAAACATTCCTGTTCACGTATCTAAATACTGGATACTGTAGTACAAACACTCAAGTACCTGTATGTCCAATGCTGTACATAGCTGCTTAGGTCTTGAGGCTTTCATCATAGTACTCCTCAGCCCCCTTACAGTTGCTTAAAGGTATTTTCTTCTGAGTGGTTCACCATATTCCTGAATTTCTGGTTCCTGCTATACCAATAAAGCAAGAATGTGCATGCGTACTTTTGAAAAGCTTTCCATTTTCTTGATGGCTTGGGAAAGAATTAGGTATTATGAAGGACGACTCATTATTGGCTGTCTTCGCTCCTGTGAATACTCCTGAGGCTTGACAGAATCCTGCAAGACTTGCAGGGTCTCTTATTCATGATTGAATGATTTGCTTTGGCTGTGTATTATTCCTCTTTAAGGTGGTCTTTGTCACTTGTTTTGCTGTTATGTGAAACATTCAGAATTCAGATATTCACCATCCCATAAAAGTCTCTTGGGGGGAAAAGCTCTATTAAGTCAGAAATGCTGCTTCTAGAATCACTGTTGCACTGGAATGTAACCATCCAGCAAGATTGCCTCTGATGGCTGTAATAGCTTTTCACACCTTATTTGTTACCAGGTACCTGAAGCAGGACATGTCTAAACACAAACACTATTTAATTTTAAAATGGAATTTTAAAATGATCTTAGAACAGATAACACTCATTTTTCACTCCAAATATATGTAAAGAGGCATCTGCCTTTTAAATTCACCTGGGAAATGTTTTTTATGATGAGGGGTTGAAAAATATGTGAAAGGAGGTCTTTAGAATTTGAATATTTTGTAACTTGAGGGGGAGGGTAAGCATGACAATCATTTAGTGGAATAGGGTTCTTTGTCCATTCCTCAGCTGATTTGCTTCACTCCAGCAAACTAGCTTGAACACTGCTAAAGGTAAGTTTCTGTTACTGTGCTGTGCTGTGGGCAAGAGCAGCTGAGGTGCAGACATCTGCTCATTTGGCTGTAGGGAGCTGCAGCTTCTGACAGAGACATGGTAGCAGATAGCTGCATGCGGTGACTTGAGCTGCTTATGCTGTTTTTTCAGTAAGTCCAAGCTCTCTGTTTTCCAGGGCTGTTGAAGACGTTGCTCACTGAAAGTGAATGTTAAAATCTCACAATTGGCTGTATTTTCTACTCATATTTTTGGAAATGTGCAAGCTTATGAAAGAGCAGGAAAGTTATTTCCTTGAGGCTTGGAACTCAGCTTAATTCCAAGTTACTCTTTTAGAGAATTCAGTGGGTTTTGATGCTGCCTTTAAAAGAGTAACTGATCTGTACAGATATTGTGTAATTAAGTATAGGAGGTAGCTTTATAAAAGGCTTTCCACAAAAACATTACCTTTTGTGATTTGTAATGGAAGGTGGCATAGATGTCACTACTTTACAGTTACCCTTTGTGAATAAATCTTTTCTATCCAGAAGAAAAATACTGTGTTTGTGTCAAAATGCAAACAGTTATTCTGGAGAGCTAGCTGCATGCTCTTAATTACCAATAGTTGATAAATATGTAATTATATCTTCTCTTGTGCTAAGCGAGTGTGCTGTCTTTAAGGAGCTAGGATCTCATGCTAAGAAAGTGGATACAGGGAGATGTGATATGCTTTGTGGCTTCTGGAAAATCTATTCTTATGTTCCTTCCACTGATGCCTTAAATTGTCAATATTTAGATTATTGAACTTAGTTATGTAAAAATCTGCAATCTTGCTTTTTTAGAGTGAGAAGCTTCTCTTGTATGATACTGTACAAAGTGAGCTAGAAGAGAAGATTAGAAGACTTGAAGAAGACAGACATAGCATTGACATTACCTCAGGTGGATGGAAATTCAGTTTGTTTGTTTTTTTTATTTGTTTGTTTTTAATCTTCTGCTGGCTACTGGTTAGTTGTCTGTACACATAGTATGTCTGGTGAGTTTTAGGTTATCTGTTAGAATGCTATTCAGCTGTAGACTTTGGGCAGGGGGTTGAATTTAAACTTAAATCAAACTTTGGTTTAATAGTTGTCAGCATCCCTTGTGTGTTTTGAGAGTATTAATCTATGCCTGCGTAATCATGTAACACCTTTATTCTGTTCAGAAATAGCATCTCACCAGAAAATGTTATTTTTCATTTTTGGACAATGTTTTCTGCTATAAAAAGAGCTAAACATGTAAATGTTTCTGATTCATAGCATGTTCTTATTATACCTTTTCAGAATTATGGAATGATGAGCTCCAGTCCAGGAAAAAAAGGAAGGATCCATTTAGCCCAGATAAGAAGAAACCTGTTGTTGTATCAGATATCCTTTTACTTAAAATCATTGTTCTTTCTAGTAGTGTTTGCAGTTTTATAGCTAATTTTATTACATGTGTCATTAATATCAAGTTGAAGTGATAATGTATTATCAAAACTGATTTTTGCATGGCAGACATTATTCTAATTCAGATTAGAGAAACTGTGTTGACACATCCCATTATGAAAATTGAAACTAAGATTCTCTTACCTAGCTACTAGTTTTATGTAGAAAATGTTTCTAAAAGTTGATTTTTCTAACTCTTAAAGAAAAATAGCGTTACAAGACAAAAGCAGAATCAAGTTAGGCTGCTTGAGCTTCACTGACTGACCATATAAATAGCATTGGATTCTGTGAATTATGAGCTACCTTGCTATTTTAGAATATATTCCAAACCAAAAATACTAATATAGTATTAGGTATAAAATCCCAGCAGTTTCAGGCAGTTTATAAAGCTGAAAATCCTTTCAGTTGTGAAGTAAATGATTTTGTTCTTTTTGATTGTTATTTAGAAATAGTTGTGAACTTGTCAGATCTGTGTAAAGCAAATACCTAGACATTTTACATGGCTTTTGATTTGTAATTTTTTTGCTTTTTAGAGAAAAACAGGTTTGAAAGTGGTTTAAGATTTTTAAAATTTCAAATGGAATTTTAAGTTTAGGCTTGCTGTCCATTTTAGGAGATTTTTTTTCTTTTAAACATCCATAGCACCTTTTTCTAAACTTGTTTTTCAGAGATGAAATGGGGAGAAACAAAGTAAAAAGTGAAGAGTATTGTAATGGAATAGCTGCACTAAATGAAATTTTGATTTGAAGTTCATACATTGTTCTAATACACATTTTTTACTTTGCAGTTAATAGTTTAAGGAAGGGGGCTTTGCCTTTCTACTTCCTGTTTTTTGGATATTTCATATTCAGATATGTGGTGCTGACCATACTTTTTTCTCTAAGATATATGATGTGGAATACTGTGAAAATAATTATTTAAGCTGATACTAGTGCAGGTGCTGTTTGGCAGTGGTATGTTGAAATTGCAATGAATTTTAATTGTAATTTGAATTATTGCAAATAGAGTAATTTTTGAACTGTTAGGAATGGAACGGTTGTATCTCACTTGTTCATCTTATCCCTTTGTTGGACTCCTGTAGTCTGAATATCTACATACTATTATTACCTCTTTTAGTAATTCTTTAAGTGCACTTCTAGGTTGCATAATTCAAAGATGGATGTGTTTGCGCTGAGCTTTTACTTCATGTTGGTACACTTTGTGTGAAAGATTGGCACAAATATTAATTAACAGAGGTATTAATATCTTTCTACAAACATTAGAGTAGTTTTATTATTTCTGTTTAAAAGAGTTTTCCCTAACATTTCCACGCCCTTATATAGTTTATATGTTACAAGACCTTGATATACTTGAGGACTGGACAACAATACGGAAGGTAAGATGAAAGGATGAATGCCAATAACTGTGGATTTAGCTGGGTTCATGTCTAGTCCTTTTGCTACTTAAAAATATGTAACTGGATTTCTTACATGATCAAAATACTAAATAGATTTTTATTTCTTCAGTAGTCAGTTAATCCTTTCAGTTTAATCTGTGTTATTGCTACTCCTTCTACCCAAATCATACGGAGGAATCCATTAAAAGGTTGCAAGAGGGTATCTCTAAAATGAGGAGTCCATAATTTTCCATGAAAAAGTGAGCCTAAAGCCTGTGTTAAGTGAATCTGCTTTCTCATAGTCTAGCCTAATTGGATAGAAACTATGATAGAATAGTCTGGAAGGATTTTGCTTTATATGAAAATTTTTAAAAATGTATCTCATATGGCATGTTTTCATATAGTAAGTTTTTTATTTTAAGATTTCTGTGCTTTGACCTCTCCTTATATATTTTTACATAAAATGGGAAGCTGTGGTTTTTTCAGATGATAAGAGAATCATGGTTTACAGGAAAAGAAATTTGTTTGATCAATTGATATACTTGAAAACATAAATCCAGCTTTTAATTGCGTAATGCCTTTTTTAGATCTTTGTAAGACTGTCGAAGGATCTCGCTGTAATGAAATGCTATCTTTGCCTTGCACCTGCAGTCACAAAGCTTCCCCTAGTATCCTAGTGAATCCCAGCTTATGGAATAGCAAACCACTTAGGTGAATTCAAAAGCTTGGCGGGGAATTGGCTCTGAGTCCGTTCCTATCCTTTTTTTCCCCTGTACCTATTTCCTAAACAAGAAGTAAAATGTGACCTTTATGTGAGAACTTCTCTGACTTCTCTTTCTATCACATCAGAGGAACAGACATAAAATATCTTTCCCATGAGTTCTTTTCTGTAGTTTTACATAATTTTAAACAAGAGCAACAAACCCAGGATCTACTAGGGATTTTGCCTTTTCTGGAAATAATTAAAGAAAACCCCAAAATGCAAACAAAGAAATTAACCCCCAAAAACTCTTGAGTGCTTTTTTTTTTTTCAAGTCTATGTGTGATCTGGAGTTTGCATGAAGTAACATTGGTGAGCTTATAACACATAAATTAAAAGACTAGATTGTTCATATAGCATTTTGTTTTTCGGAATGAGTTAATGTAATTTTGTGTTTCCTTGACAGAATTATGTAAGAGTAATTTTGAGGATTTAGTTTAGAAAAACTTCAGACTTACTTGAAATCAAAACTTATTAAAGAAGGTGATTTTTTTCACCCTCAAAATGCTTTTTTATTTAGCTACCGAGTCACCATTGAACACTTCTTTATTTTAGAATTCTCACTGTGTTTTTTGCATGTAAATGCAAGTATATACTTGCATATAAAAGCAAATGCCACTGCACATTACTTCACAACTGAAGCTGGCAGTTAAGAAAAAATGACTCTGCTTGCTGACTAACATTAATTTTCTTCTGTGTTTCAAGGCAATGGCTACACTGGGGCCACACAGGGTAAAGCCAGAACGTAAGTAAATATGGTCTGGTTTCACAAGACAGAACTTGCTACGTGGAATGATGCTAACTGCATCCAGGCAGATTGTATTTATCATAGTACTGATATAGTGATGGAGGATGGGGTGAAGTAGCTGGAAGATGTGGCTTTTGTCTTTCCCCTCTTGCAAGTGCTGATACCTGTAGCTTGATTGCTGTTGTTTCTGTTGACACAAATTCTAAAAAATTAACAACAAAAATTCAGACTTCCAACAGTGGTTTACAGCAATTCCTATTAGCAAACTGTGCCAGTGTTTGCACAAGATTAAGCAGAAAACTGAGAGCATCTGGACCTCAGAGGTGCATTTCAAAGGGTGCTCACACTGACTGCAAGCTACAGCCCTGAAAAAGCAGAGCTGTGGGAAAGGCGTGGTATTCGTATTTGGCACTGAAGTGAGAAGCATGTTCATGCTAAGTAAAATCACATATTTGGAGATGAGTAAGGAGGAAAAGGGACTGTAGGCAAGTAGGTGATAGTTTCTATTTGAAAATTAAAATATAACTTTTAATTACCTGATTGGAAATAAAAAGCTATATTACTTCCAGTTTTCATGCAATTATTAAGAGACAACCTACTGTTGGAAAAAAATGTGTATTCTGTGTAAATAACTTGATGAAAGTGTATTTAACCACCTAACTGATTTCTGTGAAGTCAGTATTAAATCACTTTTATGACTTAATTTAGCACCTGTCAAACTAGAAAAGCATCTACATAGTGCTAGATCTGAAGAAGGAAGACTCTATTATGACGGCGAGTGGTATGGACGAGGGCAGACGATATGCATTGATAAGAAAGATGAATGTCCTACAAGGTAAAGATTATTTAGTTTATGCAGCTCTGTACATTCATGTTAAGCAATAACTATGATGATGGCATTGAAGAGTAAGGCCTGTGTGGAAATACTGCCACCTCAGTAACATTTACTAGTTCACCTCAATTATGGAAATTCATACTTAATTAAGGAAAAACACTTTATCCTGTTGAAGATAAGCTTTGTTTTCCATTGGTTAGTGCTCTGAAAGAAAAGAGTTGGAACTTTTTAATGGTATTTCCTTCGCTTAAGAAAGGTTCTACCTGGGAACAATTTAAATATTAGAGTGCAAATTTGGTTGAACGTTGAAGATATATAAATGTATTTTCTCTATATGGATAATATTTGTAAATTCTAAAAGTCTGAGTGTATTTAAAATTAAATGTATATCTTACCTTTTACTGAATGGGGCAAAGAAGTCTAAGCCCAGTATTGATTAAATAGGCACATGTACTCAAGAAAATTGACTTTAATTTCATATATCAGTAGTTTACTGTAGAACTGGCTGTTTCTCTTTTTCCTTGTGTGTAGTGAAGAGGAACAAATTTTGGTGATTTAGGTATTTGTTCAGGGCTGAAACAGGAAGGTACTTTAGTAAACTATAGATTGTGTCTGAAACTTAAAAAACTCTGAATTAATTTAGCAGAACATAGCCGTTATACTGGGCCAAGTAAAGATCCTAGTATCCAGTGTTGACAAAAGCCAAAAACTGGTGCTTAACAGGGAAAGAATGAGTGGAGCTTTCCTGGGCTTTCAAGATTCCAGCAACTTCTAAGGCTAGAGGGAGTTGTCAGGCTCAGTATGCAATAGATCTTTATTCTACTGACTGTTTTAATCTTTGGTTTTGTGCTTTCTGTTTTCCCCATCAATCTACTTGAAATGATCTTTTTTCTGTGGGGTATGGGGAGGGAGTTTTGTTCACTATTTGTGTTAAAAGTTACCACAAGAAGCATAAAAGCAGGGCTCATTTAACAGTGAATCAGTAAATCAGTTTTCAATTTATTTCTTGTGGTCTTGGTATAATGAGTAAGAGTTGAATACATTTTGTGCTTTAAATCGTGGCTCCAGGTTCAACTTTTTTTCAAATACTTCATATTCGATGTAACTTCAAGGCTTTCCTTGTTTTTTTACTGTGGGTGATATATTGTTGTGTTTTCTCTGTGTGACTGTTGTTCTTTTAAACAATTAAAATATTTGTACATGTTAGGGTTTTCTTGTAAGAGAATAAAATAGATGTCTGAAACATTAGCTACCTTCACTAGAGATGCATGCAGTTGCCAAGGGGTTCTGTTAAAACTATCCTTAGGGTGGAGCCAGTATCTTTTGGGCCTAGCATTTGGAACTAATGCATATTTTCATTTACTGTGTGGAAATACAGCTGCAGTTTTGAGGTTATTTTTAGCTTACAAGCTTTCTAAATTCTTCTTGTTTTTCTTCCCCTGACCCTTCTTCCCTCATTTTCTGTAGTGCCATAATTACAACAATTAACCATGATGAAGTTTGGTTTAAAAGACCGGATGGAAGCAAGTCTAAGCTGTATATTTCTCAGCTACAGAAAGGAAAATATTCAATAAAGCATAACCATAACTGACCATTGCTCACCAGATATGAAACAAGTGGTATTGCCATGCGTGATGTGCCATGGGGTGAAAATTGTATTTAATAGTGTTTTGTATTCCTTATATATTTACTTGTGTGTATCGGTCGTGCTGTATGTGAACTTCATATGGTCGGCCTTCAGAAACCTGAGGAGGGTAAATCCTGTTAACAGACATTTTGCCTCTAAATTGGGTCTGGTGCCTAAGATACGAAGTATGCTCTTCAACTATAACACTTCAAAACTTCTCATATTTGTAAAATGAAAAAAAAAAATCCTCTTTTCCATTGGTGACCAGTTGGTGTGAAAAAAATGATAACCATAATTACCAGCAACTCACTTTATTTTCAGTGACTGTGTCATGCTTCTCTTGTGGATGTAAATTTAGCCCGCTCAGCTGTTGCTTTTGAATAGATTGTAACATGCATAAGCATTCTTTTATCCAAAGTGTACCGATTTATTAAAATTATTGTCCTCAACAGCTCTGCTAGTACTGACTGTGTTACATTTTGTAAGGCTTACTGTATTGCTTGTAATGAGACAAAGCCAATATTTTGAACTATGTTTTTTGAAGAGCACTCTTCTAGTGTAGGACCCTATTCTATAGCAGACAAATCATTGGTGATGTTTTTTCTTGATTGCCAGCAAAATTTATGCATAAGGTAGACAGTGTTGCTCCAACCTGTGCTATATGCAGCCCACAAAGAACAACTGCGGGGATGGTTACGTAAATGCTTTTGCATGGCCTGCATGTTTGGTCCACAGTTGTATGAAATACGATAAATTTTTGTTAGAAAAGGAAAATATTTCCCCAGAAGTCATACATCTTGGAGAATTTACACTGAATTTTTCACCAGACACTATTTTTAAAATTTCTGTACTCCATTTCATCTACACCAAAAGTATTTCATGCAGCATAGGAAGCCGAATGTCTTTTAAAGTCTTGCTCTTTTAGCCACAGAGAAAAGTCCTAAATCCTTGATGTTACTGTGATGTGCTTCGAGCATCTAGAATGATAGATGGGATTGTTGAAGAATTGTTAATGCGTTGGTTATGTGCACTTTAATCTCCACTTATGATGATTCTTCTTGGAGAAAAAAAAGCATCCATTTGCTTTAAATGATGACAGCAAATAAATATTTTTATTGTAACATATAAATTAATCATCTCTTCTAGTGCAGGGTGTTAAGTACTTTCCAAATGCCAAATCAATTTCTGCTGAGTGATGCTTTTCTACAATTGTATGACATTATAAATCAAATGTACATAAAGTATTGATTGACATGTTGGCTTTTAACAATATGAACTGTATGTATACAGTTGTTTGATAAACTTTTTGTAATTAAATATTTGCATTTTTTTAACTTAGTGTATAAATAAATGACCTGTGGTAGTGAACATCTTTTATGTTGTTTTGCTTTTTGATTTTCTAGTCTTGTTGGAATTGTTGATCTACCAAATGGCAAAGGGAAATATTTTTGAATAATCAGAAGGCCTAAAGCTTTTTAAAATCTTTTGAGCTTCACTTTTTTATTGTGATTTTTGAGAGTTTGTATGTATAGATTTTGTTTGTTTTTACAAACTTTTACAAAATATTTTATGGAAGCTTTATCCTGTGACATTTATAAACTAAGCATAAGCACTGTTAAGAATCTCATAGCTGTTGACATGTTTGAAAGAATTTGTATTTAAGTCATGCTGGGCGCTCTGAACTGTTTTTGTGGTTCATTCCTTTCCTTTTTCCGGTTCCGTATTTTGCATCTCTCTAGCTGCTGTTGATTATTCCTACAGCTTTTTCTGATCTGACCTTGTATGAAGCAGAACTTTGCTTTGTAGAGCCCTGCAGTTTGGACTGGCGCTTAGTGAGTGTGGTTTCTTAATTCAGAATAAACATAATTCATATCAGCGTGAGAGGTAATAATCATAGCAGTATGGATTAGTGATCAGGCAACTGGGACCTACCTGTTCCATTACTAGAAGTACAGGAAGCTGAGCTGTGGCTTTCCTTTTTAACGTGTAGCCATTTCTGCTTATGTGATGGGAAAGCTGTAAGGTTGGTCTTTGTTTATAACTGGTTAGTTGTTTCATGATTAGGTGAATCATATTTGGTACATGCTTTGTATCTTTTTAACATTTGAACAGTTAATGTTTTGCTTGATCCAACATAAAATGTAAGGGGTGTCTTCCACAGATTTTAGTCCTTTGAAGTACAGAGATTGTTAGCCTGTTGTCCATCTGTTTTATCTTTTATGCCACTACGTTAAAACTTTTCAAGCCTTGATAGCATTGTTTTGACCTGCAAATAGGATTTAGATCTGTAAAGTGCTGAAAGGAATTCTGTGATACATAATATGTGAAAAGGGAAGTGAAGAACAAGAGGAAAAAGTAACTTTCTGTACATGTGTAGAAAAGGCTTCTCAATCAATAGTTATGTTTCAGAGGAGATGCAGTTTGGATTTTGCTAAACACACAGGGCAAACTGATCTTCTCATCTTTCTCACAATGAAGTATCTGGTATATTCAGTTGGAATGCAATTGATTTAAGCTGACAATACTTACTGTGTAAGTATCATGTGGAGTTTAGCTTAGGTATTTCATAATAAGCAGGTCTTAAACTTTCCAAATGCATTTGAATTTTGGCACTTTGTCCTAGTGTGTTTGTTTTTAAACTGTAAAAATGGACTATTTATAGTCAGGGAACATCTTGCTCTATATTTGTAAGCCAAGGCCTGCGTAAGTAGCTCACCACCCCCATCAAGTGGTAAGAGATGATTAAGTACTGAAATTTTCATTCATTTTGAAAACCTATGTTGTCTTCCCACAATAGGTTCAGTTTGTTCTGTGTGAGGTTTTGTTTGGTTTTGTTCTTTTTTTTTTTTTCTTATAAGTAGAAAGGAAAAAACAGGCTTAGACTTTTATCAAAAGGGAGATGTGCTAATACAGCTTCCCATCTCCTGGAGAAATTCTTCAAATATTACTGTGGGAAAGAACAGCCTTTTTCCCACCGCTTTTTAGAGGACAAGGGAGAGAGGTATGGAGAAAGAAACCATGTGTTCAATAGACTTTGCATTTAAATAGCTAAAATCTTCAGTGCTTTAATCCATGTGAGGCTTTGAGCATCCTGGTCTAGTGGAAGGTGTCCTTTCCCATGGCAGAGGGAATGAAACTTAGATGATCTTTAAGGTCATTTTTAACCCTAACCTTTCCATCAATCTGTGATAACGGATTGACAGGTGACAGCCCTGTCCAAACAGCGTTTTACATGTGGCAAAGGAAGCTCTATTCTGAGGGCACGTGATCATTCCTAAGAAAGTTCTTTACTATGCTGTTCTCAGGCAGAGGCACAGTTAGTCCTGGAATTCAGACCAGGTAGCCAGTATATTACCTCTGGAATGGAATTTGCAGTCTGTAATTGAATCAAAAGCACAGCATGTATTCAGTAAACCTGATATTTCCTGGAACTGCCAGCCTAAATGTACTTGCATGGCATTATGTATGCTTTTGTTTCTCTGCATGGAAAATGGTCTTGATGGATCAGATGTGACTTTCGCCATTTAAGACTCATTACTGTTTTTTTCTGGAACTACCAGCCTGGAAAGCTGAAAATTGATGTTTTGAGCTGACTTCTGTTTCAGTGCACTGTCAGTCCTGCATGCCTCACTTCTAGAAATTTAACTTTCACAGATGTTGCATGAAGGGTTTGAAGGCTGAAAATAATCTGACAGATTCACTAGCAGGCAGAGGGCCTGAGGTTAAGTGTGGTGCTGAATGCAGTGTTGAAAGGAAGAAATTCCTACTGCAGTATAAAGATTGGTTGGGTAAATGGAATAAATGAGGGGATGAAGTATGTGTTAAGCACTAACATTTTAATAAAATTGGTAAAATGAGTAATTTAGCCCTAGTTACCGTAGGCACTGAGACAACATCAGTTTCTGATAGGGATTTTGTAAGTTAGGATTGTTTCAGGTGGTGATGGGTTCAAAAACAGGCCTTGTAGGTAAACTTTATGTTTGATATTTGTAAGCTTTACAAGTGTCAATGTTGCTCTTTCAGTTTGGTTTTCTGTATGAAAGAGTATAAATGTATAGGACTCAGGCCATTTAGTAAGGCAGTAATCTCCAAAATTTCCTAGAAGAGGTATTTTAACCACAGACATGATATTTTTTGTAAGATTTGACTTGCTAGATTTGTTTTTAAATCTGTCTTAAATTTTAGGACATAGTAATTTCTTTGAAAAATAGAAGCATACAGAAAGCACACTGTTCAAGAGGTGGTTAGCAGCAGTAGAACTTGTGTCTTTTATTATTACAGTGTCAATTCAGAAGGAAAATCTTCAGACATCACCACTATCTGCACAAATAGAAGCAAGCTGGAATAGGACAACAGAAATTAAAATAATCTGCATTATTTCATTAAACAGGGCAACATTAGTGGGTTCTCCTTTTCCTATAAGTAAAATAAATCTGAATCAATTGGCCAGAGCTGGAACATCAAATTTGCTTTCCCTTCGTCCCCCTGCTCCCATGCTCTGGAGATCCATGATGGTGAAAGCCTGCCTGCAGGTGGCAGTAAATTTATGCTGAAGTTACTTAATGGTAGTTTAGATTATGTCTAAATCCTGTTAGATTTTTTTTCGCAGTTTCTCTTAGTTATAGCACAACTACAACTGGTTTTAATCCTAGTGCACACTAATTAAAGGATATTTGGAAAGAACAGTACTAGGAGTTCTAAAGGAGGATTATCTTTTGCTACTATACAGTGAAAGGAAATTGCTATGTAAAGCCTTAGGAAGGAACAGAAATGGATTAGATTCTGTCTAGTTGCCATAGAAACAAAATATGTAATTAAACAAAATGAAATATATTACATCTCTTACACTGATGAAGGTGCTTAGGAAAGGTGGGACAATGGAATGAGTGTTTTAACCTGCAACACCAAACCCAGAAATAAACAGAGGGTTCAGGTTTATTTTTCTAATGCAATTTTCACTTACTGTACTTTTTGTGCTTGGTTAACTAAAACCAAAAATGTTTTGCTTTGTAGGGTGAATCTATAAAAAGGAATGTCAATAATAATAAGTAATGCAGTGAAAATTTACGTTGATACTGTTGCAGATTAATAACATTAATATTATGTGGTACGAATAATACAATTAAATGAATCGTAAGCACATGCCTTTTTTTGAAAATAGCGAAGAGTATGAACAGTTTAAGTGCACTTTAAAATAATTTTTAGCAGATCGCTTCAGTGTTTCCTATTCTATAAGATTATCTGAACAGTTTCGTACCCTTGCTCTGTAGCTACTAAAGACAATTTCTTAACAAAAACTGTGTGTCGAAAGAACTTCCTTTTAGCCAGAGAGTAAGTGCTGCGGGTTTAGGATGTTTCAGAGCCAGCAGTTACTGCCAGGCGCCAGGAGAGGGCACTTTGAGGTTTCTCTTGAAACACTATTTACTTTTGAAAGTTTAACTCGAGTTCTCAGACTTTTCTTTTTCATTCTTCTACAGTAAAATTTCACTGCTTAAAGTTCAGATGTGTAGCAGTGATTGTTACTTCTCTTTGTTAGCTTAACTCCTAAGGTGACTACATTCTGCTATTTATAAATCGAGGAGGCTTATTGCCATGGTAAGATCTCTTATTCAGCACGTCTCAGTGTGTGGCCCTGGGAGGTGGATGGAAACTGGTGAGCTTTGTATTTTGCACTACCAACACCACCCTTCCAAAAGAAAAAAAATAGAGAATTATGGTATATGATTCTTACCTTTATTGGTCAGAGCAAAGGAAAAGAAGGAAAAGAAAATCCTGCACTCAGTTCAATGTATGACTTCAAGTTCGGGTGATTATGCCAAAACATGGCTAAAATATCAGAATCTACCTTACACAGACAATGTTGACCTTGAAAGTACTTTATGTGGCACATCTACATTTGCTTGCTAGGCTTCTATGTGGAATGAATAATTTCTTACAATCCTGCTGAGGGCATAGCAGCCTTGATTTAGCACACCTATTCCCAGGGCTCTGCACCTCAGGGTGGAAACAAACAGGAGGAATCACTGAATGGACACGGAGCCAGCTCTGCTGCAGAGGCAATCCAACATCTCTCCTCACTCAAAACCAAAAGGGAAATAGAGAAAAGGGAGAAAAAGACTGAATTCTTAGAATTTTCTGGGGTAGGAATTTATTTGAGATCTGCCTGACTTTTATTCCTTGAGCAACCAGTTGCCTCGTCTTCAGGTGTGTGTGTTGTTATGTTTGGCTATATTCACACTGATTTCTAAAGCATCTGAAGCATTAGTCCAGCTAACAAACCCTATCAGTGTAAGTATCTTTAAAATAAAAATCCCCCCAAACCCTAGAAAAGTGCATTGACTTTCCTCCCCTTTTTTGGAGGAGGGGGGAGCAAGGTTAGGGTTAGGTTAGGGGTGTTTAAACACATTTAAATCTGCAATATTTTATTATACCTGCCTCTGCTAAGACTTCTGAATGCACAATTCTTCAGTTTTTCAACAAAGTTGCTTAGAGTTTTTCGTAACTACAAAGCCCACTGTAAGTGATAAACTGTTTATTAAGTGTTATCACTAGAAATTTTGTATTATCTCACAGTAATGAAAAATTGTCACAATTTACCTCTTGCCTTAAATTAACACACTGCTGTGCTCCAGCAGTGTGGTCAGGATCTGTAAAATACCAAATTTCTAATTTTTTGTGGCTAACACTGCACCAATGTTCTTGTGCTTACTAATGTAATTACAAATTACTTGACTCCTAAACCATCTACAACTTCCTAAAGTTGAATTGAGACAATTCAATGTTCTTTTGATCCCTGATTTTGTTTTAACCAACCACATAATTTCCAACTTTTCTTATCTTACAAAACGAGAGGTAGGGAATGGCACATGCCCCAAACCTCAGGGGACCAAAGTTGAAGGTCTTTTTTCAAGCCTCTTTTCAGCCTCTTTTTCAAGCCTCAAGCAGTCATGCAGCTCAGTCTGTTTTTAGTGCAGCCGCTGCCCTGCTAAGTTGCCTGAATACTGGTGGTGCCCTAGAAATTGGAAATTAAGGACAAGCCCAATCCCTGAAACGTGTGGGGTATGTCTGGTTTTTTGTTTGTTTATTTTCTGCCTAACCTCACCTGGCTTGTTTCTTACCGCTGTTGCCAGCCTTTCTGAAGCTGCAGGCAGCCAGCAGAAGGCATTGGGTGCTGTCTAGTGGCAAAATTGTTCAATATGAAAAAGCCCTACATGGTGGTGGTGCTAACCACATACTGAAGCGCTTCTAGTAGACATGAATGATAACGTATGCAACAACTTCATCAAGCCAAAGTGCAAGTCCCTGAGGTTTGGTGCTGAGGACATTCTCTGCAGGTCTGGGATACACAGCTTCAGTACCTGTCCAGAAATGGGTGTGTGTTTGAATCAGAGATGTTGTAGCCACCTGCAGGCGATGGCTCCGTCTTCGTGCTTGCTCTTGCCTCAAAATTAGGCAAGGCTTTGCTACTCGGTTTCTAGGTACTACTGAGAGTTTGGCTCTTAATCTCTGCACTCCACTTATCTGTCCCCATTTGCAAAATAGCACTTCCTTGTGGGGAAGCCATGAGGTTTAAGGTATTTGGCATTATCAGATTATTTGGTTGTGGGGAGCCCTAGAACTAACAAAAATAAATAGGGAGTTATATTACACAGAATGTATTTTGAGCCCAACACAATAAATAAGTTATTTTGCATTTAAAACTATGAAGCAGGATCTAGTTTTTAGTCATTCAAGGATTATTTTATTGGAATGATTATTAGATTGAAGAACAAGAATAACTCCAGTAAGGCAAAATCTGTGCATGGTATGTGATCAATAGCTGACCTTTTCATATTTTTTATTATTTTAACAGCAAGAATCAAATCACAAATCAGTTTTGTGAGTGTGTAATTTCTGTCTCCAAAACTCACTTGTGATGAACAGCCTAAAACTCAGCACCTATGGAAAAAGTTGTGAGATCATGTGATAAAATATATTATTAGTCGCACAACAGTTACTAAATTCTCATCTTTGTCCAGGGTCTTTAATTCTCTGATTGTGTGGTCTTGCTGCTTGTATCACTGGAGTATTCATTATATCTCTAAATAGAAACCAAAGGAAAGCTTTTTGGGATGAAATGCATTTTTGTTTTGTTTTGTTTTGTTTTGTTTCTTAAATCCTTCCAGTGTTTGCATTTTAAATAGTTTGAGATGCACATAAATATTCCTAATGATTAGGCAGTAGTCAGCCAACTCCAACTTGCCTACAAATGAACATTTTTAATCAGGCTTCATCTGAATGGGCCTCTATCATAAAAATTTCACACACAAACTTGGAGAAAGCTCATTGTTTCTCATTTTAAGTAATGCTCATTCTTTGTGGGTTTCGGTTGGTTGGTTGGTTTGTTGGTGGTGGTGTTTGGTTTTTCCCTTCCTGGGATATAAATAGCCCAGTATTGTTCGAAATTGTATAGAATAATCTTTTTTCCTCATTATGTGGGATTCAGGGTGTGGGTTGCTTTATTATTCTACTTTATAATGAAAGAAAGATTTTTGTTACAGAGGACTGACCATATCCCATATTTTATTTTATGAAGAAGGCTTTCACAGCAAGGGCTATCTCCTGATACCTAGTATCAGGCTAATCTCTTTATCTCCAATTTTAACTTTGGAAACATACATAACCAGAATGTTAGCAATCACATTTGGTGATAATAATTTGGATAAATTTTCAGCATCACCAGCTTTTAGGATTTGGTATCCCTTCCTCGGAAGGAGCAATTCCAGTGTGAGTGGGAAGCCGCTTCCCTGGCCTTACGATTACAACCCTCCAGCCAGAACTGGGCAGCAGAAGCAGTCCTGGGGCTTTAAAGGCAGTAAGTGGACGATGTTGTAGTTGGTGGAAGAGGAGCAAGAATGACATTAGCCTCAGCCCTCAGGTCTCCTCTAACTCCCTGCAAAGGGAACAACAACATAGGCTGTTACCGCCCACCCACAAGTTCTCACTCACTGTAGCAAAGTGCTTTCTCTGAATCCTCTTGCTGCCTTGTCTGATGTAATTAAAGCTGATGAAGAACATTTTAGAGTGAAACGACTGATGGACAAACAGGAGGTGTAGTTGAATCAGTCTCATTTGCTTGGAAAACTACACTAGGTATGAGTATTTATTATCTAAAATAGTGAGCAAGGAAACCAAAGTCAGGAATAGGGTTTTGCTCCTTTTGCATTTTTTTCCCATAACTTTTATAGTACTTTATGCATGAATTATAAATTTAAACCTAAATACTCATAGTACTGCCTGCTATTTTACAGGTATCTTGTGGTCTGAAATTTCCTACAGAATATGTCAATTCTTTTCTAAACTGCTAGGGAATAATCTAATCTAATCGCAAAAAGAGTATTATGCCCATATATTAGGGTTTTCTGTGCATATCAGCATATTTAGAAATTCGTTTTTTATGGTTGGTGCTAGAAGTTTAAGTGTGTATAATAGATAGCTTTTTTTGGGGGGAGTTTTTTTGAGTGCTGTGAAGAATTCTTTAATAAAGCAGAAAAATAAACAGGCTTTGGTGATGCTTGACCAAGTGATGGGAGTTTTCCTGAACAGCTGCGGGCCTGTGCTACACTTCAGCGGCTTATATAGTGCATTTATAGCTTTGCTTTCAGAGCTGCATGTACACCTTGGCCACAGGATAAATGTTGCCAGTGAACTGTGATGGTGGAGTGTGCAGGCAACTCCCAGGTGGTACCAGTGACCACACCACCACGTCTTTACCTGAAAATGTGGCAACAAGTTCTCCGGTGAATGCTCTTTGTGTTTGACAGTAGAAATGAATAGAAATGTTTGAAGCAAATCCCACAAAAGCTTAAAAGCCCCAAATGGGGTAGAGATCAGCGCAGCATGCTGAGCACTGATTGGATCCCTGTCTGATGCTGTGCAGCTCAGGATTCCCAGTCTCTGAAGAGATGTAAAATCCTTTATACTATCCTCAGCTTTTTTATGGTATTAGCTCTGCTAAGTGGTATTTTAAGTGATAAATCAGAGTGTCTGAGTGCCTGTCTTATTGGCATCGTAAGAAACCAGGAACTCTTGGTGCAGAGCAATGGCACACTAATTTTGAGAGAAAATGTAAACCCAAAGCATACCAGTCTGTGTTGCCAGTATGACTTGCAGAGGGTAAATGTAAAGAGAAGGGTACTACTATAGTTGTTTTGAATGCCTAGTATTAAATTCCAACCATTTAGCTTTTTTTTTTTTATGCTGTAGATAAGTCTATTGATGTTATTTTACATTAGGTACTCTCAAAATACGAGGCCTATTCTCTCATACCTGAGAATACTGTGGATGAACTTTGCATTCCTGGAAGGTCTTGCTTACATGGAAGTAGAACTGCAGAGGCATAAAACTGGCTTTTGTAGATGTGCAAGTTCTGGAGGATTAGGCTTTTGGTGTTTAGGAAAGAGGGAGAACTATCTGTCATCTGTCCGATTTTATATTTGGAACTTCTGTACTGCTGTGATACCAAAGCTACTCTTTGTGTTATTGATAGTATCCCCTTGATGCTGGTAGGTACAAATCAAAATTTCTGTTGACTTTGTGTAAGATGTTATTTATCTTTTAATGCTTTGCACAAGATCTGTGTAGGAAAGCTGTGTTTATTTGTTCAGATTTATCACAGCTCCAAAATAATCTTATTTCAAGAAATGAAGTATTCTTTCTGTGACTGCATGATGGTTTGGGACATTATTATCAAGCCTATTTTATAAGCAGAATTACTTGCTGGAGGATGTGCTTTCCTGTAGAACCACAAATTTAGGTGCTTGTTGGTGACTCCATAGCAAAATCCAAGATCTCTTCCCACAGGTGCCTCATGGTGCTTGGCCTTTCAGACAGTCCTTTGCTGAGACATGACCCCCCACCTTGAGATATGGGCAGTGGGAATGGTGAGCTTTTTGCTGCTGTCTGAATTTGTCCCAGGTATGCTAGTGAATGCTGTGACAGATGTGGAATGGCTCAGTGCCCAGCTCCAAGGGGGTAGCAGATCTCTGTCCTGGCTGATGACTATAGGAGGAACACAGGAGCCTGCTGGTGACATGCTGCTCATATATGAATCCACACTAGAGGTGCCAGCATTGTACCAGACTGCTTGTGCACAGTAAACATACTGCTCATAAATCTAGATCTGGTAAAGGAGGTAACCCTGAGCTAGACACAGTTGTAGCCATCCTTACCCAGCTGTAGACTCACAGGCAAAGGCTCAGGCTGTGAGAGGGGCTGTTTTCAACACAGGTTGAATGGTACATTGCTGTACAATGTGTTAAGGGGTGTTTATGTATGCTGTATGGATCTCACTTTCTTTACTCTTTCTTACCTTAACAAGGTTAGAACATACTCCCTCCTTTGCCTACCTATACAAGCTAAAGGTACAGTGTATGTATAACTGTATCTGAAATTTACTCATCATCTGTTGGCAGCAAAGGCCATGTGTTCTATGAACATCCCACTCCTGGGTGCAGTGGAGAAATTTATCATAGAAAAAATCTACATACATGGGACTTATATTGGCAATTTATAGTTTAAAATGACTATATGTGGCAACTTCATATTCGAAAAAATGAAGAAATACAATATGTATGATTTTTCTCTTAGACACATGCTTTTCCTTTTTAGAACTGTTTCATTTTAACAGTCAGTGCACGTGCTGCTGCACAGCTAAAGAACACTTGAAAAAAGTTGTGTGACACAGGTATTCTGATGGATGACTTTTGCTATTTTTTGTTATTGGATGCTGTATTTTCACTTTTATTTCCAATATGGATTTGTATTACAATGGTTGCATTTTTCTGTGAAGGACAACTAATGTACTAAGCAGTCAAATGCAGGGCAGTAATTAGTCTGGGAGAGATCAAAGGGTGCTCTTCTAAATCCCAACAATTTGATGGTGGTGAGCAAAACCCACAGTCTTTCTTTTGCCTTGGTCTCCTATTAATTTCCACTCTTGTTTGCTGCAGAACAGGTGCTTTCTTGTCAATCCAGTGCACTGCTTGAAAAAAATCCATTTGGATGTAAGAAATGTAATTTCAGTGGGCTTAGTAAAACATCTATTCTTTCACTTAACCTTTCTCTTCCATGAGTGACTCTCAGGAAGAAGAAATTCCTTGAGCAAAGGTGTATCTAAAAGCCATCAAAACGCAATACAGGAGGAAACTGTGTCTGAAGACAGTGACATGTTCTGAGATATGAATTAGTCTGGGTCTTTGCTGAGTGATAGCACAAACTGTGTGATTTAAAGGGGGAAAATAAAAAGAGTGAATATGAAGAACCAAATACGCTGATGAGAAGTTGCAGGGCTGGAATGGTAGTGTTAACAGCCCACCACTAGTGTTGTCAGCAGAGAGATTTCTTCCTTAACGTACCTCGCTGAGCTAGGTGATCTCTTGAAAACTATTTCAGCCCAGAATTTTCATTATTTCATGACTTCAATGATTTGATTTCATGATTTCAATATCTCAGTATTTTGGTTGCTACTCAAAGTCCTGTTCTCTCTCCTTTCTCTGCCCTATATTTTGAAGTGCGTAGGGCAAAAAAACAGGTTTGATTCAAGTTCATTTGTCTTTAAAGCAGAGGCTACTGCTGCACTCTGCAAGAAGAGAGATGATGGGAGCACATCTGTGTTCCTGTCTGGTGTGGATGGCGAATGAAGCAGCAGAAAAGGAAATCCTTGCCCAACTAGGAGGAAAAGGTAAGATCACCAATAACCCCAGCGCTTCACTATGGGAGGAAATGACAGAGCACACTGGAGTGGAAGATAGCATAGAAGTTGCAGGATACCTTAGGATGAAGTGGAATGAAAAGAAAAGAGCATCACACTGCAAAAAGCATTCCACAGCCATAGTGTGTCCTTCCCTTTACTGTTTGTCTCTCAGCCTGTCTAGTGAAGAATATTTTGATAGTCTCTTGTATGTGAGTGGGAGAAAAGAGATGGGGATGGCTTCTCTATGGGCTTAGACCTCTGCTACTACATGCTGGTCTGAATTGTGGTCCCTGTGGGATTCTCCCACTCTCTGGTTTTATGTGAACTGTTGGTAGATTACAGAGGCAGTGAAAGGCTCTCTCCCCTTGCCTGGCTGAAAACTGTGTCAAAGGCTTATTAAACTAAGACAGTGCTTGCTTGCTTCTAGTATTGGTGGGAGAACTGTTATTCACTCCCAGATTTAATTCCTGCAGGACAGAGTAGCTGGAATCAAATACTTCTCCCTGTTTCGCAGTTAGCTACGTACATGGAAAAGCCCTCTGGTCATCACATCTTTCCCACAGAGATCTGTGACCATTTAAAAGTCTGGTCATTTTCATAAGTATTTTGTGAATGATAGAAATCCACACATGTTTTTCCTACAAGTTATCCATAGACATTCTTTGCAACAGGATTGGTTATTTTTTTTTTGTTATTGTTCATGCCTTCGTATTACGGAATGTTCAAGAATGTGCTCAGCTCTGATTTGACTGGTCTGTGCTGATGGGAGAACTGCACCTTCCCCTGAGTCTGCAGCATGTTTGTATCCTGGAAGGCCAAAAAACTTCTGTGTTCCAGACACTGTAAAGCTGGATACAGTTGTTTTACTGTTGGAGAGGGCGCTTTTTTGTTTTGTTTTGTTTTGTTTTCTTTCCCATTGAATGCAGATATTGTTGTACACCATTGTACATTGCATTGTCAAATGGTGGGGCAGCGGTTATTTTCTTGCTCTGTAACAGGTGGGCTGACTGAATCCTTATGACATGCAGACAACCTGCAAATACAGCCAAATGGAACTGAACTCTATTGCTGCAACTGTTTTAATGGGGGTTGTTTCAGTGGGGATACTACTTGTCATTTTCAGGTTATGAACAATCTCTTTGAGTTTAATTTTTAAATTATCAGACAATTGTAAAGACATTTAATTCAGGTAGCCAAAATGCAACTTTTTAAATGTGATATGAAGGCTTTTAAAAACAGTTCTTTAAAAAGGAGTCCATTTGCATTAAAAAAAGAGCACATTTTCTCTTACTGCTTAATTTCTTTTGCTGCTTCTATTCTGAACTCCTTTGAAGTGACAACATCTGAGATCTATATAAAGCTCAAGTGCTGTGTATGTTTACATGAATGATGTGACATTAAGTGGTTGACCTGCCTATTATAGAATTTGTGAGACACAGAATTTTTTATTACACAGAGATAAATGTCACACTATGGAGAACTGAAGATGCTGCTTCTCAGTAGAAATGAAGCCGTTTGTAAGCCAGCTGTAACATTTTAAACACAACTGTTCTTTGCTTTTTCATTTAAATAGAGAGAATTAAATCTTGATTTTTTTCCCCATCTCCTCAGGGTACCAACCAGTATTGTAGAAAGTGATCTGGCTTTATATTTGGATATATTAAAAGTATAGTAAAAAGTGTAAGAAAAATTATTCTAGCCAAAGCCTGCTTTAATGTAAACAGACAGTGTTAAGCATGTCTGTAGGGGTGATACAGTACACATACAATATTCCAGGCCTCACTATATGTTCTCTTGCCACATAACATAGTGAGAAGACCTGGGTGAACAGAAGCAACCAGCATTGCAAATACTAACATTCTGAAAAGCAAGTAGGAGCTATTACTTGTGAATTTTAGAAAGATTTAAAAAAATGAATTAAGAAAATGAATGTTGTCCTGTGAAACACTTTGGCACATACATTAAGACCAAAAGTTGTGTAAAAAGAGCTGTTGTACCAGCTAGTACCCAAGACTCCTGCTCCTTCCTGTGGGAGAGGCATCAGGTTCCTCAGTTTGCTGGCCATGAGGGACAGCAACACGAAAGGGGAATTTTTAGAAGTGTAGAATTGGAAACATGGAAGGAGAAGGCCAGCTGTGAAATTATTGCAGTTCATGGTTTTGTACACATTTATAACAGCATTGAAGACTAAGTCATACAAAACAGCAGGAGTTTCTATCCTGATTTAAAGTTCCACAGAGGTCTGCAGAGGCTTTATGGTCATAGGCATAGAGAGAAAAAGAAAGCAGAAATAATGAAAAGCAGGTGATTCTGCATTAAGTGAACACAGTTTTCCTTGGGGAAAATTAGTTCGAAAAGGTTTCTTGTTGTGTTATTCTGGTAGAATCTTTTATGACATCCCTTTGAAATTGTATAGCAGCATTTAAGGTCAAAGCATAAAAAAAATTATATTTTTTTTCTGGATTGAAAACCTCTGAGAAGTTCTAACTGTAATGGAAGTTATTACAAAGTGTGTAATGATGATGAACACTGCTTGAGGGGTTCTTCAAGTCTGCAGGTTAGACATCTTCTTAGACAAAATTTCTGTTAAGTTTTCTGGAACATTTTTATGCTGGATGTGAAGTGGAAAACAAGTGTTATCAATTAGCAAACAGTAAAGTGCTAGGGAAAACATTTATTTTATCAGGATATCTTTTCCATTTCCTTATGTCTTTTGAAAGCTTAGAGAAAGCAAGCAAACATGTATAAAGTTCCATGCAAAGGGCCATAGAAAACCTGATGTAAATGGAAAGATGTCTATAAAGGGCTCATTTATATCTTATGGTGATTTCTCTATGTATTTATAGAATTTAAAGCAAAACTTCTTTTTATTCAGTAGACCTTCCTACCGTTTTCAATAGGCAATCATATATCTCACTGACAGGTTGACTTAATGATTATTTGAAAATGTTATCACTCTTTATCACAATTTTTAATGTTATCAGCCTGAGATTGTAATAGCTTTGTTACCCATAAGTGAAGAACATATCAGTAAGTAATCCAAATCATATCCAGACTGTTAAACATAGAAATAAACTAAAATATTAGTTCAGTGACTGCATTGATATAATGAATCCTGTATTCATAATAATGGATTTTGAAAAAAGTTACAGCAGTTCTGAGAAAAAACCTCCTTCTGATGGTAGATCTATGCACCATACCACGTGATGCCAATGGGAATATTCCACCTGTATCTCGTTAATCTCAGCACTCTTTCTCAATTCTGTCATTATGGTGGATTTGCTTTGCGTTGGAGTGGAGAAATGTTGCATCTGTTTCTTGTGCAGAACTGGCTACTCCCTACTTCATGTTTCTGGCCCACGGTTTCTCTTCTGTCTCTGTAGAGTAGAAGGTGTCCCCTGCAGGTAAGCAGGGGATTCAAATGAGAGCCAAAGTCCAAATAAGACATTTCTTCACCCAGGTGAGGGTTATAGGGCGCTTTTTTGTTCTTTACAAAGGTAAAGGGAGTTTACCTTTGTAGCGCTGTGCTTAATTCTCTTCCTAAAATCTTCTGGGAATTGTACTTAACCGATTCACTGTGGAATAAAGACCTAGAACAGTGGTGTGTTCTTCTGTTTCTTTGTGTGATTCAAGGTCCTGGGTTTTGGGTTTTGGTTAGTTTTAGAGTTGAGCAAAGCTGCATCCATGACCTGTGGCCTGTCCTGACTGATTGCTTGTAATTGTGGGAACCCCTTTCGGAATGAATCCTATCTCAGACTCTTTGAGTGATGGAATTTCCCCAGGCAGGGGAATTTTCTTTAGTGTTTTTGTTTTCTCCCCTTCTGTCTCATATGAAGGATTTGAAAATGAATGCAAGTCTTTAGGCCTAAGCAAGGAAGATGCCTGTCTTGTTCAGAAGTAATGTGTTTTGTGGAGATGTTTACTTCCCTTCTGCTGCACATTTACCACCTACTATGAACGCAGCAATGGAAATTCATAGACAAAGTTATGAGTTGTTAATTAGAGCAGAAACTGTGGCAGTTCTTTGCCTTGGATGTGCTTTGCAAATTCACTTTGTATAGATGCTGCATTCAGAATTGTTAGGAGCCTTGTTTTTATTGTGTTCTGTTTTGTCTCTGAAACATTAGAGGTGAACATTGTACTCAGCTGAGAAGAAAAGATATTCGTGCTCATAGTGGATGTGAGTGCAACTATGTTCTGATTTAATTAATTTTTTTTAAAATAATCAAAATAACTTAGTGTGTCCTCTAAGAATGAATGAAATGGTGTAATAATGTGTCCTGTGCTGTTGTGAATACTGAAGCAGTTTCCATTCTTGCTCACAAGGTCCAATCTTGCAGCTCAGAAAAAGTAAGGGAATTTATTTATGTGTACATTAAAACCCAAGTTTTCTGCTTCCCACAAAATGAGAATTTAACATTGCCTACAGTTGGTGTGAATAGTAAAAGGAACAGGAAACAAAAACGTCCTTTGGAGCTTGGTTCAAGGGGGTCTGACACACTACAAGAGATCCACATGACATCTGCACATTTTTCTGTACGTTAGCACTGGAAAGAGGATAGAATTACCAGGAAATGTTGCCCTGTGGTTTCTGTATTGAAGTGGCTCCATCTGTGCCACCTGTGGATGACATGATTGGAGCATTAGTTCTTGCTCTGCCTTAGCACTATTGATAACTCTGCTTAACATCGCCACAGGGGAGGCTTTGTTGGAGGCTGCAGTCACTTCGCCTGAGCAATGGTGTACATTGGCTCCTCCATTCAACCCTTTTTTCTGACATTATCGCATTTGAATGGGCCACCAGTGAAGCCATTCAGTGAGAACATGCAGCGGGGCTCCTGGGTGGCCCGGCACTGAGCCCAGCACCCCCGTTAATGGACTGCCGGCCGCAACCCATTGAGCTCCATGAACTCGGTGACCAAAGAGAAGTGAGACAAAGATGTCCCTCAGCGCAATGTGTAGGTCAGGGCTGGACAAAAGCAGATAGTGACAATCAAACCTGTTTGATTGCTCCACTAAAAGGGGATGCCTACCACCATGGGCCACCGTTCCTGCAGGGGCTGCGCCCTGGGCTCCTCTCTGCACATCACCCAGGCCTTGGGGCTGCACTGGCATGGCAGCTCTGAGCACCTAAGTGAGCTCTTGCTCTGCTCACAGCAGGCTTTGCATTCTCCTTAAGCTTGCAATCAGAGTAATTATCACTGCAGTTTGCTTCTAAGCGTGCATATAACCCTCTTGTTTGTTCACCTATACAGTGCACACACGCTTATTCTTACGTAAAATGTTAGAGGCAGCTGAGTGAGTTAAGTGCAGGATGAAACTTCTCTCATCTGGCTATTTGTGCATATGATTTTGACAAAGGTAGCAATCTTTTTGAAATGTTCGCCCAAGATTGGTGAATTCAAGATGGAAAGTGGCAGATACTGTGTCGTATCTCTCACTCCCTTAAATAAAAAATACGTTCGATATAAAAATCCCTTCTGCTGAAAGAAGGTTTTTATTGCATTTTGCTAGTGATTAAAAACCAGTTTTAAAAAAATTTGTGGTTGTTGTTGTTTTACTTCTGGCTTACATCTGCTGAAATTAACAGCTGCTATTTACAACTGTTAAAACTATTCTGTTACATAAGTTGGACAGCAGGTAATGAGAGTTTTCCTCTAACAATTAAGGAAAAAAGTTGGAGGTGGGAGTTGGCGGCTCTGAGCTCTGTACTGGCCTACATCTGAGATGGTCTGATTTGGATCGGTGGCTTGAGAACTGTTCCTTGGCTTGGAATAGGGACAGTATGCAAGACTACACCTGTCCTCACATCTTTGTGGGCTCTTCCTGTAGTCCTTTGGACAAGGGGTAATGGTTTTCCTTGAAGATTGACTGAGCTGTGTTAGAGCAGCTAACAGAGCTGTGAGAAACATCCTGAACTCCAAGCAGGGGTTGCGAGTTCAGCTGTCAAAGTTGTTCATTTGATGAACTGACTGGGGATACACATTCTCTATTTATCTGTGTGTATCTTTGCTTTCAACGTTGTGAAAATATCCCCTCAAAAATCTGTATGGGTGATGCATGTCCTGCAGCTAGGGGGAACCGTGTACATGCCACTTTGTATTACACATCCTGCACCTCATTTCCCACTTTCTTCAGGAAAAACGCTTAGGGCTGAACTGATACCCAGATGATGTGTATTTGCTTGTGATGCCATGATGATTTTTTGCTTTTTCTTTTATACCCCTTTTATACACTTTTTTATATAGCTTTTATGTATTCTTAGTGCTTCTAACCTACATAGTTATAATTCTTCAAGTTTGATAACTTCCCTTAGACCCAATATCCCGTTAAGCCAAGAGACCAAACATTCTGGAAACCCCAGACACCAAGGTCCTCTCCAGCACACATTCTGTAAACAAAGATAGGCCCATCCAGGGGGAGGGCTCCTCATGAGGGGTCTCGCTGGAGTCCCTCACTGGGGAATCTTTGATTGATAGATATGCTAATTTTTGCAAGGCATATAATTGTATACTCATCACATTGTGCGTGGCCATTTTCTTTGGTGGGGACTTTGGGGTGCATTTCGATGTGCATTTCAGTGCACCTAAGGATTCTTAAATAAATACCAAGGTAAAAACCCTTTCCCCTCTTAACTGTGTTCAGGTCTCTTAATTTTAAGACCAGGAAGAGGCGTCACTTGGTGTAATCCATCTCCCGTGGAACTAACCTTGCCTTTTCTAGATCACTTCTCCTGCCTTCAAGGTGCATGTGAGTTTTCTGCTGCAGCAGATAATATGATGAGCTCTCAGCCTCTTTTTAGTATCGAATTTCCATTTTGATTGAAGATGAAGGAAGGGAAATAAATGAGTAATTTTCATTCCTTGATATTATAATGCCTTACACCAAATATTCTCTACCAGGGTTTTCTTCTGCTTTTGAGTTTTCACCAAAATAGATCTAGCCTTAAAGACCTCAGAGAGAAGAAGGGAGGAATGTGGATGTAGAGGTAGAAAAAGGATGTTGAAGTGGTAAAACTTAGCTGAAAAATACTGTGGGCATTCTAACTCCACACTTCATTAACTTTGAGTAGACTTGGTTCCTGGACTGTGAAACATGAAGTTGAAATTGACAGTATGAGAAGAGAGTTCTAGGAAGAAAAGACAAGAATTGGAGAGAAGTCCTTTCAGATTTCTGAAAAAGACAAAGGGAAAAGGGGACCAAAATAAAGACAGTGAGATAGATAAAACAGAGGAGGAGATACTTGAGACTTATTTTCTCAGAGGAGATTAGAGAGATCTAATGAAAAACAAATACATGTAGAATGGCAGGAATGGCTGAGACAGTGTGTCAGCTGTGAGTGTTTGAACCTAGAGGTCTTACATCTTAGCCCCATTTTTCAGTGATAAAACAATTTCCTGTATTACATAAACATCCATGACTTTGTATACCTTTTGGCGCCATTGCAATTGTGCAAAAAGCATTTACTGCTTTTTCAAGACCAAACAAGAACTTGGCAAGAGAAGCTTTGGAAGAATGAGTGAGAAACCTTCCTCATCTTGGTATGTTTCGACTATTGCTAAGCAGATAAGATAAGATGCTGTCAAATCTCTCATGCTATTATCTTAAACACAAACAGAAAAAGCAGTATGGGGAGCATGTGATTCTGTATGAGAAAACAGTAAATATAATTTTTTTTTAATGACTGCAGGTAAATTGGTACCTTCAGATATAGAATAACAAAAAACAGAGGTCGCTGCGTCTATCTATTGCTTTTAGAATCAAATTTCAGCTGCAGCAGTACAGAAAATTATTCCTTTCCCTCAAATGGCTATTGAAGCATACAAAGCTCAGAACTGACTAGATCAGAGCTGTTGGGGCCAAGGGCAAAGCAAGGACACAAGATTATGCTGTCAGTACTAAAAAAAGTCAGTGTTAGGAGAAGCAGTGCAGTCTCTGGGGGGCAGCACACTACCACCTCCCGTGCCGGGATCTTACAGCACTTCAACTGCACACATCACCTTAGAGGAATAATTGCTTCTCTTGCTAAGTCTTCTGAAATCTTGGCTTTGATTTCACCAGACCTCCTACAATAAGTACCTTGAATTTATTTTTATGCATTTATTGTAGGGCTTTGTTACTTAAAATGTAGTGACTTTGCAAATACTACCAGTTTTATGCGTGCAGCCGTATCAGTTTAGTTCCGTTACGTTCTTGCCTCCTGGTAACCTGGTATAAAATTACCTGTCAAAAATGTTTCTGGTAATTTTTTTTTCCTGCTTCATGACTGATATTTTCCATCAGGGTCCTGACACATGGAAAACCAGTCCTTTAGAAAGGATGGGGGTTTTTTCACTTCTTGCCAAGTGGTTTCTGTATTGGGTGTTATGAGATCTCTTCTGCACACATTACTGCAATCCCAGAGGGGCAGTTTATCTGCCTGACACTCCATAAACCTAGTTAGAATCAAACAGGCCTATGGGATTCCCAGCATATATTTGTTCTTACGGTGTTATCAGTAATCTAGAACTGTGCAAAGGAAGGATCCAGGGGCTGATTTAAGTCAGATTTTTCTTTTGTTATTTTCAGCTATAACTGAAAAGGACAGGAGATTAAAGAGGAGAATTCCTCTTCATCCTTTAGTACTTCTGACAGTAAAGCATCCTGCTATGAAATAGTAGAACTCTCCTTGTACCTAGATGTTTCTTCAGTTATTAACCATGGTTCTCAAAGCTGAAAATGAACACAAGAGTGCTGTCTCTAATTTGATTAATAATTCATATGCCCAATAGGATAATTTTTTCAGTAGAAAGTTTCAAGTGAAAAGAAAAACTTTGCACATTCCAGCGAAATTTGATCCATTGGTTTTGGTTGAATACAAATTTTAAGGTGATAGGGAGCATTCACAGGAAGAGCAAGGAGAAAACTCCTGAAACTATTTATAATCAGTAACCAAGACTCCCACCAAGAATGTAGAAACCTACATTCCGATCTCCATGTTGTTTGATTTAGGAAAGAGGTTGCAACCCAGATCTCCTCCACTGGAGATCTCTTAATTACATGAAAAAAATCCCTCTTGCATATATGAATACTACAGAGATTTTCTTCAGAAAATGTGATGGACTCAGGACTGCTCTTTTCTTTCAAAAAATATTGTGTTTCCATATGCAAATTAATTTTAAAATTACATTTAAAAATGAGTAATATAAAAAATCTGTTATTTTTCTGTGAATGGCTGTAAGAATACCTCTTCTGCTGTGAGGTCAAGGAAAAAAAAAGTTGTTCTTTAAAAAGTGGGTTTTATCTGGGCATACAAGCATTAAAATCCTTCATCATCAATGAGCCCCTTTTCAGTTGTGGAAATTTTTCATTTTCTCATGGTCTGCCATAGCATCTACTATTATACATTTAAGAAAAAATTCTCAAAAATCTATACTAAAACTCTGATCTTTGATATCACTCCATGGAATAGCTGCAGATCTCTTAACTTGGCCTTGGCAACCATATTTGCCAAATCAGAATCTCATGGTTATTAGCTTGTGTTATCTCAGGCCAGTGTGTAAGGCCCTTCAATACAAAAAAAAAAAGGCTTATAACAATACCCTAGATATTTTCACATATTTGGATTTATTTCAAGTGTGTTTTACCCTGATTTTCCAGGGGTTTATAAATCTGATTTTTAGAATCGTTACAATTCAGCCCTGTAATGATTTTACCCCAAGTCATTGCATCAGGCATCTTAACTTCAGCTCCATCTTCCTGGAGTTTTTATCTGTCAATAAGCACTGATTTCTGCTTCAGAGGGAGGTTCAATGCATGTAGGTATATGTAAAATTTGCAACATGAAACCCTATGTTCAAACATAGCAAAGAAATGAAGACAAACACAATTATGTCTAAGACTTTTATAAATCTAGACTGTGACACCTCTTTGCTGCTCAGCACCAGTCTTGAGTATGGAACTGGTGTTGTCCAAGAGTACTTTTTTCATATAGGTTCTATGGTTATAAGCCAAGACTTCATCTTTAAGAGCATGTTGAGGACTTAGCATTGTGAGAGCAGACATATGGTAAAGCAGATGTTTGTAGAATGTGTCAGAGAAGAGGGATGTATAAGGGTCAAAAGGTAGATTAGCAATGTGAGGTCTAGGACCTCAGGACTGGAGAGGGTTTGAGAAGAGGGGCAGGCAGCAATCACTGTTGCAGGTAACTTGGGAGGGGTATCTGTAGGTATCTACACTGGAGAAGGATTGTGATGCCAGGTTGTGTCACATTGGAAGTCAGAGCAAGCAGGCTAACCCAGAAGCTGTAATTTTGGTTAAAGTAGGAAGACAACAAATGAATTTGTTACTGAATTAGCAACTTCTCAAACGCTAAATCCCACAATTCATGAAACAAAAAACCCTTACGAATGCTGAACAGCTGGTAAAGACAATTACTTTTGCAAATAAACCCACAAAACGAAATTTCCCAATCACCTCAAACTGCTCCTTTGTGTAAACCCGCACAGGCTGGTTTTAACAGGCAGCCTGCCAGTAGGGAGAGCCCCAGAGAATGAGCACAAGATTCAGATGTGTTAGTGTGGCAGTTGCAGGTTTTTTTCCAATTGGAGACTTGGTGAGCCTGATTAGTTTGGGTTCCAGCTCAGCTCTGGCTCATAGTCACAGCCCAGGCTTTGGAGGTGCAAATAATAAAAGCAGCATAGGGTAGTTTGGGGGAGCTGATGTGTAGGGTCTATTAACTGCATTTAGTATTGCAGACCTTGTATCAGACTGAGAACTTTATTTTAAGCAGGGATTTCTTTGCCATCTGTGCGGTGATTATATGGCTCCAGGTGAGAAGCCAAAGCAATGGATCCCACTGGAAATCCTGGTACCCAACAGTACTTCTGTGAGGGGCATCTGACAGAGGAAACTGTTGGTAAAACATAAGCCCAGGGTGCCCATAACTTTGAGCTCAGAAAAGCTGTGCTAAGCCAGTTTGTGGAGTTTAAAAGGAACTGGTGCTTCACATTTCAGTGGAGAGGTTAGAGCGTCTTTGCATCAGAGATAAGCCTGTGCCTGAATTCCAAATTACCAATAAGTCACAAACAACATACACACAAAATCTGGGCTTCACCACATCCTTGAGATGAGCTTCCAAGAGGAGGCATAAGGTGAATTTTCTTCTCCTGTCCTTGGTCCTACCTCAACAGCAACATATGTGCAGCATGTCTGAGTACATTCCCAGCCCACCACGAGAGCACACGTCATTTCCCCTTGCTGCAAGATAAAATGTTCCAGAAAAAGGATGTGACATCGAATGCCATAAGGCAAACAGGATTCACAGAGAGCTTAGATTCTGGCTTCTGCACCCCCATGCTGGCAGTCTCTGCCTCACTCACTGGTGCTGCATGGGCATGAGGACAGCAGCATGGAACTGTCTGGGGGACTACAACAGGGTTTGCTCTCCTAACTCTCCTGGCTTCTATGGGGAGATGAAGTAATGGCCTAAAGACTCTTTCTGTGGACCATTTCTGGTGGGGGAGCACGCTCTTGCAGATGTCTAGCAAGAGACTTCTAGCAAGCTTTGTGGCACTGTCATCACTTAAGAAAAAGGTAGTTAACATATTTGTTTTACAGAATGTGCTGTGGCAGTCTGGAGAACATGAGCTGATGTTGTGGCACTCTAGTCTTTTATTTGTGGTAGGTAACATTTCCTCGTATGCCTGACTGTGGATGTAAAGGAGGACAAAGATCAGTGCTTCTCTGGGAATCTGAGTTCAGAGCTCTCCTGTCCCTCTGAGAGTCTCTTTTGGAAAGCAATGGCTGGCATAGTCTGGTAAACTGTGGCAGTGAAACCTGTCCCTATTGGCAGCTTCTTAAATTGCCAAGGGGTTTTTCCAAGCTGCAAAATAAAACAGTAAAACCAGGAAGAAGAGAACTCTTGTAATCAAGTTGGGAAAATCTCAAGCAGTCTAGTTTTATTTGGGACAAGGGAGCCACCATAACCCAATTCTACAGTTCTGGGTTTGCAGAGGAAAGAAAAAAGGTGCCAAAGCTCCTTGGTAAAAAGTCCTTGAGTGGATTTGCCATGTCACCGCCCCACTGTGCTGCACGGGACTGATGTTAAAGGCGGGTTGGAGAGCAGCACAACAGACCCGGTCCTCAGCAGTAGGACCAGGTCCAGCAGGCCAGGCTCTCAGAAGGACCATGGGATTAGGAGCACCCGGAGGAGGACAGGGTCAGGAAAATTGCTGGAGGCTCTGTTGGGGCGGTGGTGTTGGCTCTAGAGATTATGTTTTTACTTTCCCTTTTTTCAATTTTTTTTTCCAATTAAACAAAGCCTGTTTAACTCTGCACATCCCACTCTGATTGACAGTGGAGTTGGATTGTCCAGAACCCAAACAGTCCAGGATGGTCAGGATAATATTTGATGAATATTCCCCTGCAGTCTGCCCTGCAGTAGTTTTAGCAGGTGTTCATGCATTTCTAAATCTGGTGAGATTTGGAAACTAAAATAGATGTTTTGAGTGTCAGGATAGCTGTTTTCTTGAGCTCACTCCTGCCTGGCCCCAGCAGAGTGCCCCAGTGCCACTGCGAGGAAGAAGAGCGCAGGGGTGAGCCTGCAAGGCACAGGAAGGGCTCCACGTGGCATTGTCCCTATCTGTCAAGAGGTGGCCTTCCTGTGCCAGGTTTCTGTGGAAAGGAGAGCGAGGCTGGCTTGTTTTTAAGTGTTTCAGTGGTTTGGGAATTGAACCTGGCCCTTGTGGCTGCCAGGCAGCAGTGTCAGAACAATTACATAGAAAACTGAATTACTCAATCGAAACACCTCCGAAATGGTTTCGTTCCTCCTGTCAGTGCAGTGGGAACAAGGCAGTAAATCCCTACAGTAAAACCAGCACAGAAGGTATCCAAGGGTAGAAAAGTCTGGATTTCCTCTCTGATTTACTGCTCTGTAGTAGTCATGGGTGATGTTTTGCCCATGTTACCCTCTTTGATATCTTCTGAGTAAATTGCTGCTGCCTGCTGAATCATGAGTATAAATTTCATTTTTATGACTGTAACCCTAATTTTTTCCATCTAACTCTTTATTTGATTTAACTTGTTGAACCGTTATTGAATTTGTACTATGTAAACATCTATCTGTGGGAGTCAAATCTGACAGAAGAGAAATCAATTAGGGTAGGAAAAACCCCCATACTTGAAGAAGTCTTGAAGGACACTCAAATATATTTAATATCCATTGTGGGCAGGGAAGCTTCTATAAGGTGACTGTTCCCTGACATTGGAAGTGTATTTACTATTAAATCATAATTGGAATACGAGATGGTGTTTTATCATCCAGATCTGTTAAAATGTAGAAAGGTTTTATTTCTACTGCAGGTCAGAAAAGGTGTAATAGTAGGTCATACATTTTGGTACATTTATGTCTTGAAAAGAGTAGATAACAAGTATATCTTAAATACTTTTCTTCCAGATATTGTATTGAAGCCAAACAGTATTATCCTAGGTTCATCTGTATTCACGAAAGGGCTGTATGTTTACTTGAAGATTTGAATTTGCATGGCATGTATCCTATGCAGCCTTATAGAAGAAATATTTCCATTTTAGAATTCAACTTTTGTAACCTTTGGCAACATGTAGTATCAATGGCTCTTTGTTGCTTAAAAAAAGTGAAACTGTAAGCTATCCACAAGGATATGCAGGGCATTGCTATAGCAACACAGCCTCCCTTCCAGCACTAAGAGAAAAGTCATGAATAAAAGATGGGGTTCTAAAGACAACAAAATAGAAAAGGTTGTTTCAACCCTTCTAATACCTGACATTTGCGGTTATTTTGTTAAATGCAAACCAAAAAAAATGTTAGGAAAGGACATGCCTTTGTTGAAAGTATGCATTTATATATTGGGAATTTCTCCAAGTAGACACACACTTTTTGCATTTATCAGCTTAGAGAAAGGAGTAGAAAGCATGAAGCTCACAGCATGCAATTTCTTAAAATTTACATAAAAAAATAAACATCTTAAATATCTATCTGACTTGAAAAACAGTGTTTGCTTTCTATCTGAATTAGCATAACGAAAATATAATGTTGGAAAAACACCACCATTTTCTGGTGCATACTTGAGGTTTTTAAAAAATTGAAATGGAAATTGTACTTCAGGAGAGGAAAGATTTCCAGCCTCAACAAATTCGTATTTTCCTTTAGCTGAATAGAGATTATAATGAAAGTAAAGCTCAATCTCATTTTCCTCTGTGCCCTACTCCACTTTCTAGCCCTTAGTATTTTTCATGGAAATTATTAAAGAATTAACTGTGGGGCATAAGGACAGCTGTATGGTTTGAAAAGGTCTTTTTAAAAATGCATGTTATTTGTAACTGCATCTCAATTCAGATTAAATCCAACGAGGACAAGACTGTTTCCTGGCTATGGTCTTGTTTACTGAATGATTCTTATAAAAAATACTCTCTCTTTAGAAAAAGAATGATAATCTTCTTTCATTTACTCTTTGGAGTAATCTGCAGTGTATATCTGCACCTGGACTTTTTCTATTTGAAATGATACCATGGTGAGGGATGACTGTTGGTTATGCTGGCTAAATTTCACTGAGAAACCGTAAACGCGATGGACGGAGCAGTGTGAGACAGCAGTGTTAAAACCCTCTCATCTGTCAGTCCCACATCTTGGCTTCAAAGCTGGGAAACTCACTTCTTGCAGTGCATGAGTTTAGTTTGCTTTGGGGATACACTTCAGTTATAATGACATCCTTACACTGAACAATACAAGTATGGAGAAAGATGCAGAATAGCATTGCTCCTCACCACTAGAAAACCCAACTAATTGTTTTATGTTTTGGGTTTTCCCCTCTATTCACATCCAGTCACTTTTCTGCACTTTGATGTACAGCAAGCAGATAAAATATCATCCCAGAGGATCCTGAGAAATCCTTTAAGCAATTTTATAGCCTTTAAATATGGCATTAATGGTCTTGGGGCTTGCAAAAAAAGAAAAGCTTTCGCACAGAGATGGTGAGATAAGTCCCTCTTTGCATCCCTGCTGCTGCAGAGCTGCTGCTTGTTTCCATTCTTCAAATCCTCTTTGTTCTGCTTGGTGGTTCTGTGGTGTGTCACATGTTGCATTGAAAGCCTTGCCTTGGCAAGACTTGTGGCTCTTTCACAGCCCTAGACATAGGAGCAAAACTCAGTTCTCTGTGTTCCTGCAGAATTCTGATTTCATGTAAGAGACCTGCTATAACACAAGCTGGAAAGGAAAAAGGATATATCTGCATTTAATAATTCTGGAAATATTCAGGCAATAAATTTGTTTCCATCTGGACATCTCAGGACCTTTCCTTTAATCACAAAACTTGTAAAAGGTGTGTTTTCCCAAAGAAATATTTCACCATCTATCACAGATAGCCTTCACCTACATTATTGAAGTATTTCTAAATGAAAAGAGGCACCTCCCATCCAGCTCTGTTTGGCAATTCTGTTATGTGACAGTATTACCTTGGGAGATGAGGGAAAGGGGAAATAACACTGACAGGACTGGGGGGTGAATCTGCAGTTGTTAGTGTGCCATTACTCTGATCAGCAAAACTGTGCAGTGCCGCTGTCACAAACAGTTACCAACATGACCCCATGCCAGTTGTTAAGGGTATTTAAACATTCTGTCTGGTACAATTTCATGATTCCTTTCTCCAGCCCTTCTAGTGACAGGTGTGCTCAGACAAAGAGCAACTATTTCATGTTCTCTTTGCCATTTTGAGCAAACCTGTAGTTATCTAATCCCACCATGCCATGTTAGAACTCTGATTTTTGGACAGCCCAAAGATAATTTCTTGCTAAAAATGTCAAAATTAGCCTGTTTAGACTATGCTGTTGAGATTTAATTTTGTTTTGAGCAATTGTCTGTCTAATGCACATTAAAAATGATCTGTTTGTTTATTTTTTCCTCTCTTGACATAATGAGAATGTTTTTGTGTTTATCTTCTATTTTCTATTTTAACTGCAACTTAAGTTCCCCATGCTTGTTTTGTGACTTATTAAAAAGGAAATACGTATTTTTCATCTGCTGTCTCCTTTTTTCTGGCCTGTCTGTCAACACAAGGTCTCTTTAGCACTGAGAATGGTCACTGCTCTGATCCCACTGTCTGTGTACTTGAACACTAGGAAAAGACAAGACAAACTACCTGTAAGCATTGAAGTGGACTAGCAGATTCTTTTTCATATTAGCAGCTGCTGCACAAATTGCTTTTGCAACTCTCTTTGTGGGAAAAACGATTAACATTCATCAAACCATTCCCCACTGCTACTGAGTGAGCCAGTTCTAATATATGTTCCAACAGTGCTTCTTAGCTCATGGATCCCTCTCGTAGTTTTTAGCAGCCTGCTGTTGCAAGTCTTTATAAGATGTGATATGGTTTACCTATGTCTTACTTCTCATGCTCACTCACTTAGTACTGAACCTTTCCTCACATGGTTGTGTGGAGCAGCTGCTTCCTCCTCTGGGTCCAGAACTCCGCACCTCCTGGCACTCTTGACCAGGCCAACTTTCTTCCTGCCTCCTGCTGGACTTCTAGGTACATCACTGCTTTCTTGTCTGGTGGGATACAATATGCACATAGCCATCTAAATCAGCTTGCATATAGGTAATAACACAAGAAACTAAATTTTTCAGAAACTTTTATTAGTGTGTTGGAAATCACGTTGCCAAGTTCCATGGGTAGCTTCTGCTTTCAAGGCCTAATAATTTTTGTTTTAAACATGAAACTCAAAATAAGTCCAGAATTAAAGTCTCTGTGGGAAGCATGATGTACTTTTCTTTTTGGTGCTAGATTGCACCTGAACAGACGATGATGACTGCTTCTTTGTCATGGCATGCGGCTTCACTTGAAGAGTCTCTAGACAAAAAACATGCCATAACAAGTAGCAGAGTAGCCAAAAATACTGCAACTCAAAACTGAAAATAGACCACATTTGAAATTAAGGCTAGGTGGAACAATGAGGCATAGCTTGAAATGTGGCAAATATGTACAGGGGCCTGTTGCAAAGGTAAATGTGTGTGGGTTTTCTGCTGTGTCAAGATAATTCTTTACCAAATGTGTTCCAAAATAACTGAAAAAACCCCTATTATATCAACACAGAAGAAAACAAACCTGTTTTGATAACACAGCAAAAATTCTAAAAAGAAACATCCTGTGATTATTTAATCACTTAGTAAAGAACTTTATTTATGGCTGCATAAATAAAAAGTAAAAAAGGCCATGCAGTGCAGTGCATGTAGTGCATACTATTGCCCTAACTCTTGATGGCAAGGAAATTTCAGTCTAAAAAAGCTGGATAAGTGTGCACAGAAGAATTAAAAGAAAACCTGCCTGGCCACAAAAAAAAAAAAATCAGAAAGGGAATCAGTGGCAACCCAACACTTTAACTAAGAAATAGGCAAAATAAAGGAAGAACTCTGTTCAGGGAATTTATCCACTACTTTATTGCCCAAATGGCTAACAACCAATCTTGTTATGGCATTTACACTTTAAGTTATGACTCTGATGTTTGTGAAGGCTACAAATCTATTAACAAAAGATTGGGCCAATTATTCTATTTTTATGGATGCATTGGATGGCTTGATTTATTAGTAAGTGTCAACAATGAAGTGATTCCCAGTAGAATTCATGGTTGTTTTTGTTATTAATTGAAACATTTTTGAAAAAGAAATCTCTTACTTACAGGGACTTCATTTGATCTTTTAAAAAATGCTAAAAATTAGATAAACTGACAACTGTAGTACTCTAGTGATTTCACCCTCTAAAAAGAGTACACTGTAATGTGTTTCCTGATTAATGAGTTTGTGGGATTTCAGCTAAGAGAAGAAATTTTGCCTAAATGTAGACAAATGCAGAGTTTGTCAAGCTCATGTACTTCTGGGATGCAGAACTTGTCACATGCTAAGGCAGATTTTTTTTGCAAGAACCTCATGGAGAAATAATTGGCAGAGTATGATTGAGAAGGCTTCATGAATGTTTGCTAGCACTCTGTTAAAAGAACCTCCTCTTCTCATCAATAGATTTTAATAGAACTGAAGGTTAAACATTTAAATTGCAGAAAGTGGAGCAAACACCTGTCAGCTTCCGTGAATGGATATATATTCAACAACAAAAACTTTTGTTCTAATGTTTTATAGACCGACAAAATCTCTTCAGAGCTTCACAGCTATGTATCCCCTTAATTACAGTGTGAGTTAATTAGAGGCAAGAGTACTAGGGTGGAGTGTTGTCCTTGAAAACCTCATGTTGGCAAGAAAAGATGTGCAAGTGATTGTTTGATTCCTGGGTAACTTATCCAGCTTTTGTCTCAGCTGTAACCTGGGTCTGTATTTGTGTGAAGTTCTCTGAGGACTGTGTTTGCAGGCATTTCACCGATGTTAACATGGCTTAATATCCATCACAGGCTGCCTTTTTAGAAATGAATTCCATAGAACTACAAACAAAGTTCAGTGGTGAAACTTTAAGATAGGATTTTCAAGACAAATGTGGTTTCCATTCTTCTTTCATGGCTCCGTGTTCTCCCGGTTGCTGTGTGGGAAGTACCTCTGTTACAGATGAGTGGTCCAGCATGGCAGAGATGGGAGAGGGAGATAAGAAGCACCACTTGGAGAAAAGGGACAACCAGCTTTATTTTATTTTTATAACAACATAATATTGAACAAAACAAATGCAAAACCAGAGAAGAAAGAAGGCAGCACAGCAAGATATCTACTGTTTTCTATGAATGCAAACAGGTGTAAAGAACCCTAAGCCATCAAGTTTTCTATCCTTACTATTTTAGGATGACTCTGTGACAAGATTATACCCGGATGCTGAGGTATCAGGGAAAAGGGCCTTTGTTCCCTAGGTACCCTCTTGTGAAAGAAATGTGTGTAAATTAGCTGAGGTTGGCTTAGACAGAGGTCATGTACCAGGTACCACTGTTGTTAGAACGCAACGAAATAAAGCAAGAGAGGCTAAAAAGATGAAGAAAGTCAGGTAGACAAATAAAAGAATGCACCGGGATGTGGAAGAAGAGAAAAAATAATCTAAAAATATCAGGAAAAAACCAACAGAGCAAGGCGTAAAGAGATGGAGAAATAAACTGTGTTCATTTTGAAGACGGTAAAGAAAAAAAAGGGGTTTTTGTTTTCTATTAATAACAGTTTGTTGCAAAAACTGATTTACATGTAGTTGAAGTTATTTTCAATGTTGTGTCCATAGATTGTGGATGCTTGCCTATATCTTAGAGTCACTAAATCTGATTTCTCTACATTCTTGCATAAGGTGGCTGTGTGCAATATTTTATTTTATTTTAAGTTTATTTGAAAGAAAAATACTGCTTTTCTAGTGTGAAGTGCTTAGAAGAGGGCTTTGGTTGAAATCCATGTAATTACAAGATGGAAAATTCCTCTTGGCGGTGGTGCTGATATTCTTTTGCTCCTATCGTTTAAATTTCAGGCAGTCCTGAAAATTGTTGCTAGTTTCATACTCACTTAAGAAAGTAAGAGGCCCAAATATAGTCCTTAGCCACCTTTATTCATCCTTTAATTGTGTTCAAAATTTGTTTCATGACACAGTGGTTTTAGACCATTCAATACATGTTCATTTATATGAGCCTCTTTTCCCACACACTGACTATTCCTCACTGTGCTGGGGTGGCCTTAGTGGATTTATCTCTGGGTTAAACAAGCAAATCTTCATTCGATCTTATTTCAAGGGAGCTCACTGAGGGAAAAGACTCCAAAGCCACTCTGAGTAACAAAAGACATTGAGAAAAAATTATCAAGCACTATGTATATCCCTGAATCAATTTTGTTGTGATCTGGGTGAACCCAGTTAACCGGAGAGGTCCCAGATGACTGGAAATTAGGCAATGTGATGCTTATCTACAAGAAGAGCAGGAAGGAAGATCTGGGGAACTGGGCCTGTCAGCCTGACCTTGGTGCCAGGGAAGGTTATGGAGCAGATTGCCTTGAGTGTATCACAAGGCACGTACAGGACAAGCAGGGGATCAGGCCCAGCCAGAACGGGTTTAGAAAAGGCAGGTTCTGCTTGATCAGCCTGACCTCCTTCTATATCCAGTTGATCCATCTAGTAGGTGAGGGAAAGACTGTGGATATTTTCTACCTGGACTCCAGCAAAGCCCTTGATACTGTGTCCCACGACATTCTTCTGGAGAAGCTTGGACAGGTGCTCTGTCCTGTTGCTGGGTGAAAAACCTGGCTGGATGGCCAGGCCCAGAGAGTGGCAGTGAGTGGAGCTGCATCCAGCTGGTAGCCAGTGACCAGTGGGGTTCCCCAGGGCTCAGTGTTGGGGCCGGTCCTGTTTAACACCTTTGCTGATGATGTGGATGAGGGGGATCGAGTGCACCCTCAGCAAGTTCGCAGACAACACCAAGCTGGGTGGGAGTGTTAACGGGCTGGAGGGCAGGAAGGCTCTGAAGGGATCTGGACAGGCTGAATCCATAGCCTGAGGCCAGTTGTGTTAGCTTCAATAAGTGAAGTGCTGAGTCCTGCCCTTGGGTCACAACAACTCCAGGCAGTGCTACTGGCTGGGGGCAGAGTCAGAGGATTGGAGGGCAGCCCAGGGAAATATGCCAACAGCTTAAGGGAGACCCTTCAGCTGGCCTTCCCACTTTTTGACCCCTCAGTGGGTTTTCCTCTTTATTTGCATGTGGTACCCCCTGCCAGTGACTGCCAGCAACCATGAAGGACTCCCACCAACAGTTTATGGAATAACACTCTTTGTTAATATCAAATTGTGACAGGTTAAGGTTCAGGGATTGTCAGTGATACTACCCGACTGCAGAAACATATTTAAAGCAATACACAGACAAACTCTTGTCCCCAGTAAAAGTATTCTGCATGCATAGAGTATGATTGTTACCCAGTAGGTACCCTATGGGGGAGAAGACAGGTTCAGCCTATCAACAGATCCCAGCAGTTACAATGGAGACTTCCCTGACTTTTCCACCATTCTGGGCTTACTTTTATGCTATTTCTTTATGTTTAGGTGGAGCTTGAGTGGCTCGAGTCATAAATACATTTGTTACTGACTGGTGTAAAATTCTCTTGCTTTGCTGTTAAAGATACGGTCAAAACAATATAGAGCCCATGCCCAGTGAGGGGTGGTTGTATGGTCGTACCTTGGGGGCGGGTAACTTTGGGGCGGAGGTGTGTGTTAACATTACAATCAGGCTGCAATGAACCAAGTGCATCAAAGGAGAGAGATTTTGCCACAGTTGTTGGCTCAGCAGCAGGATATCTCCTGTCTCCCTCGGCTGACAGGTTGTATGAGGTTTATTACCTGCAAAGTGCCACCGAGTTCCCTTCCCTACAAGGATTTCAACAGAGCCCGTGGTCTCTACTCTGCTCCACCCTCCATTCCATCCCCATTAGCAGGTGCTTACAGTTATATCAGGAATCATCGTGGAGCATGCCAGATGCTTTCCATCCAGGGAATAGCAGCTATATTTTACCCTATAATTTCCATACAGTTGTAACTCCTGTTAGGATGTGAATATAATATCTCAATTTCCTCTGATTTTACTGCCAGACATTTTTCCACAAATGGGATATGGAATAAATTTCTTCCTGAATTAGCAATGGGTTAAAAAACAGGGAAAAAAAATAGGATAGATAATTGTTTTCCAAAAGATTTCACAGATGAATGGATGGAGTTGTATATTCTTACTTGATCTAGCAAAGGGTGCAAATAATGAGACAATTTTTGGCTGATATGAAATTATTCAAGATAGCCAAATCTTATTGTAAAGAGTTTTGTAAGGAATTAGTGTTGAGTGGTTGGGTGAGAAAAGACTAAATTAATGCTAAGTAATCCTCCTGAGGGAAAAACAGTTTTAATGATGAAGCTCACAGTGGTGGACTCTAAATTAGCAAAGATCTCGAAACTCTTCTGATTAATTCCTTTAAGACATCAGCCCAGATCTCAGCAGCCATCAAAAGAAAAACAGAATACTAGGAAGCACTGGGAAAGAATAGCAATAAAAAAAAAGCATCAGAAAGCTTGATTATGTGTATATTGATGAGATGGAAACATAGTAAGTGGTTTGTGGAAGTGTAGAGGCAAATAGACCTAGAAAGGGCAGAGAGAAGAGCAGAGATGGAAGGTTAGAGGTATGGGACAGCTTCTGTGAGACATATAACTGCGTAGCAGTACTCTTCAGCTTGGAAAAGAGACAACAAAATGTAGGTGTGAGGGAGGAATAGGAAATTATGAATGACATGAAGAAACTGAATAGGGAATGATTACTCACTGTGGGGTACCCGAGGAAACTATTAGGCAGCAGGTTTAAAACAAACAAAAGAAAGCCCTTTCCTGCATAACAATATTACATGTTGAGATTCATTTTCATTGGATGCCAAAATTGCAAATAAGTTAAAAGAATGATTAAACAATTTTGTAAAAGAAAGACTGTGAACAGCTATTAAACATGAGATGGATGATTTGAAACAGAAGTAGCTGGCAACTACTGTTCTACTTTCCTTCTTTCATATGTTCTTTTTTTTTCTTAACATCAGCTGCGGGCCACTAGCTGAGAAAAATCTTTTGGTTTTTAGTTTGATCTAGCATATCTGTTTTTATGTAAAGCAGCCTAGAAAATATGGTTTATTCAATACTAAATATGTAAGCTCTGATTCTGCTATCCTTTATCCCAGCCTATTGTCAATATTAAAGCTAACCTGGTTTCATTTGGGTGGCACGATTAAATGTCATATAACTAAGCACTTCTGAATCAATAATATGTCAATAATAACCCAACCAAAACTTCTATTAAATGATCCTTTTTAGGCATTTATCATGTATGTGATGGCATACAAATATTTTCAATGTTGCTAAGAAAAAGGAATAAATATAGAATATACAACTTGAGCCTCAGTAAGTATTGCATGGGTTAAGGACAAATGGGAGAGATATATCTCCACAATCTAGCAAGGGATGCTAATTCAGTTTCTCTACAGTTTCTCTAATTCTGCTTTAGTGAAGCAAAATTTGGAAGGAAGGAATGGTTAACTATTCTCAATATCTTTGTGTTTACAAAATGGTACCAGAAGAACAGTGGTGGTTTTTGTCCTTTATTACTTCCATTTATTTCAAGGAGACTTCAATTTATTTCAAGGGCTGCTCCCACCAAATGTGTGATTTCTGTGGGAACAGAAAACAACCTAGTTGGAGAATGTTGGTGTCTTCACAGACCTTCAAAGCTAATGTGACCATGATTCTTTCTCTGTCAAGGCCCTCCATGAACAAAACTGCAACTTTGGAATTGGCACATGGAAGGTCTGCAAAATGTTAGCAGAGCTGTCCCTCAGAGAGAGGGAAAAACCCTGAGGGTTTTTTCTGAGGAGAGAAAATGAGATTTTCCTGACCGCAAAGCTGAGAAAAATGCAGTTTGAGTTTGCTCTGCTGATTGAGAACTCTGAGAGAAAAAAACAAAAGCCCTACATATACGAGGAAGAATTAAGCCCTTAGAGCTCATGCCACGGGAGAAATGAGAGAAAATGGAAACGCTGGCTGTCAAAGTTGCTATCAACAACTGAAATACTGAGTTGAACTGTCAAGAACCAAGTGCTCTCCTAGTATTTTCAAATTTATAAACAGGTACTGTTGTACTTTCTGGAATATTCACTTCTGAAAGCTGAAGAATGACAGAGCTCACTTGAATGGGTGCCCTGCCTCTCAGGCAGCTTCCTGATGGAGCTGGGCCTTGTACTGACATTTGTTTCCAGGATAAGAGGTCTGGCACCATTAGACACGGCACTGGCATCGTGTGATGATGCGTGTGCATCTGGGCAGCTTCCAGCTGTAGCATGTCTGCCGTGTCAAGTTGGACTGGCTGGAAATACCATGTGGAGGTGGATATTGGTGGTGTTGGATATATTGCACAATGGCAATGGGCTGAAGGCTCCTGTCAGGTTGTAAGCCTGTGGTGTAAGAGAAGCACTGTCTTGAGCACTGCATAACCACCCCGACCTTTGAGACTTGGACAGACTCTGACAATATTTTCTCTTTCTTCCTGAGCAGGGCTCAGGTGTCACTGCATGTGCTTCAGTGTCCGTGTTTAGGTGCTTTGAGGAATTTGTGTCAAAAATTGAGATGGAAATTCAATGCAGGTATCAGTGAGGATTAGACTTCAAAATTACTGCCTTGAACTTTTCACATTTTTCTCATCTGCTCTTGCATGTCTTATGCATCATGGTCACTGCCAATTGCTTTCCGATTACGTTTGATGTATGTTTGCAACTGGTGGAATCAAGTGGCTATTTGCAGAAATGTGCTGAACTCACTTCTTGAACTCCTGGAATGACAGTTCGATGAAACCAGAATAGAAATGGGATCTGCATTTATGCTGGAGTAGGAATACTCAAAATGGAAGAACTCCTCATGTGCAGTCCAGGTGAGATAGTATCAGTGTAGGTTTGTTTTCTGTGGACTAGTGGAGAGAAAGTATTGGGTGAAAAGAAATAGCAGGATTCAGTTCCTGCTGTTACTCTGCCATTTTAAATACAATATCCAAGACCCACAGGCTTTGTTTCTTCATGCTGTTAAAATGCAGGTAGTAAATCTTACTATACTTGAAAATTATTTTATATTTAAAGCTGATAATACAATTTGGAAATTATTTTAACAAAGAAATTAATATGAAGGGAAGAACTATTTCCTCAAAACATTTGAGAATGGTAAAATAGACACTTGTATTCCTGGTAACTTGTCCCTGCAAGTTTGCTTTGGGCTTCGGAAATGAGGCTGGTTTTGGTTTCTACAGTCACAGAAATGCTGGCTCACAGAAGTGAGTATGATAAAAGTAAGGTATAAAAAATAGCTCCTCTCTTACCTAGGCACAAAATACTGGAAAATACTTGTCAATTCTTTTAACAATATTCAGACAGTCGTATTTTAAAAGATTTGCTCTTTTTCTCTTAGCAATACAGTTTATGCTGTCAGAATTAAGATTTTTCAAGTTTCAAGCAAAGTTGATAGAATTTTCTTCCAAAGTATCCACCCAAAATGAATGCATTTTGTTCTTTGTGTGTTTAGTTGTGAAACTTAACTTCAACAATTTAACATAAATGTGGGATTTAGTGCTGCTTGCATACAATTATACTGGTGATAATTAATGAGTGAAGGAAGGATGGGGAGAATAGGCCTATTTCTCTTAATTTTCTGGGATTAAAACAGTGGAGATATTGTGCAAAATATTCTTCACGTTAAACTAATTATGTTTTCCCGTACTTTTTCACATATGGGACACATTTCAATATGCATTATCCTCTATTAATTGCATGACATTTCCATAGGGTAGTAGAGGAATAATGGTGTTGGAGAATGTGACAGGGAATGGTGCTTTCTTTTTTACCTACCAGTACTCTCTGACAAGGTCACTGTCTGAATGGATTTTCTGCTTATAGCCTTTTGTGTTGTACAAGTAAGAGATTTTTTGATGCAGTTCTCAGATATTATTAAAAAGTTCAATTAGATTTTCTAAATTTGAGCACAGATTTTCTGGCCTCCCTTCCGCATCTGCATTTTTGATAGTCTTCAGGTTTGTTTCTTGATTTGAAAACGTGCTTTCTGATATATCCCCTGTCTGGTCGCATGCGGTACTGTTATGCTTTCCTGAAGCTGTTGTTGTTTGTGATGAATAAGAACTATTGGAATAATCTAGTGATGCTAATTCAAATTCACCCGTAGCGCTGCTGCCTAGATACATAGTAATTGTTACAGGAGCCTCCATTCTGATAAGGACAAATATTCGTGATGAAGACATCGCTGATTTTTAACTCATTTGCTCTTTAAGCTCAGAACTACAGTGTTTTTTCCTAATGAAGAGAAGAAAAAGGGCAGGTATATGGATATAGGTTTTAAGGATGTATATGTCTGACTTTAATAACTCTAAAATACTGTGACTAGTCAGTTGAACACATGTGATGTACATTGTTTGAATCTTGTGTGCCACAATGTGTTTAAAGTATGAATGTCTTGGATACCACAATGCCAGCATATCTATCACCCATTGCAACCCCCATTGTCCATTCCCACTATTAAGGCACTGTTGTACAGGAGGGATTTTCCCTGAGGATAAAGTCCGGAGTGTTCCTCAACCAGTTGTTGGTTTCCGATGGTCGTGAGCCCTGTTAGGATGCACAGAACTGCACCAAGCTGCAGATCTGTAGACTGTCATTAAATTTAAAATTTTTTAGTTTCTGTGTTTGCAGCCTTTAATAAACTGAAGATAATCTATTTATTCCAGAGTGGTTTGCCTTTTTTAAAATACAGTAAAATAAAACAATCACTTGGAGGTTTTCGCTTGCATGTACGGGTGTGTATAACCATGCAGCCGTCAGTTGCAAATGCAGGTGTTTGTGGACAAGGGTTTTTGCAATAGTTTTTAAGATCAGATTAAAAACCATTGTTCTAGAGTGTCCACTTGGAGTTTGGATATCCGATGGGAGAAAGTGGTAGAAAGAGAGCTTGTAGAAAAAAACGCGGGATCATTGGCAGTAACTTTGAAGTGACCATTTTTAACACCAAAGGTTAGGTGGCGTAATCTATATTTTCTGGCATTTTAAGATTGAAATGGGTTATCTTTCTAAAAGTCTTGGAGTGTATAAAATAATTGACTCTGTGTCGTATGTTGTGTTGGGCTCTGAGTTAATAAGAGTTTTCTTCAGCTGCAGGGCTACAGGCTTTACTTTCAGAGGACTCACCTCTGAGTTTTACCTCCAGTGCTGCTGCTAAGCCGTGAGTGGTCGGGGTGCTCATGAGACAGACAACAGGCAAGTCCTAGAAAGTCAGAGGAATGTTTTTTTGTATTAATAACACCATGTTTATTTAACTGTATTGGAATACGATAAACAGGTTATTTTATTGGCTTTTGTATTTCATGAGCATTTGAAGAGTTTTATTTCATTTAACTCGTCAGCATCAGTCTTCTTGCTTTAGTTGGCAGCTGTTAATTTGAACCAAACTGAGAAAATGCTGGAGACCTTCTTTTGTAATGGCAGTTTGCTAATCTGACTTCTTTGTCCACAGAGAAATCAGAGAATTGGCTCTCAGAATAGCTGTTCTTTGTTCTATCTATAGTATTCTTAAAGGCCTTTTAAAAAATAGTGATTGCTAATTACCATATATCAAGTACAGAGAATCTATATGAGAGAAAAGGAATGTAAGTGAAAATAAAACTAGATTCCAGAAAAAATGTACCATAGAGAAGAATGAGAACCCACGAAAAACTGGTTTTCTTTTCATCTTCTTAGAGAGAATTTTACAATTTTTTACATGCTTTTGCTCCTAGTTCTTATGTAGGAAATGAATAATTAAAGTTTGGATGAAGAGCAATTAAATTCAAACTAAATATATATTTATTTAGAGAGTATATAGATTTTAGAGGTTTTAGAGGTACAATTTAATGTAACACTCACTTATGGAATACTGGAATATGCCTCAGGTTACTGGCCACCACTTCTCCATACTAGTGTTTAAATAATTTATTAACAGTGGAACTTAGTGAGCAATAAGCAATAGCTTGCCTGTTCTTACACCAGCAATTGTGGACTTACTGCTCGTTTTTCTAACTCATGAGGACAACTATTTTCTACTGGCATTCTGCTTTTAGAAATTAATTTAGAAAAATAAAATACTCTCCCAAAACAGTACTATCTCTTGGCAAAGAAAACCTCTATGAATTGTATGTCTAAAGAATCAAACATATGTTTTTCAATTTAAAATCTAGGTGTTTATTTCCGACTTACCCACATCGACTCCACTGCTGTCAGCAACTACCATTGGTAAGTTCTGCCTTTTCAAGTGCTGACGGTTCATTGCAACAGACTTCATTACATCATATCAAGAAAATGTTGAGAAGCTATTGCTTTTGGTTTCCCAAAACCTCCAGAACCAGTGACTACACAGACATCAATTTATTTGGGTAGGACAGGTGGTGGAGGAATTGACTTGCAAAAGATTGTAGATGGAGTAACTGCAGAAACTTTTTCAAATGGATGCAGTGATAAGACCTTTCTTCCCACCTATTTCTTCCCTTCTTCTTGCCTCATATAGATGCTCTGTTACCAAAGTCCCTTTCTGTCTTCCACTTCTACCCATGATCCCCCTCATCTGGTTTTAGGATCTACTTTTCACTGATATTTCTTTCTGTCACTACAACTCCTCTTTTGATAAATTTAGTGAGCAAGTATTCCATCTTTATCCCTTGGACTTGTTATTTCCTCTCAACCCACCTCTCAGCCTTTGATTTGCTCAGTTCCTGTCCTCTTCTGACTGTTTCCTACCTCTGAATGCTCTGGGAAGTATTCCCTTAAAAAGTTGTCCGATTCAGCATTCTTACAATTTTTATAGTGGTTCTGCATGGACTATGTCTGTTCTCCTAACTGTATCTCCACATATCTGCCTGTGAAAATATGAATTTGGCAACCTTTTAGAAAAGGCCTTACAAGCCTGTCTCTCTATTCCTGTCTTGACTTATTTTGTCCAATCTGAAATCTTAGACCAACTTTCTCCTATCACCTCCAAGAGACCTGTGAACTCATATTCAGTTCAGAGATAGCTACTAACCTTCGATTCTAATTCCAGCCTACCCTTTTGGAGTATGAACTGCTAGACTTGTCAGTGAGGCACATAGCATGGGTTTGCTATGTGAGTTATTTTTCCCATTCAGGCTGTCTTGATGATTCTTGCTGCAATATTTCAAATCTTTCCCGCATTTTCATGTAGCCGAAGTCGGCATTATTTTGTGACTCCATTACGATGGCATACTCTTTGTCTTTTGTTGTAATTTTATTCCTCTGACAATTCTTCATATTGCTGCAAAGATCTTCCTTCCTGTGTTTCCATTACCTTTAATTCTCTTGCTTTTCAAAATCCATCCCCCCTTGCTTCACTAAACTTAAGCTGTTGATTAATTCTCGAGGCTTTTCACAACTGTTTGCAGCATATTTAGGACCTTATCTTTAAGGCTGAGGGTGAACACCAACCTCCAGTTGGCTCTGGAACAATTACTATGTATCTAAGCAGCAGCACTACGAGTGAATTTGAATTAGCATCACTACAGATTATTCCAGTAGTTCCTATTCATCACAAACAACAACGGCTTCAGGAAAACATAGCACTGCTACATGCAACCAGACAGGAAATATATCAGAAAGCACGTTTTCAAATCAAGAAACAAACCTGAAGACTATCAAAAATGCAGATGCAGAAGGAAAGCTAGAAAATCTGTGATCAGATTTAGAAAACCTAATTGAAGCCCAGCCTTCTCCATCTACTTGTTGAAGTTCCAGGCAGACACATTTGGTTTTTTCCCTGTAGTATTCCTATACCTACCCTTAAGCTGGGAAACAGGAATATCCCTATAAGCAGACCCAATCTACTCTGTTATCCTCCAAATCCCTGCTTAATATTCTTCTTAACTAAGACTAATACATGAGAGCATGAGCACAGTCTCCTGAGATCAAGCTGAGCAATGCCGGTTGCTTTATCTCCACCATTGATGGCTGCATTAATTTCCTCTGTACTTTGCAAAATAAGTCATCTGAGGCAGGGGCAAGTAGCATAAACAAAGTGTTACAGCAAAGCAGTTGGTAAGTAATGACTTTGGAAGGCTGGCACTTCTAGGAGATTTTGGAGTGCTGGCCTACGCTATATGAATGCTACAGAACATGTGCCTCTGGCTGAACAATAAGGTGTTATGGGATTTACTTTTCATTTCCTTACTTCTATGAAAGGTTTATTTTATTTTATAGAAACCTTTATTGTTTTTCAATTAAGTTATTTATATAAAAATGGCATGTGTGGGTAGCACACGATGATAAATATTGAATATGTGGAAGTGATTCATATTTCATGAACTCTGATCCTGACCTTCTTACAATTACCAGAACAAATTACATTAATTACACCAAATTACATGACAGGTGGAGGAAGTTGTCATTAGTATCCATTACATATAGCAATATAGAAAGAAACTCCCTGTTTTTTTGTGGTAATTGACGGTAAGCATGACCGCTCTTACATAACAGCAACACACACTCAGGAGATGATGTTTTATTTATGCAGTTTTCATGTAAAAAGAGCTTACTTATTTCAGAATAAAAAAGTTTTTCCTGAGTGATAAAATCAGTGGAGCCTGGGTTCCTACAGATTAGGATCTACTGTGTCCACTTTTGCAGCCACATTTCCACCTCCTCTCTAGTGTCCTAAACCAAGCAGTGATGTGGGTGCCATACATGGACCTGCTGTCAGTGTTTGTGCCAGCTGCATTGGCAGCTGCAGAGGCTGTCTGTGCTCCTCTGGGGCAGACATATCTTCCTGTCTTCTAGACTTTATTGCTAACTGCTGCTCTTCAGGAAACCTGTAGGAGTGCAGTCATTTATAAGCTTCAAATTTGGGTTAGCAGTGATTGTGTGTGTGTGAAATTAGATGACAGGGAGATAGCGTGGTAAGAGAAACCACATTTCCCTAGGAAAAGAAACAGTGCAAAGGTCAACATCCGAAAATGTGCACCTGAGAATGATCTAGAAGGGTCATACAGTACAACCCATGTGACAGACTGCTGTAGCACGGCTTTATGCTCCACTGGGAGCCCCACCAGGACTGGGTCCCACAGTGTAGACATTCCACTGGCTTTTCCTTTTTAGTCATAGTGCAATTTTTCTGAGGTGAAAGATCATGATAAGAAAGGGACATTTTGGTATTGTTGCATTTTAACCCCAGCCAGCAACTAAATACTCTGCAGCTGCTCGCTCACTCCATGCCCTTCCTCGGTGGGATGGATAGGAGAATCGTAAGAAGGTAAAACCTGTGGGGTGAGATAAGAGCAGTTGAGTAACTGAAACAAAGTAAAAAAAAAAATAAAAAATAATGACAATGATAAGAAGAAGGAAGAGGAAAAGGGACATAGAAAAAGAGAGAGGGTAATAAAACCCAAGAACAACAAGTGATATGCAATAGAATTGCTCACCATCCACTGACAGATGTACAGCCTGTCCTCAAGCAGTGCTCAGCCCCCGCTAGCCAACTCTCCCCAGTTTACACTTTGGGAATGACATTCTATGTTGTCAAATTTCCCTTTGGCCACTTTGGTCAGCTGTCCTGACCAGGCTCCCTCCCAGCTTTTTGTGCTCCTCGTCACTGGCAGAGCATGAGACACTGAAAGTCCTTGACTCAGGGCAAGCACCACTTAGCAACATCTAAAATATCAGTGTGCTATCAACATTATTCTCATACAAAACCCAAAACACAGCAGTGTACCAGCTACTAGAAAGAAAATTAACTGTATTCCAGTCAAACCAAGGACAGATATGTACAAATTTTCTTCATGCCTGACATAGTTGAATTGTTTACTATGAACAGTTGAAATTCATATTTTACTAAAAATCATTTTTTCTTGAGTTTTTTCAGTGGGACGATGAACTGAAGGATACAGATAAGATCTTGTTCTTCCTTCATTTTATAAAGCCTTTCACTGTGTTCTTCCCTGCAGAGCTTGTAGTGTGTGCTTTTGCTTTCCTTTGCTATTCTATCTTGTTCGATTATTCATCCTTAAACAAAGTTTTATCCCTGTTGTTAGTTCTGTTAAGAAAAAGAGTTTTAATTTAAAACTTTCAAGGTACTATTATGAAAAAAAGAGAGAAAAATGTATGAAAATAACTGAACAACTTCCTCCTAATTTTTAAAAATCTCTGCTTGTCTGCGAAGATTTTAGAGAATGTGACTCTAAAAATGTATGGTAGAGACTGGTTTATTCCATTATCCACATTATCCATATAATTCCCTTTGTAAACAGTTTTTAGCCAGTTGAAAGGCTCAAGTAGTGTAATATAAATGGAGAGACATTCCTTTTCTGGATCTCTGAGCAGGGCAGACTTTGTCATTGCACGTAATTTATGGGCATTATATCCCTAAATACCTCTTTGGACTGGGGCCTGACACCCTCTTAATGTAACGGGCTCTTGTTAGGCTCTTGGAGCAGCTTCACAAAGGACCATGTGCAAAAATAGCATGTACAGGTATTTTCTTGTAAATACATAGTTTTTTAATGCAGCAGGCACAATAAAAGTAAATCAAACTGCTTCCATGAACTTCAGTTTGTTTCCCAGGTAGGTGAATGTACAATTTGATATATGTAAAAAAAAAAAGCCAGTCATGAACAACAAATGGGTCTTGCATTAAAAAAATGCAGTGAAACCCCTATGTGAGTGATGAAGCAGTCATTATTTTCATGTAAGCTCTTTGGTTTCAAAAATGTAGTAAAATATCACAAGTGAAGTTAGGAGTGCAATCAAGAAATTAACATGTATCAAATCTTTGAAAAAAGACAACACAATCTGTTGGAGGAGACAGTGGAAAGTAATTGAATGAAGACTGAAAAAAAGAAAAAAAGCCTTAAGTAATCCTTTAAAAAGTGGATGACTGTGGTATATGCACAGTGGTATCCAATGCAGTATCACTGGAGGAAGTGGTATGGCTAGAGTGGTTTTCTGTGACCTTCCACCCCACCTGGGGCGCCTTTGGCTGGACCAGCCTCAAACTGGGAATGTCAACTCCTCTGCTGCAGTTACCTAGAAAGTATCTTTAAACAGTTCAAAGTTTGCATATGATTAAAAAACCTTCCATCTTGTTGATCTACCAAAAACTTTAGAATGATGGCCCAGCACTCTAGTTTGTGGAATAAACAATGTATTTCTGCTGTAGGTGCACTTTGTCACTAAGATGAAAGATGCTAAGAGAGCCCCGAGGGTGGGGACAGTTGTACTGTGTATAATGGGATTTCTGCAAGAAAAGACCTAAATGTTGTAGAGAACATGGGAATGGAAAACCTGAAGGAAAGAGTAAGGTTTGTGCTTTGCCTTGCACTGACTGAAGCATGTATTTGCTGAATTTGTGCAGAGGAAGCTTCTCTTTTTGAGGCTTCCTAACAAAATAGGAGAACTTACCTTACAGCTGGAATCAGAATTTAAACAGGTTTTTATATTACAACAAACACACATACCTTTTAAGCTATGGTCTTGAAATCTAGGCCTTCAACAGTGTAGTCTGAAATGTCATATGCACACGTCAGCCCACGATGCAGAAAGAGAAGTATACATGGGGCATAGGATTTAGCTGTTCCACAGTAAATGAAATAGGACAGCTGAAACCTTTTGAAACAGTATTTTTTTAATTTTATGACTTTCAATTTGTTTTATAAAACTTAAGCCTCACTGCCCTTTTCTTGGAAAACTATGACACTAACACAAAATTTACTTGTTTGACAGGTTATTACAGTTTTTCTTCAAGCCAGCATTGAGCCTTAGTATTTAGTACCATCTAACACTGTATAATAATTTAAATCCATTTTAATGACTTTTGTAATATAAATGTTTTAAGTATAGTAACAATTATTTTAACAAGTGTTTTCTGATTCCAGGCATGTGTAAAGAAGATAGGGTATGTAATATAGCTGACCAGACAGCTGCTTTTACAAATTATATTCATTCTTCTTTATTTCACTGCAAAATGAAGAGAGTTCAGTGTAGTTCAAGGAAAACATTGTGATAAACAGACAGCTTAAATGTGAGCAGTGTAAAGAGCAGCAGCTTGCAGAAATATTGCTATAGATACTAAGACCGTATCCTGCCTCGCTACGGACCACACATAATTGAATCATGTTCAATAGAAGGCCATTACAAAACAGTGCTGATTTGCAATGCTAATATGGTGAAGACAGCTGTCACTGGGAATTAAATATGATCATTCAAAGCCTGAATAAATGAGGTGCCCATTATCTTCTGGCTCTGCTACAGCCTGCTTAAAGAACACAAATAAATGATACTGTCTCAATAACCAGCTCAGTTTTGTCTTCCAGCCATAGAAATATGAAGAAGACAGAGGGAAGAGGGAGGGCACACAACAACATCAACAACAAAAAGCTGAGTCAATTTACAAAGACACACAGAAAACCAATGCCCTACGACTTCATTTGCAACAGAACAGTATTTGTGGAAAAATGGAGAAAAAGCTCTTTAACCAAGCAAACGTGTTGTAGTGTAGAGCATGCATACTTCTTTACAAAAAAAGAAACAGTGAAAAAACCCAGGTGTCTAAAAAACTCACTCAATGATTTGCCAAAAGAAATCAGTTAGAGATGCCAAAATGTCAGATGAACTGGAACAGAGTCTGCCAAGAGTGATAAAGGACAGGTCAAGGTAAATTTTTTTCTTTTTGCCATCCAGTGCTTTTAATGTCATAAACATATTTCAGTTCAATTTTAATGCGAACCATAACCTATACACAAGGAAAACGTTGATCAAGTGAAGAAACCTGCATTTGTTTGAAGAAAAAATTCATGGGAAATTTGTGTCATTTCACAGAGATCAAAAACCCCAGCAGTGATAAGAAGAAGGAAAAAGAAAAGTTAGTATAAAAATGAAGAGTATTTCTACTTCAGGTAAGACTGTCACAGTCAACTTACGAGCCCCTCGTGTAGCTAGCTCAGTGCTAAGTGGAATCTGCCTGTTTGAAGCTGCAGCTGGGCAGTGCACTGAAGCAGCAGAGCCCAAGTGAGAGCTGTGCAGGGCTGGGGATCCGCATCGTGCTGGGTAGGGATCCTCTGGCTGCCCTGCTCCGTGTCCTGGCCAAGCAGCTGCCTGGGCTGTGGTGCTGGGCTGCTGGTGGAGGGGATCACTGACAGCTGCTGTGGTAAGCAATGCCTTAGTTGGTATTTAATCACCAACTCATGCCCACAGAGAATACTGTGTAAAATTTGCACCTTAAAGGAGAAAGAAGAGAGAATACAGAGGAGTAAATTACAGAAGTCCTACTGATACCAGGTGTGAAAGCACTTCTTTAGACCTGTGATATCATCAAAGGAGAGCAACACATGAAGGAGTACAGATTTGTTTTTCTTCCATTGAAGTATTTGCCCACCCACTGCCTCTTCACAGTGTTTTACATTTTCCAATAGGAAAAGCAGCTGTTAGAGCCCGGAAATGTCAAAATGAGCTGGACAAAGTAGAAGGAAAGGAGCTGAGCATAATGATGACCTAGACCACTGTTCTGTGTAATGCCAGGTCTCAGAGCAAATGACTGTTCTGGTACCTTTGACAAACTTGTGTAAGTACACAACAGGCAACAGCTTTCACAGTGGAACTGACTGCACATGTGAGGACATATGCTGGTCTGGAACACTGAGATAATTGCAAAGAAAATAGAGGTATGGGCAAGGATTAGAACATTCATTGTACAAAACCAGCAAAAAAAAAAAAAAAAAGCTTAGAATGTGTATGACTGAAAAATTGCATCTGACGTAACATTAAATGCCACTAAGTGTAGGGTCATATATACGGCGTGGGAAAGAAAATCAATAGGGTGGATAAAAACTGGGGATTAGCTCTTTAGAAGTCACGTTTAGAAATGGGTGGAGTTTTAAAGATAAGAAAAATAAATGTAAATTTGCAAATTGAAGCACAGGTTGGTATTGGTGCAACACTGTGAGTAAGTTCACAAATGAAAAGCAACAGGGTTGGCAAGACACATGGTGTTAATGCATCTGCGCTAGAAATGCTGTGTTTTCTTATGTCCTCACATGTACTGAAATGCTTATGAAGTCAACAAGAAGGACATTTAATACTGGAGAAAAACATAATACAGAGTACATGTGTAGTGACCACTAGCAGCATATCTGTCCAGAAATCGGAGGATTCAGGGACACAAAGAAGTCAAGCTATACCTGAAAAAGTGGAAATGTTTGTATTTTTGAAAGAGATCATGGATGTATGAGATACCCATGTAAAGCAGGTATGAAAGGAGTTTCAAGGCCAGAATCCTTTGGTATCTAAACATTTTTTAGATAAACTTCTCTTGTGAAAAAAAATAGAGCAAGGCTGAAGAAATACAGATTTGAAATCACTATTTCAAGTTCCTTCATCTGTCATTTACTTGATAACTACATGCTTTGCAAACCCATTATCTGTGAGCCACTAAATAGAAGGCCTGTTGTGCCCTACTGTGAGAATATCTTTAATGGATTCTCTATTTTCACAGTTTCACTTGGGGTTTAGTATTTTTCCTGTTTTAAAGCCCAAGGAGTGAAAACCTTGTATTAACTGTTTTGAAACTCTGTGGGTGCAATACAGCAGCTGTACATTTAATATCAAAGCCTTTGATTATGTTTAACTGAGGGGGTTCTTCTTCCCTGCCCTATTCCTTCCAGTGTCTCAGGCATTCCCTGCAGATTTATGCATTTTACCACTTCAAGGTTTTTAAAATACATTTTAATTGCTAGGTAATTTTTTCTGTAAGACTCTTGTTGGTGCAGGTTTGTAATTTTTAAAAAATGTGACTGGCAATGCCACAGGTGAAATGCAGCCAGAGAATGAACCAGGACATGGGCAGATTGTCACATACTGCACAATCCCACTGCGCCGTGCCTGTGCACATCTCTCAGGTAAGTGGAATGTGCATAGCAAGGCCTTTCAACCCCTCTTCTCTGACTCTGGTGCTTTTGTGGTGAGACTTGGGGCAGGATTCTTCCCACATGCATTCATTCCTCACATCTCACAACTCCCTCAGCCACAACATTATCTTCTCCTTCTTCTCCTTTTTATTAGGTGTTTTTATTACCAGGCAGATTATTATGTCCATGTAATCAGCAATTTTACTGCCAATACTACTGCATTTTTTGTGCAGGGTCTACAGTGTTTATTTCCCAACAGTAAATGCAAGACTCATTTGATATTTTTCTCCTCAGGAAGGCCTTCAAATGCCACTGGATGAATGAAAAGTCCTGATGCTTTACAATGAAAAGCTAGGATAATTCACAATTCTCCATTTTTGATAAGGCACTCAGTGTTTTCAAGTGCTGTCATTGTAGCATTTAAAGCTGTAGACATGGTAAGTGGTGAGCAATTCATATATTTGCCAAATGGAAGTATGGCTCACCCATAAAGTTTCCTGCTAGCAGTGTGCAACCAAACTTTAGTGTTGTTCAATAAATGTCTGTTCTGTTAATAAATAAATGTTCTATGTCAAAGTAATCAGTGTAGTAGGTGAGGGAAAGATGTTTTTCACTTGGACTTCAGCAAAGGATTTGACACTGTTACCCATAGCATTCTCCTGGAGAAACTGCTCATGGCTTGGACAGGTGCATTGTTTGCAGGACATAGAACTGTTGGAATGGGTGATGCCAAAGAGTGGTGTCAAATGGAGTAAATCCACTTGGCTCACAATTGCTACTGGTGCTCCTTAGGGCTCAGTCTTGTGTTCAATCCTTTCCAGTATCTTTATCTGGATGAGGGGGTGGAGTGCACCCTTAATCAGTTTGAAGATGACACCAAGTTGAGTGGAAGTGTTGACCTGCTGGAGGCAGGAAAGCTCTGCAGAGAGATATGGACAGGCTGGATCCATGGGCCGAGGCCAACTGTATGAGGTTCAATAAGGCAAAGTGTTGCGTCCTGCCCTTGGGTCGCAACAGCCCCAGACAGTGCTACAGACTGGGGGCAGAGTGGCTGGAAAGTGGAAAAGGACCTGGGGTTGCTGGTTGACAGCAGCTGAACATGAGCCAGCCTGTGCCCAGGCAGCCAAGAAGGCCAATGGCACCTGGCCTCTACCAGGAATAGCATGGCCAGCAGGACCAGGGCAGGGATTGTCCCCTTGTACAGGACACTGGTGAGGCCACACCTTGAGTCCTGTGTCCAGGTCTGGGTCCCTCACTGCAAGAAAGACACTGAGGTGCTGGAGCATCTCCAGAGAAGGGCAACAGAGCTGGTGAAGGGTCTGGAGCACAAATCTGATGAGTGGCTGAGGGAGCTGGAGGAGTTTATGGTGGAGAAAAGGAGGCTCAGGGCTGACCTTATTGGTCTCTACAACTGCCTGAAAGGAGGCTGTAGCCGGGTGGGTGTTGGTCTCTTCTCCCAACTAACAAGCAACATGACAACAGGATAAGGCTTGAAATTGCACTGAGGGAGGAAAAAAATACTAGGAAAAATTTTTTCAGGCTGCCCAGAGAAGTGGGTGAGTTACCACGCTTGAAGGTATTTAAAAGATGTAGTATGCCACTTAGGGACAAGTGGCGGTGGTGGGTTAACAATTGGACTCAAGGATCTCAGAGGTCTTTTATAACCTAAATGAATCTAAATAATCTCTTGTAGCTAATTTCTCCTCTTAGGGTTACCCTGTCTCAGCATAGAGAGACATAGAGAATCACAAAGCACTTTTATTAGAGAAAGTGACTTTAAATTGGCTCTGCCATGTACGAGGAAGCAAACAGGTAAGGTGCTCAGAAGAAATGGAGCAGATGTTGTAATTTTAAGATATATATTTGATTTGTACCTGGGGAGTTCTAAGGAAAATAAAACTATGCATAACCTAAGCAAAAATTTAAAAAAACCAGGAAACTTCACGGACATACTCTACAGAAGGCAAGGGTTTTGTCCCTATCTATCTGCCTCCCTCTTGATCTTAATAACACAGCTAATGAAGCTTGATATCAAAAAATTTTGGCCTTATGCTTGACTGCATTACCCCCAGTACCTTCTGTTCCACTTATATCTGCCTACACTGCTGAAAGAAAAGGGACAAATCACATATAGACATAGTATTTATCTTTTGACTTAAAATTAAAGCACTTGTAACTAAAAACCAGGGAAAGGGGGAGAGGAATGGAGCAATGGGGGGGTCTTACTATCAGTAACTGGAGCACTTTCTGCATATTTCAATTCCAAGCTGAGCTGAATACTCTCACGTTCCTGCTATTAGCCCCATTTATTTCAAATTTCTCTTGAATGCTGCTGAAGTCCATGGGAGAATTCCTGTTCATTTCCAGGCTTTAACTATATTTATTTTCCTGTCTAGTGGTATTAAAGTACTGGAGTCTAAATTTTCTAAAATACACTCTTCGTGATGCCTAGATCTTGTTTCATTTCCTATTTTATCTCGGCATCTAGAACAATTAAGAAAGAAGAGCACAGATAATGATGGTATTGTTTTCAGATAGGAATGGAATAAAATCCTCTTTGGATTATCTTCTTGATACAGTTAAGGAATGTGTGTCTATGATGGGAACATGGCAGATTTTGGTGTTTGTGGGTTTTTTTCTGACTTACACAACTCACAGATTAAATCAGTGTTTACCATAGTAAATGGTACATAACTGATGGAAACTAATTGCAGTGTCTCATAAACAATAATTGCTGTTAAATTTTGATCTTTAATTCTTAATTTTTGCCTGTTGCTGCAGGAACCTCTGAGATTTCACTTTTCATGATATGACAAGCTTCACTGTTTCCCTAAAATCCCAACTGCATACTACCTCATGACTTTGACTCAGGGCTTCAGGTATTGCCCAGCTCTTACTACCATGGTGTAAAAGAGATGCACTGCAAAGTGAGTGGAACTTTACAAAATCTCTGAAACCTTTAAGTTAGAGACCCATGTGTTTAGATACCTACATAATCCAGCAATCATTGCTCTTTTCCTGCTATATGTGGCAGGTAGATGGAGGCGACTGCGCTAGTTAAAACCCAGCATCAAAACACTGAGTTTGTTAATGTATTTTTTTGTACTTCTGCTGTTAATCCTGTGTATAAACTGTAATTTATTTCCTTTTCTCATTATGTGTTGGACTGAATAGGATAAGTGTTGTGCTAAAGTGTTTGTGTCGTGTTGATATGTCTGGATTCATAGCTATGAGGCTGTCGCACAGCAGCGAGTTGTTTTATCTTTACATTATGACACTACGGTAATTTTTGTATGTTATACTAAAAAACCTAAAAGAAATGGTAGGGGAAGGAGTAGAGCTTTGTTTTCAGTTCGCATTTTTTCAGTCATTTTGTGTCTTTTCCAATGGTCTAGATTGTATTCTACTTTTTGTCAAATTTAATTTTAAAAAAATGCCCAAAACTTCATACTAATTAGCTGATGGGGGACATAAAATGTTCTTTCTGTCCATCTCTATTTTTATTCTTGTTTACTTTTGAAGTGTGAATGGGGTGGAAAATTCTTCCACTAAAAGGCCAATGGAGATAATTGAACTCTTTTCATGGAATCCCAGGTAGAAATCAAATCCAAGACCCAGAGGTGAAAGGTGAGCTCTGTAACTACCATACCAAACTATTCTTGGTAATTATCAGCATGAGCATAATTATTAACATTTCAATTATACCCACAGTATTACATCTCTCCAAGGGGTTTAACTCCACTGATTTTCAACTTGTCTTATTTTTTTGGTAGACATCCAGTTGGAACAAAGTTGCTGGATAATATTTTTGACACAAAAGGGTAACATACTTTTCAAAATACAGGATCTACATGTTTTGTCCTCAATGACACTTGTATGCTTCCAGATTTTGATTGCTTGGTAACACTGCTTGGCATAGTGAGTAGATTCAAATAGATTTAAATAACACAGGAAATAAAAAAACTACCCAGGAAATAAAAAACTGTATCCAAACTCTTCTCTTGTAAAATATATAGTTTGAAATCGAGACTTAGATTAATAACAATTCGTCCTTTAATTTTAAAATGTTATTCACTTTTTGTCTGTTGTTTAATAATTTTTACATATGTTTATTAAAATTTACTATGACAATGTATGAAGCCAAAAAATGTATCTTATTTTAAAATATTTTGTTGCTATATATCGAAATTTTTTGTGAGGAATCAATCTTAAAATGCCTCATAAAAGAAGGATTTATGATCAGTGGGAATCCCATGAGATATTTCTGTGCCTTTTAAAATTCTATATAAACATTTTTAGTGCTTGTACATTATGGTTGAGTTTGAGTTACTGGGTACATGAGCACCTCTGAGTAAAGGTACTGCATTACTCTGTATTTATAGAAGTGATACTTTCAGGAAAGGCTTATGAGAGAGACCAGCCTATCAGGAAGAGGAGTGGAGACTTCAGCTTGAAGACTGAATATAACAGCAAAAGTGGCTCACATCCTAGAGACACATGAATCAGCACAAAAATTAAAGAAAACAACACTAAACAGCAGCAAAACCTATATTCCTGCTTCTCATCACATGGGTGTGAAAGAAGCCTTGTTTAGCAACAGTAAGATACTTAAATCTTCATAAGAAAATGGCAAATGTCCAACAGGGCTGTAAGAGAGAAGACTACAGTAAGCCTGTACTCATATGGTCATTTTAATATTTTTCTGTAAGAACCATCCTTTCTAAGGTTATAAGCTGATAAAAGTTACTGATGCATGGAAAAATATGCTATAGCTTTGGAGGACCTTCCCTGCCTCCCCCCCCCCCCAAAACGAGAATGTCTTTAGATACCATTATAAAATGCATTTTTATGAAAAGGTAAACCTTTGTCAGTCAAGTCAAGGGGTAAAAAAAAGCACTATAATAGGGAAATACAGTAGGGGCTTAAGCTATTTTGCATATATTCGTGCCATGCAAAATTTCTAAAATAACCATACTGTTCAGCTCAGAACAGGAAATGGAAGACCAAGAGAGAGGGTAGGCATCTATAAACATGTAAGGCCACAATGATGTAATCAGCTCTCTGGAAGAAAGACAATCAAAACTAAATGCAGCTCTACAGCAGAGCAGTAAAAGATCACTAGGAGCAATGTAAATTTAATTTACAATGCCAGGTAAAATTTTTATTATGGAACGATCAGATAAGCATCAGAAAATATCAAAAATAATTTAAGATTTTATGATTTTAACTGAATAACTTTGTCAAAAAATGAAACACAACCCAAGATCATATACAAAAGTGATTAGGTAGCATAACTGTCCCTCAACAATTAATATAAAATAGCCAAGATGAAGTTAAGGAAGTGTCTTCTGGGCACATCATACCCAGAAGAACACTTTGCATTTCTGCAAAGTGAAACTATCTGCTAATTTTGCTAGCACTGCCTGCATGTACAGGGTGCCATAAAATGAAGGATCCTGCAAGCAATAATGAAAAGGAGAGATGAAGATGAGAGACATAAATGTCTACAGTAATACCAGGGACAGATGCTGTGGGCATGGCAGCACAGAAAAAAAATCTGATATTTTTAAATGGGGGTGGAAACTGATAATTTTAGTGTTCGTGGGTGTTGCTGAGTGGGGACTAAGTCAGAAAACATTCTGTTATTTTGTATTACAGATACAGATGCTGAAGAAAGACCCCGTGAATGAGATGTAGTTATTTTTGTGTCCCAGCAGTAGACAGGTGATTCAACATCAAATGCTTCAGAAAGTGATAAATTCATTTCCAAAACCCCGTAATCATTTAAGTACATCTCCAAAGAACCGAGACATTTTTGACCCAGCTATGAACACATTCACCATCTGAGTAAGCTTTGCAACAACTGAAGGTAGTAAAGGCCAGATAAATTTGTTACTATTAGTGTAGTTCAAAAAAACTGGGAGCATCTTTTCTCCTTCCCCCAGACCCAACCAACCAATACTGCCTTGTCTATTATAAAATTCACCTGGTAATAGCCAGAAACACTCTTCATGTTTATTAGTGCAAAATAGCTGATGTCACTATTTCCTGCCCTCTCTACCATTTCAGCAAACTAGGCAAGCATTTACTGAAAAACGGTAAGATGATCATTTGTAATAGTAATTTTAAAAATAAGTTGAATGAAAGAAAAATTGTGTAAGTGAGTGTGAAGGATTAACAAATCTGTGAGAATGGGTTTAGAATATTTTATATGGGAAATGAACAGTAATATACACAAAGCTGTTGAGCTGTCGTGTCTGCAAAAACACAGGTCAATTCACAGAAAATTTCTTGATCATTGTAACAGAAAATTGGAGTTTGAACCAAAGTGATTATACATCTGTTTCCGTAAATTTGAAAATGACTTGTTCAGCCCTAATTTCCCTGAAATAAATTTATTGGGAAAAACTGCAGCTAGAGAAGTGATTGTGTATCTCAAATCTATTGCTCACTGTCATCTACAGATCTATTGCCTGCCAGCAAGTCACACTATTTTGGGCAGAAAGTCAAGCAGCCGGCAGAGCTGTGCAGTCTCAGATAGGTATTTGGTGCTCCTGACCATTCTCAGCCTACCTACCCAGGGAAAATGGAGAACAGATTTGTATTTTAAATAGTTCCCTGACACAGATTGCCTACTGTGTTTATGACTGATTAAATTACAGCACATTACCACTACATCAGCAGTGGAGTCATCCTGAACCTGGTGATATGGGAGACATGAGCTGCAGAACCATTTGAAGATGACTTTGTCATGAAACTTGAACACATACACAGTGTATGAGACTATTTTATGGCTGCAGCCCTCCTTCTCTCTCCTGACAGTGAATCCCTGCTCACTCCTTGGTCCACCATCTGGGTGTGAGCGTGATGCTGCTTGTCTCCACAGTGCCCATGCTTAGAGAATGCTGTAGAGTTGCTGTACTCCAGATGGAGAAGCTGCAGTGGCCCCAAAACTGATTCATGAGATGAAGGTCAGCAAGGATCTGCTAAAAAAGAAGGTCAGAGGTAAAAGATAATGATAGGTGCCTGAAATAAAGGAACTGGAGCAAATGAACTGACCACCTCTTAATAATAATGACATATGATGGGCAGGGTTTCAGTGCATTGGCTGTTCACACAAGGCACCACACAAGGCACTCCAGACTATCCTGAAAGTTGTTAAGAAATTCAGTTGGTAGTAGAGGTAGCTTATAGTTATTTGTATCATATTCATGTCTCTTTTTCTTAATGCTTTCTTTTTTTCTCAGAAGGGATATTGTGACACTGGAACTTCAACATCCAAAATTACTGGGGGTAAATGGTGCCATGGAAACCTGTTTAGTTACAGCTAAATGTACAATGAATCCACTCTTTTGCAAGAATTATTTTTAAAAGTCTGACTGGCTAGTGCAGGAAAAGTCGGAGTGAAGTTGTCATGTGGCCTTCTATTCAAGAGCAAGGCTTTGGATTTTAACAAAAGGAGAGAGTGAACACTACAGGAGAAATGTTGCCTTAGCTGCTTGCAGTTGGACAGCATGTAGAGGAGGGAGCCAAGAGTAAGACACACTAGAAGAGTAGTTGCTGTATTAGAGGAAAACAAAATAATGAAATGGGGCTATAATGGTAACATGAACAGTGCTCCCATTTTCTTTATCCAGATGGTGGAAATAGATGAAGAATAAGGTCAGTGTTGAATGTATTGCCCTGAGTGAGAATCTGATGAAAATGAGAAGTCTAATCCCAGGAACAGGCAGTGTAATTGAAGTACAGATGCTTCTACAGTGTGCAGAATAGTGAATCTCTCAGTCCTCCATAATCTTACATCTGATCTTATGCCATGTATATGCATAGGTGAGTGCATGTGTACAAATGTGCATGCACAGTAGGGATGTGCATTGCCATAACTACTTGTTTCCAAGCAAATATCTCCAGGCAAAGATCATTTTGCACATTAGGAATACACTGTGTTAACAGCAGCCTCTACAGATTTAATAGAATCAGCAGGTTCTGCCTGCACTGCACCTGAGGTGCGGTGACGGCTCCTTGGCAGCAGAGCACCCCAGTGCCAGCACTTGTGACGCCCTCTCTTGCATCTGATCCTGGAATGTTCAGCTCTGAAGGGACATTCTTTTCTGATGCACTTGAGAAATTAGGATTGTACCACTTATTTACTCCCTCTTTCCTACTATTGCATTTTTGCTTTTAGAGTATTTGATTCCTAACTCTTTTTGGTCTCGTGGTTACAAATGAAGTGCTAGTGTGTAACTGAGGATGCAGAGCTTCATCATTCCCCTCCACTGTGTCCAGCAAAACCAGGTCCCAGAGCAACCGAGCACTTGGAAACCTGAAGAAAACAATCTACTTTTCCTACTATACGCCACATTAGTTCCAATGGTCTGTCAAAAAAACCTGAGCACCAAAGCCAAACCAAACCAAACCAAACCAAACCAAACCAAACCAAACCAAACCCCAAAACCAAACCAACCAACCAACCAAAAACCACCAAAAACCCACCCAAATAGAAGAAATAGGGCCACAATCCTATCTGACATAGACTGTTGCCTTAAGTATATTTTAAAGCATATGATGATCTTGTGCTAGGACTCCTAGTCTGAGCATGTAAGGACACCTGCCTTATTTTGGAAAAACTTCACTGTTTTCAGTGGGTTTTGCACTGCTGGTAACTAAAAATCTGCCTGTTGGTAGCAACTGATGTGAAGAAGTTCAATATTTGCTCTGATATTTCAATATCGTAGTTTTACAACCACCAACCAAGCTATCTCCTTTGTTCTGTCAATGTCACAGTGTTACAGTGGATATTTTGATTACATTATGTCATTTATCTACACAGAACAAAGGAGTGCAGGGAACTTACAGAACATGTGTCCTGATGTTAGCTAAATAGGTTGCTGCTCTAGATGGTTTGGCTATATGTCCATGTGCAAGCTGGGCTCTGACAGCACTTATTTATTTAAGTGTTATTTTTCATCAAGAAGCAGCAATATATTCGGAAATGACAACAAGTGATCTACCTTTATAAATAAAAGGGTGAAAACAGTATCCCTGTATGACCAGAGAAACATATGGAGGTACCCAGAGCTCTCTGCTCTTCCCATTGTCACCGACAGGAGCTGGTGGTGTTCTGGGTATTTGTTTTTAACCACAAAATCACAAAGAGTCTTGTCATGTAATTATACTGAATGAGGACATACAGCAAAATTCAATAAAGAATAGTAATCTTAATTTTTTTTCTAGTTTCAACTAATTCTTCGGAACAAATAGGTATTTAAATAACATAGGCTGTAAAAACAACAGCAAGCAGCCAGAGCGTATGTGTATAGAAACTCTCTAATACAAATTAGTGCCTTTTAAAAATCATGGTAAACTCTGTTTTCTGTAATTATAACAAACTCTAGAGTTTTACCCACGTAATGGTAATTTTAGTGTCTTCACCATTATTTTCCTTTTTATTTATTTAACTACAACTAACTTGAGCAGACAATGTTAAGTGGGGAAACAGATGTGGTTAAATAGCCTGTAATTATGCCTTTAGTCATCTCTTACCATCACAAGGCTCCTCCTGCTCCTATGACCAGAAAAAGTGACCTGACTGATTTCACCAGCAGCCTTGCCAGTGTCTGATGCAGAATAGATGGCCTTATTAAGCAATCAGAAAAAAAAATAAATAAAAATCTACCATTACAGTGGAATAGTAATCAGCAGTGTTTATACTAGTCCCACAATGCACAATCAGAACCATGAATTCTGCTAATTGGGTACCTTTTGCATCCAGAGGTGCCCGCAATAGGAAACAAAAGGGGCTTGAAAATTAATGTTTGTAGCAATTAGTTTCTGTCTAAAGGCTTAGCCCAGTTCATGGAAGCCATGATTCAAACAGAGATTATTATAGTAACTATGGTATTTAAATGTCCTCTGTCATTATTTAGCATCAAATTTAGCATTGCAAGACTCATTTGGATTTACTCTTTAAAATATGTTTGTAGGGAATTTTTAAAGTCCCCAACTGCAAACCATTTATTTTATGCTTTTTCATGTTGTCAACTTTTCAAGATTAAGAGTCCGTTTCAGGTTCACTGTAGAGCTGATGAAATGTGTTTGCTATTGAATAGATGAGATTTACAAATTAGATACTGAAGAATGTTGGACTACTATTTTTCACAGACTGATCTGTCTTTTATGGCATATTGAGGGATTTTACACTTCATAGAAATGTAAGGACTGGAAGTTTATTATCTATAATCACAGCTACAAATTCACACCAGTGAGTAGTGGTATACAAATGCTTAAGGAGAGAAGTTTAGGTATGCAATTTTTTGAGTAAATTATTAGTGCATTTTCAGATGGACTTCAGTGAAAGCTCAGTGGATTATATTACGTTGGTTTTACCTTTTACTCTTTTCTTTCCTTTGAATCTTTAGCATTTCTGATGTAATAATCTGATAGACCTCTGTTCTTCAGTCCTTACCATTACAGACTCCCCGCTGTAAGTGCTTAAAGGACAAATTAACAGTGGTACAATTCGAGTAACCTCTTCACCTTTGTATCAAAGAATCAGCTGCATGTTCTTGCTTTGCTAAAGGTGTCCATTTGGTTACAGCAGGACTGTGACAAAGGCATACAAAAATGCCTAGAATTCAGGAAAAGAAACCTCAGGAAGATACATGAAAAGAGAGGCAAAAAGTCTCTAAGTCAACCCTCAGTCTAAGCTCTGCTCTTTAAAGGTTACACTGAATAACGGAAATTTATCATCTGCAATTTATTAATAAGTTGTCACCCTCATTAGTTAACTACTGTTTAATCAGTATGTGATTAACTGTGTGACCTTAAAAAGATTGTTATTAATACAAAACATTGCATTATGAAACCATTAAGTTATAGGAAAATATTGGTACTTTGAAGACAATCAGAATGATAAGTGTGATAGTTTTTAGAGATACCATACCAACATTTCCTCTGACTGATTGCATTACATATTGATAGCAAGTATCAGTATGTAGTGCAATCAGTCAGTGGAAAATGAGTGAAATGTGAACTAATGAGAGCTAATTGTCTCATATAATAGCAAGGACACAGAATTCTATCAATTAAATTAGTCTGAGTTGAAACAACTATCAGTGTAATAATGTTGATAATATCAACCAAATTAGATGTAATGAAATAAATGGTATGCTAAAGATCAAGGATACCCATCGGCTTCAACCCCCACCTCCTGCTAACTAGGGAGAGAGCCTCATGACTTTGGGCTCAGTTTGCTTCAAGTTCTGCCTAATGCACAGCCTGAAACATGTGGTTCTGTACTCAGGGCACTGGTATTGGGGGCTTTGCTTTCATTATCGCAATTTACATCTGGCAGATGGGGGCAGCGCTCTGGGAGGTGGAGGCAGTGAACAAACAGTAGTGATGAGCCATTAAAGACTATTGCTAGCTTTGAGACAGCTGTTGGTGAGAGCAGATGTGGGTGAGAAGTGCTGGCTTGGGCACACCAGGTGTTAAGCCTTTTGTTTTACCCTTTGGAAACTACTACAACTGAACATCTGTATTGTGTGATCAGTAACAATCTCACAGTGCCCAACACTGTTTTCTCTCTCCTTGCTTAGTCCCATTACTTCCACTTGCTCTTCGGCAAGGCTTCCAAATGTGTTCCAAAGTTGTTCACAAACAACTAAATCTCATGGGGACTGAATGATGAGGGCTAGGTTTTCACAGAGATGCTGAGAACAGAGTAGCTCCCATTGAGGCTGAGGGAAACACTGGGATCATCAGTCTTTCAGCCCTGATATTTAGGAGTTCAAATGGAACTAGAAGCCTAACATCACCCTCTTCTGAGCTTCCAGTCTCTGAAATTTCTGCTTTGCTCTGTGTCGCTGTTTCACCTCCTCACACTCAGTCTTTCTGATTCTGTGATCTAATTCTTGGGACCAAGAGAAGCCCATTAAAAGACAAGTAAATCCATCAGTCATTCCTGTAACAGGACTTGGGATTATTAATAATATGAATTCTCAAATTGAATAGAGAACATTGACTTGGGTTCATGAAATAAGGCAGAAAGACTTTTAATCGATTATACTGGTCCTTATAACCTGATCACTGACAGTTCCTCCTCAGTTAACATCCTAGAACCATAATCTGATAAAATAAAAAAACCCCAGCCAGGGGCAGAAATTGAATGTTCAACAGACAATGACTTTTTTGAGTTTAAAAAGTGAAAGAGCTTGATGTCCAGACTTGAGTGTGAGCATTGTTAATGATTCAAAGATGAAAACTTTGTGATGCAGTGAAATGTTGTCTCTAAAGCCCATTTTCTGCTCTAAGGCCTTTGGACTGTGCCATCATGCAAGTGTTTGAGCTCGTGAGACATGGTAAAATAAGCTCACACACAGAGAGCAGATAAAGGACAGGAACCATAGAAGGAAGCGGGCAGATAAACTCTGAGGCTGGCAAAAGAAGAGAGAGATAATGCATGCAACTGCAAAAGCAAAGAGTGGAGAAATAATGATGAAAAGGTCTGTGTGGACAGACTTACAATAGGTAATAGTTTGCCCTTACTCAGCGTTCACTTTGCCAGCCTGCAGAGCTACTCACAGTCTAAGACAAGAGAAACACAGAAAAAAGTCAGGGCCACGCAGCTCATAGGTACTACCAAGGTACTACTACTACTACTACTACTCGTGATGTGTGCTTATCTGAAAAAGCAGCTCAGGAAAGCATTACAGAGAGAGAATGCCCCAGCAAAACTGCAAAATTTGGCTGACGGCTTTCGTGCTGATCTTGTGAAAATCTGTGACCATACATGAATGTTTAAATTGGCCATTTGTGACTGGATGAAACCACGGTGTGAAGAGAAAATGAGAAGGAATTATTCCATTGGAATGGCAATTTAAAAAATGCCATTTCAACAGGAATATTAAGTTTATTTTGAACCTCCTGTGAAAGGATTTTGAAAGATGGAAGGACCAGGATTCCAGTGGTGTGGCTGTCTTAACTGATCTGTGATACACTAACAGCATGATGTTCTGTGCTGCAGTGACAGATGCAATACAGTCAGTTCTGGAGGTGAGAACGGGCAACTAACCAGGGACGTGAATAGTCCTGAATATGTTGAAAAAGACAAGCACATACACTAACATAAGTCCTAAAGATAAATGCTCTGTAGTAGTAGAAATACAGTCAAAGACAAAGGGACTCTCAAAAACTAGCTGACAATCTTACTTAAACTTTGTATGAATGGAAAAACATCCAGGAAAGAAATTAGGGAAGCCCTAAGGGAGTAATAACATAGGCAAGGCTAGTCAACATGAAGATCAGATAGATGATGGACAGATTGGTGAGATCACAAAGCTATGAGTCAAACTAGAGAAGCATCTGGAAACTGCTACAACATCATCACAGGTCATGCTTGAATATGCAGATGTGTTTCTGAAGTTATAATAATCAGTGAGTGAATAAATTTGTTAGCTAATTCTCATAATACATAAGGATAAATGAAATATTTAAATTGTATAAATAATTAAATGGTAAATTTAAATTGTAAATTTATATTGCGAATTTAAAATGTATAAGTAAATATTTAAATTGCGGAGTTTTACATGTGATTACCAAGGGTTGTTTTTGGTGGACCTTTCAGTTAATTTTTTTCCTTCTGTTTTTCATTTAGCAAGACTATTATCTTACCTATTTTTGAGTTGCAATGAATTTCACCCCTCTCATCTGTTAATAGACTTTCTTTCATATGTACTTCCCTAGCCATAAAAGCCTTTTTAATCCTCCTAAGCCTCTTTTTACTTATTCTGGATTTGATGGTAATGCTACACTATGTCCTTGATAATTAGTTATGTTGCCCCAGGAGCAGGCCAGGTAATTAGGCAGGACTTGGAACTCTGGTGTCTCTCTGCGCTCTGCTCCTGAAAACAGGGCTGGGTTGTGGCTGTGTGCCTCCAGTCTAACCAGTAATTTTGTCTGACAAACCAGAGGGAAAAGCATTTGGCAGATACAGTGACTGATTTCCCTGATGATTTGCGTGCAGGTGGTGGGTCCTGCTCTCCATGCCAAACTTTTTGCTGCACAAGAGAGCAACACGCAGCAGGTAATGTAATACTTTGCTGTTTCTCTGAGCCTCAGCTTCACCGTTTTTAATCTTCTTAGCCCTGAGCTAAACGAGGAAGTCTCAATGCTATGGTGGCTCACAGGCACACACATGCTGTAGCAGGCACACAGGTACTGTCAAAATGTCATGGTCAGGCAGCCTGGGCAGGGAAACAGCATCACATTCTGGTGCATCATCAGTGCAGTAACATCCTTCTGCTTTTTGTCTTCACATGTCAGCTTCCTCTAATTATGTCTGAATGTTTTAGACTGGTTTGCTAAGGAAATGGCCCTTGCAGGATTTTACTGCCTATCTGTCTGTGTACACATCTCTCTGCCTACATTTTACTTATTTTCTTTCTCCCTTTCTCTTCTTCCCTCTCCCTTATAATTTTTCAGCCTATTTTCCACATCCAGTCACACAGGAATAGAGAATCCAGAGATGTTTTGAACACAGGTGGTCAGGTAAGGAAAAGAAATCCTGTGAAATCTCCTTTATTTCACATCTCTTTATAATCTCAGATATATCAGCGATACTTCACAAAGCCCATGTTTTTTTCCACAGGAACTATATGTGGTACATACACTAATTCAAACGTAATTGTCACATTTACTGAGGGCTCCCTTTTCATCTTTTGTTGTTTGTTTTTTAAAATCAGATACCTTTTTATTTATGTCTTACTGTTCAGTTTTCGGATCGCTTTTGGCTGCTGTTTCTTTATTTTTCTCTATAAATTAACATGGTTTCTTGTTCTGGGTCATAAAAATTTGTAACTTGAGAACCACCTTAATACATGTGTGACTGTATTTGTTATCCAACAGAGACACGGGAGGTCAGGTTTTCTCCATGATGGCTTTTACAAGCTGGAGAAATAATTATCCTTCCTTGACCCTATGTGCTTTGTAGTCAGAGCTGCTCTTCTCTCCGGGTTTGCTTGGTGTGTGCTATTCCACACGCTCAGTGGGGCAGGAAGGTTGCCATATGTGGCCAGCAGTCTGCCCTTGTACAAAATTCAGCCTGTTGCACTGTATCACCAGAAACCCCTGAAGCATTTTCCACTCAACTGGTGAAACTTGCAGGGCAAACCAGTGGAACGAGGTAATCTGTAGAAGGAAAGAGGAAAAAGTAGTTGGATATTTTCTCCATAGTTAACACCAATCAAAAATGATGGCATGGAAATGTGTCAGAATATTTATCAAAATGTAGGATAAAATTCTGTATAGTCTTTACTTGGCTCTTCCTACATTTTTGCCTCTATTCTTCTGTCTTGAATACTCTTGTGAAAAAAACAGCAGTTATGACATCTGACCATGATGAATTTAATGACCTAAAAATATGCTATTGTCCACAACCGTAACTGCTTTTAAGTAACCTCCACATTTGGCTGCTGCTATATTTTATCATGTATGTTGTGGGTCTTTTTTTTCCTCCCTTTGCTTTTGTATTGTTTTAAAAAGACAACAGAACATGCTGTGAGTTAATGTTTCACTTGTAAAAGGTTATGGATTAAGCTCAGCTGGTTTCTCAGGCTGACACAGGGTTCATGATTAGAAGAATGAAAACAAACATGAATTGAAAATGTCACTAACCTTTATTGGGCCCTGAAAATCCCTGAGCCTGCATGACAGGAGGCTTTCCTGTTTTCAACAGGATAAAAAAGATTGAAACAAAACAGCACGGATCTTGGCTATTTACATCTTTTAATGAATGCTCTTCACGTTTGGGTCCCTTTGTCAATCTCCCAGTTTTCAAGGGTTTAGCTGTGAAAAGTGCGGATGGTATCACATACTCTTATAAACCATGGAGTAGACATCTGTCTAGGATGCTTTTCCCTCCAAATTATGCTGAGTGTAAAGGACCACATTTTAAGCTTCATTTATGACTATGCATGTATAAGGTAGCCAATTATCCAGTCTGAGTGTTCAGCAGCAGAAAAGCTGAACAAAACCGTCTCTACATAATGCAACCAATTTTATTTTAATAAAGTAGATCAGAGAAAAAAATTATAAACTCTAGATGACAGTGCAATTTGAACTTTTAAACTGTTTATTGAAAAAACCCAACCAGCCTATTCACTCAAAAAGTAAAAAATCAGTTCTTGCTCTAGTTGCTGTGGTAGAACATGCTCTGTATCAGCAAGGGTAGGAGGAACACAAAGCCAGCACAAACTGGCCAGAGTGGAAATCAAAAGTGTCATTGATCTGGGATCCCTTTGTTCTGTCAAGAGCACAGATCCAGGTCGAATATATTAGATCTACAAACTGAAGGAGACTATTGCGTGGCATGACAGCCCTTCTTTGGCACTGACTCTTCCATGCATCAGGGAAGAGTCAAGCATCATGTTTGCCCTTACCGACCCAGGTATTCCCTGCTTCCTTATTGCCTTACACTGCTCGGCTGACTTTTTACAGTCAAATCACTGAAAACACAAAAGAATTATCAAATGTTTTTTCATCTAAGAATAAACGGAGGTATATGTTTCCCTTTCTAGCTGCATGTTTTAGCAACAGCTGTAGCATTGCTTCACTGATTTCATAGGTAACCTGAGAAAATACTTTATGGAGGAAGAACACCAGGGGATCCTGCAGCCAAATCTATTTCCTTCTCCTGATCTATAAATGTCTGGTGGATATGGCATTTTTGCCTCACAAAATCACATTTACCTTTTTCACAAAGTGAATTGAGGCAATATAGACCCACGCTTAGTACATAATTATTTAACATATCCTACTATTTCATGGTGCTACTCTGACCTGTAACTGAGATTTAATGAAGTGCTTTGGCAGAGAATTAATATTAGGGGGAACATAAACCTGCAATTTTTTAGTCTCACTTCATCCAATTATAGTTTGTTCTTACATTACATAATCTATTTTATAGTTTTTGGTGTAGAGGCAAGAGTGAGATCTTACAATATTTAATGAGGTCTAAGGTTTTTTATCTCTAGCTATTTTAGTCTTTTCCAAATATTGAGGGAAATCATATTTGATAAAATTTCCTAAGGATTCTTAATAATTTAGAACCCTAATCCACAGCTTCAAAATCAGCTGAGGTCTCTAAAGGTACATGGACATGTAAGTTCTATTTATTGAAAGTGATAAACCAGATTAAGTGAGTTAACTGAAAATGAAATAAAAGGCTCAAAACCTAGAATTTTGGTTCCTTAAACAGTTGAGCTGAAGTTGACCAAGAAGGATTTGCAAGGCAGGATCCAACTTCCAAGTGTCTGGCCACACATTGAATAGACATCAGCAGTCCCACATTCCCTAAGTGGAGCAAAAAATCAGGGATCGTGGTGAAGATCTACCCTAATTATTCATGGGAAGAAATACCAAGGAGCATTAGGGACATGACAGTCAAATGAGTATCATGCCTTGCCAGTTACTGAATTGCCTGTCCAAGTCACCTTGGAGAAGAGGAACATGTGTCTCCGTAACCTTGTAAATCCATACTTATGTGTGAAGGGTGAGATGTGTCTCTGATGTGCTTCTACAGAACAGGGCAGCTTGATTGCAGTTTGATGGTTAAGATGCTCACATGGAAAACAGAAATACAGAAGTCTAAAGGGGGTTTGATCCTGATCCCAAGGAAACACATGTGACACTACTGCTACTGACTGGGATGAGAAGGGTTGGAATGAGGGAATGGCCATGCTTTGTCTGAGGTTAGACATCCTCAGGGTATATCTGACACGTCAGCTCTTGAAGGGAAGGTAGGTGGGAGAAAACCTTGTCTGGGAATGTCAGTGCATTTAGATGTGAGACAGACATCAAATTGCTAAGTACGTTCAGGACCTGAGCACTTCTGCTCATTCTTTGTGCAGAAACTCACTTTCCTAGGAGGTTTCTCTTGTGGAAACTTGCAGAAGTTTTGAGGATTTGAATTTTGTGTTTTTTATTTGGGTTCTTAAAGTGCTATCAAGATCCTGCATACTCCTCTTGAATCTAATTAATGGAGGCAACTTTTTAAAGATACATAGTGCTTAAAAGTACATGGAAACACTTTTGTAAAAAAAGGTACATGGGCAATTCACTTTATTTTGGTATTATTTATACAGGACACATGCAGATTTTCAGCATAAATAAGTTAGCATTAGACTCTTGGGATCTTCAGTACCCTCATCTATCTATTTGCCTTAACATATTTTTTAGACACTGAATATATGTGAAATTATCCAAAAAAGCCCAATGGGCCAAGGTTCCAAAGGCACTTATGCATCTTTGTAAATTTTTTTATGGCATTTTACTGCTGCATTACCTGCTGTGTGGTAATAGAAATGTGGAAAATAAAAGAGAAGGTGATGGCTTTTTCATTTTGTTTTCAGCTATAATAGTTAAAATCACGTACTATTTCTCTGGAAAAAAAAAGGGAAAGAACCACACTGAGCAATGTAACATTATTTGTTTAATTTGATAAGCTCTGGAGAGCAGTTTAACTTAATACACGGTGCTATATAAAGCCTTGGCTTATTCTGGACTGTGCGAGAGTGAAGCATGAACTCAGGCATAACTCAGTGACCATTGTTTTCAGTCTAGAAAATACATGGGCATACCTGATTTATGACCAAAGTAAGGAGCTAGCGACACTTGGCATGTGGAAATTACTGTTTAGCTTGGTGCCAGTTTCTGCTAAACTTTCCCAATATACTTTTGTCTTGGTCTGAGCACTTTTGACTGTTCAAGGAGAAAGGTTTCCTTCAGCAGAGAAGTGAGCCAACTGTTTAAAGGGTGTTTTTTCCCTAATAAAACTTTACAGCACTTTTACGTGAATTTAGTGTTGGTGAAAGGCCCTGCACTGACAGCCAGGGAACAGAGGCCCTAAGTCTGTTCACAGACCATGCGCAGTGCAGACAGGGGTGGTAGCAGCGCTCCTGCCCTTCTGTACTCACACGTGTTCTTCACAGCCCAAACATGATTACCTGCGGTGGATAAAAGATTGATGTGGTCTTTGATGCTCTTCTGTCATTTGATTTTCATCTGAGACTGCCACTGGACTATGGCCAGATTCCAGGTGTGGACAGGTTTTGTGGTGTGGATGCCTGCACATAACCCTCCTCCTCACAACATATACAGTAACTTCGACCAGGTAGTCTTCTGTTATTTTAAACCAGTTGGATTTGCACCAGTAATCTCCAGTGAGTGAAACATCTTTCTTTTAATCCAGCTCTTTAGCTCAGCTGAAACGTGATAATTAAAACAGTGGAGGACTCGTCCTTACATAGTAGAACTAGATTAGAAATACTTATGTTGGCATCACCAAAAGTAGTTCTAACACAAAGTAGGGGTAAATTTGTATTAAAATTGGTGTGCACCTCAGAAGCTGCATGAAGTGTATTCAAAGGCTGTAACTCAAGACAGCAAAGATGTTAGAGACAAGGAGCCCTGTCAGGACTACTTGGACTGCACACACACTGAGGCTTCGTGTTTGACATACATATCCTCTTGCATTAGCTGGATGGGCAGTCCAACTGGAGCCCCAGCCTGATCTGAGGAGGTCACATCACCCTTTTCCTCTAAAATGAGAGGAGGTTGGCTGCTGTACACTGAGCAGCCCAATGCTGGGAGTGATGTCAAGGGACGGGGTAAAATGACATCACTACCACCATAAGGTGAGGAAGGGTGTGGGGGACCGAGCAGACACAACACCCTGGGCTCGGTAGGAAAAGAGGCTCAAGCATTTTGGGCAGTCTCACGCAAGAAAATCAGTATGAAGGTGGTTCAGCAAAGACATGGTACCTCTAGGTATAAAAATTAGCACAGCTCTGAGTATCTACAACACATTTTTACAGGTATCTCGAAGGTTTAAGCATCGAAAACTGATGCAAATTATGGCTGAGTTTTGTGGACTGCTTTTAGCAAGTTAAGAGAAGAAATTGTGACATTTTGACTTTATTTTGTGTTCTTGTTGAGAATTTTTGAAGTTACATGAATTATGGTCTGTGAAACGGTCATGGTGAGGTGATTAACGTTTTCACCGAGGCTTTAAAATACAGGAGGAACGAAACACTTAGGAATGGAAAAAGCACTTCTCTTGGTCTGGCATTGGCATTTACTGGAGCTCAGAGGAATACTTTCTAAGGAAAAACACCCCTAAACCTCTTGTTATTTTTGTGAGTAATCTAAAGATTACTGATTCTTTTGAGGAACTGTCCCATTGTGAACTGAGATTAAATGCCTCCCTTTGTATCTTCCTGGTGATTCAACTGTGAGGGACTTGACTCATTACTAATTTTCCTTAAAGAATCATTTAAAATTATTAAACCTCAATTAATTTGAGATTACATTCAGTACAACTGACCGTGTTTAGAGTTAAATGCAAAAATTCAATTATAAAGAACTTATTTTACAACAGTGTTGTATTCTGTGATGATGCTATTTCAGTGTACACGCAAAAGTATGGCTGAATATTTTCTAATTTTCTTCAATGCTCTGCTTGCACTTCTGAAAGAGCTACTAGAATTTTGTAATAATTTTTATGCTTAATTTTGCAGATACTGAGAATTGGGAGAAGAAGTGTTTGAGAGAAATTGTGTCATTCACCTGTCTACAAAAATCCCACCTGTAAAGCATTCTTCCTAGATGGCACGCAAATTTCTGTGTGTTTCCAAGCTCGATTTGTCTTAGGCAAGCTCATTTCACTGCATTTCACATCATGGTTCCCTCCAAATGCTTTGCACTCAGTACTTACATACATTTTCTCATTTAGAAAGTCTTGTTGGCAAGTTATTTCAAGTAATTCTGTTCATGATCCACAGCAGGATTATTATAGATTGATGTGTGATGGTGTCTGGGATTCCTGGTGGAACAACGTCATTAGGATACGAACCTGCATACACACACGCTACTGGGAGGATAATTGTATTTGGTTTAACAACACTAATTTATTGAAACAGGCTCATTATCTGGCCCATAATTTACAACCTGAGTTTAATGTGTCCTTTTCTGTCTCTCCTTTCTCTTCCTCTCCTTTGTACCCTCTTTTCCTCCTTCTCATCCCCTCATGCCTGCCCCCTTTCTCTCTCTGTGTCCCCCTGAAATCATGGACAAGTAGTAGAAGCCTGAGCTACCATCTTTGCTACAGTTTGAAAGACAAGTACACGCAAAAAACACTCCCTTGGATTTGTGTAGCATCATCAGTGACTTTTGAGGCCTCTGTGGCATGTATTGTCCTTGAGACAGTGTCACTGAGATGACGGAGAACTCTCATAAATCTGGGCAGCCTAAAAATAGGGCAGCTACTCAGTAACTAAGCTCCCACTGTGCTTTGCTCCCCATAAGGGATGCTTAGATGTATTTGGGCCAGCAAAAACTCCCTGTGCACTACTTACAGCCTCAAAATAGAGCTTATGCTGCATACAAGTGGCTCCAAAGACTTATTCTGGCCCTCTGTGCTGGAATGACTGTCGTGCAGCACGCGCGCGATGACTGCATCCTGATGAGGAGTGGTGTCATCTGATGCTAAATGACAAGGGAGCAAACCAAACACAGGAAGGTCTTTGCTTGCTGCAACAGCTGCTCCCGCTGCTAATTGATGCTGTGTATCTGTGGCATTATCCCAGTGCTTATTTTAGGCTGTTTCCAGCTGTGAAGGTTTTTGTCTCACAGCTAGTGGTATCTGTGCAGCTGGCAGAGTGAGGTAAAAATAAACACAACTAATTCAGCAAAGCAATGAGAAAAATATACAAAGAAATGTAAAAATAATGTAAGTCAAGGTTATTTGGGAGAGACATCTGAGTTTGAGCAGAGAGCGACTGATCTGGCATGGAAAAGGGTTGATCACCTGCCTGTGACTATCAAGAAAAGTGGAAGATCTCAATGTGAGTTTGGGACTTATCAAATTTGTTGGATGACGAAATTTTCTGAAGACCAAGCTCTGATGGCACTATTGACAGTTCCTCTTCAATGTCCTACACATATGGTTAAATATTTACTGTGAGGGAAGCATTTTGAAGAATGAGAATATATTTATCCATATATTATTTTCATGAACTCCTTGCCTCTTTCCCGAGTAGTAGTTAAGCAACTACTGCTAATTAGAGGCCTTTTTTGTTCCTCTTTTTATTCGGATAGTTCTCCTTAAGAAATAAAATTTGTACCACCAAACTTACTTCTCCCCTCTCCCCACCTCTCTTCCAGCAATACCCAAGTAAAAACAGCATTAGGGACGGCTGCAAAGATAGTTTGCAGATATATGAGACCCTAACCACCTGCTTCCCTTTTTTGCCACACAAACCTCACTGGTCTGCTGGTCTTGTCCTGCAGTTTAATATCTAACCTGTTTGAATTCAGCCTGTAAATAGGCAATTTTAGAGGAAAAATATCAAAGTGGATTTCCTACTAATTCTTAATAATATTTAGATGTTCTGACTATTGTAGGAACTTTGGCATTGGAAAATTGTCACGAAAAGAGAAAATCTGATGCACGAAAAACCTACTCCCTGGGTATTCTGTTTATGTGCTTTTAATTATCTTACCTGCTGGTCAAAACAGCTATAAATATGTGTAACCACAATTATTTTAGACCTCATTAAACATCTGAATGTATGCAGTTCTGGAAATTTGTCTTGAACTTTAATGACAAGAAACATAAATACTTATACAGTTATTCCAAATACATGTTTCCTGGTTTAAGTTTCAGTTAAATCTAGGGAGTTTTCCTCCTTGAAATAGAATTTGATTGATTTCAGTAAGTTTTTCTAGAGATATTTTTATTTTTTAAAAATGCTTGTAGTTGGCTACTGCGTTGTGGAAAATGTAGGTCATATGTTTGTTAATGCCTAAACCATCATGTAGTTTCATTAACTTAGGACATTAATTCTATTTTTCCAGACAGAAATACATCAACTACTGTTTTGCCTCAGAGTTTTGGATATATCACCACAAGCTGTACCTCAGTTCTGTGGGTGGGAATATGCAGTGCCAGATTATAACCTGAAAATGCTGACCTCTGCTCATTTCTAATATGTAACAAATTTCTTCTTGCCAGAACTTAGGGAACTGGCATTCCCAGGTCAGTCACATTACCTAGAATGCAAATATGTTCTACTTACAGTAGCGAGACATGAACTAATAGAAAGGTAAAATAAATGAACTTTACTTGATTTTATCAAGTTGCTTTACTGGATAACCTTGCTCAGCTGTTCTGTTTACAATATCATTAAGTGTTTTCTTAATGCATTCTGATCTGTTTCACAAGGAGAAACGCTACCTAGAAACACAGAAACAAACATTGCAACAGAAAAGAAGCAAGTTCATAAAATAATATTTAGTTAATCTGCAATAACAGAGAAGTCCCTGCTTGGTCTCTTTGTTTCAGGATATCCATTTCCTACAATTTCCTGTAAGTTTGGATCCTACACTGGTGTAGAGATATATTAATATTGTTATTTGGCAGTGGAATATGAGATGAAGCTATATTTCTTTATACAAGCTTTAAATCTAAGTAGTTTGTTCGGCATCACAACATTTATATGGATGAATTTAATATAAACATTGATAATTGATATTGATTCATAAAATGATGAATTTAATAAAAAAAATTAAATCTTTAAAAGTAGCTAAAATTCATTGGAGTTTAATATTCCACCACAGTGTCTTCTCTGAAATAGTATTAAGTAGGAAAGAAATTTTCACACTTCACTCAAAGGAATACTTTAATGTTCTTATTTAGGAACAGCTCAATTATAGATATGTGAGTAAAAAGGTAGAAGTTTTATATCCACTCTTATCTCATGTTCAAACATCTTCAGTATTAAAAAAACCCAGTTTTTAGTTTTACAGAAAAGTATATGAGTGAAGCTCATTATAAATGGATTTACACCCAATAAGTCCTGGCTGGTAATGGGATGTTTTCTCTTGGGGAAAGAGTGTGCAGTGGTTAAACTTTCAAAGACATCTATTAAAAACATTTGTTTCTTTCTGGATTCATTATTTTGTACAGCGCATTTTTTGAAATGTGTGCATTTTTAAAAAACCTGGACAATGTTCTACCTGTGAATGAAGCTTTCCAGAATACATGTTTGCACAGCCAGAGGATAGATGACATCTATCTAGCCATAGAGGAGGTTTTGTCACTAACTCTGCTGAGACCAGGATTTTATTCAGTGAGTTTGCATTTTGCTTTAGGGTGGGGTGGTAGAGTCGAGACCTCACATAAGGATGTGGCTCCTGTAAAAGTCACATTTTGCAGCCTGTGAGAAACACCAGTGCCAGTAAAAGCAGAAAATCATCAAAGTGTAATTTACACAATTAGTTAAACTCTTACTTCTTTCTGTTCCAAATTCTGTATCTGATGAAGCTGCATGTCAGCAGCTTATGCCAGATAGCCAAAATCCAACAGGGAGATATCCCAAATTTTTGCCCACAAGCCTGTAATTGCTGCAGTGGAATGAGTGCTGCTGAACAAGAGGTTTCCCCATTGCTAAAACGCTATCCTTAATGCATCCCCTCTCAAATAAAATCACTCAGAATGATTGCCATGGATGTCCTACCTAAAGGGACAGTGACCCAAGGAGAAAAAAGCCTGAGAGCTGAGGAGAAGAAAAACTTTCTCAGATAAATAAGGATTGATGATTTTTTAAAATTTTTTTTCTTTTTTTTTTTTTTTTTTTTCCAGAGCATCCCATTCCTTTTATCAAGCCACCTAGGTAGATTCTTGAATCCACCTCCTGGAAAGGAGGCATAAACCTGCTGCCTGAGCTGTCTTAAGAGCTTGATCAAGCAGTGAGGTAAGTGCCTTTTGCTACATGGAAACTACAAGGTCAGAAGGGGAAAAAGTACTGACAAGGTGGTGATTATGAGCATTAATCATAATAATATCAAGGTCTTATATAGCACTTTTCATCAGGAGATTTTAAAGCACGGTAAAAAAGAGATGAGTCTTATTATCTCCATATTTTAGATCTAAAATGTGACCTCCAGTATGTTAAGGCTTGTTCTCTGAAGGGGTAAAAAAAAGACTTCTAGAATCAACAATAGTTATTCTTTGTTAAATTTCTAATCAACACAGTGAATGTTTTTAAATCTACTCTTTCTGTGAATTGTGTAAGGCAATTTTAATTGCTTTACTAGCAACCTGACATAGAACTAATGAATAAATATAATTTTTATCAGGATGCTGCCATCAGCTGATTGAACCACTATGTTGACATTTGCAGGACAAATTCAGAAAATTCTGTTAGCATGTTCAATTCTGTTGCTGGTTACTGCTTCATTTATTGGGGATTGGTAACTGGATATCTGCATGCTGCAATGCACAGTAAAATGGATCAGTTAAATCACCTCCAAAAAGGGTTTAAGCCAATCCTTCCCCTTTGCCTTAGCAAAAACCTTTCAGAATATCCTAGCTAAGATCTTGCACACTAACTAGCAACTGAGAGGTGTTTTTTTCTATTAAAAGAAACTAATGCTACCAGAAACAACTAACTAGGCCCTGAATGCCACGCAATGGAGTTATGCTGTACAAAACCGGAATATTACTGTAAGCTATTACTGAAGGGCAAATTTTTACCTTCTGCTGTCAGGAAAATATTTATGTTTTATTGCGTTAGGAGATAGACCTTGACACCTATCAGAAGAATTTTATCCTAGGAGAAAAGATTTACGGCTGCAGACTTGCAGAGAACAAAACTCGGTGCTCACCTCTCTGCAATGCCTCTGGTGCATGGAGGCCAAAGAATTTGTTTGGGATTTTGGTTCTGCCTGGGGCCAAGGCTGATCTATGCAAGTGAGTCTTAATGAGAAGAAAGGTTTTTTAAAGTTGTGAGGAGTTTTAAATATCCAGGAGGAAAGTCAGAAATATAAATATAAATTTGTCTGTGTTCAGGAAAATGGCATTAGTGAGGCAGTATTTGAGAATGTTTAAAGTCACCCTATAGAAAATGCAGGTTTGAGACCCGAATCCTAGGAAACTTTTGTGAAATGATGTTGCTATTTAGAAGGAGGTCAGTTTTGAACAATATTGTCGACACTGACTGTTACAGCTTCTGCTTCTAGTGTAGGGCTTGACCCATTTTCATATATGCAAATAAGATTTGAGATGTGAAGGACATACAGGAAAAAGAAGCAAAACAGCTACACTTCAGGGGACTACGTGTCTTCCTACAAAGAGTGAGATCTTTTTGTGTGGGAACTGAAAATATTTTTATCTCATAGCAAACCATCATGTATTCTCCTTTTGGCTAAAAATAACTAATGCCAGACACAATGTCTCAAGTATGACCTGCTCAGTTTTATTTCTCCTTCATTTGGTTTTTTTGTTGTTGTTGTTTGCAGTCATGATAAGGAATAAATAAGACTGATCATTTTAAGCTCACTTAAAGCATCAGATTTTTCAGCTCCATTGGATATAGACCAAACAGATCCTGCACCAGCTGAGCTTAATTCTGTTCATGAACTTTATGTTTTCTGGCTCTGATGAAATTGTCCTCTTAAGAACTTTAGCTCAAGAAGGTCTTACCTATGCGAAAGATCAAAGATACTCAAAACTCCACACCAAACTGCCCCCAAACACTAGACCGATACTGGTTCCGGTTCCATAAATTTAATGGTTTTAACAAGAACATTCAAGCTAGTGTTTCAAATATGTGCCATGCCAAACCAAATCTGAATTTTCTACAGAAACCAATACAGGTTATTTAATATATTGTTTTCCTCATATTTTTGGTTATATACTGTTTGCCAACAGTCTTCCAAATATATTGATTAATCTAAGGCATTTTCAGAGCATCTGTAATAATTTTTAATCTGCAATTTTTTCAGGCAAGATTTTTTGGTATTACAAGTCTGAACTATTTTGACAAAATTTACTAGTTACTTACTTGGATTCCTATATGGATAATTTAAAACAAACCAAGTTTCTCATTAACATGCACATTATTTTGTGCATTGTACTGTAGATATACATTAAAAAGAGATAATTTACAAAGATCTTTGCAAGAATGGTAATACTGGATATGCAAAATCAAAGTGAATGTCTTGAAGTTTTTAGAAAGTTCTTCAGGGATGTTTTTCCATATTCTGTTCCTATAATAATACCTGTATACAAGATGCAGTTTTCTTACCATGTGTGATTTAATTTCCAAGTAGAAAGAGTTGGGGGGAAAAAAGCATTCACTGAAGTAGCTTTGCATTCCTGGAGTAAGTAAACACTAAAAGTATTTTAAAAGACTTGGAGGAATAGAACAGTTTATGACTTACTCATGTGATATGCTGACTTCTGTCAGCCTTCAGGAGGCAGCGAATTCAGAAAGTCAGCATTTCCTAGGGTTTCTAGGACTGATGCCCAGCCAGTTCCTGAGCAGTGGCCCTGGGCCACCTTTCCCCTTGGTTTTTGACGCCATATGATGTGGAATATCCCTTTGGTCACTTTGGGTCAACTGTCCTGGCTGTGTCTCCTCTCAGTTTCATGTGACCCCCTAGCTGACTCGCTGTTGGGGAGGTCTGAGAAGCTGAGAAGTCCTTGACTTAGTGTAAACACTGCTTAGCAACAGCCAAAACAGTCAGTTATCAATATTACTTTCATACTAAATCCAAAAAACACAGCTCTGTACTACCAGCTACTAGGAAGAAAATTAACTCCATCCCACCTGAAACCTGGACAGCAATGCGAATGGAGCGCTACCATTTAAGTATCTTCCGGTTTGGTTAATAAAATATGTAAGGCCTGCATTACTGAAGAGAACTGGGATGTCTTCTAGCTGGGCAAGTCAGAAATTACTTAGCTGCAATCCTTATCTTGAAATATTTTTTTTGCTTAAGTAACTATGAAAAAAAATGCTGAACTACAGATGTAGCAGAAATTTTGGGCTTCAGAGGAAGAATTGAAGAAAACAGTGATTTCATTAGGAGCACATCACCCATAGATTTCATGGTGTCATTCTCCCTTGAGAGCCCCAGTTCCATATTCCATGGCAGGAAAGTGTCTCTAAAGAGACGTGAATCACAGCCTATCACATCACAACATGACACGTGAATGATGTCAGATTTCCTGCTTGAATGTAAATGCACAACACTAAGTGCAGCTCCCTGCTTTAACTGCTGAGGATGGGAACTTACCCCTGTGGAGGCTGGCACTTCCCTACTGAGCCCATCCTCTTTGAGCACTCCTTGAAGGATGACAAATATGGCATCTCTTCTCATATTACCTGTAGCTCACTCTTTTTACTCTTTTGGACAGCAAAACGCCTCTTGAGCCTCCTCTCTGCTATTCCTTCCGTTCTCATGCTTGTCTCTTGGGAAAGCAAGTTCTGAAGACAGGTGCTGCTTTCTCCTTTTATTACTATTCCACCTCTTTGCAGAATCTCACAATACAGCACAAGTTACAGTTCATAAGTGGGTACATATGAACATATTACAGCTACATGGCCTCCATGCCATTAATTTAAGCACACCAGTATTGACTTCGCCCTCATTTCACTGGTGTTATCTTACAGTGAAACTGCGAGAATTAACAGCTGTGAATATTTAACAACCACTTTTCCAAGACCCTGGTCATTAGGACAGAATGCCATGGTGTCTTAATTAGTTTGGTGTGCCTCCCCTTTTTTTTTTCTGATCTGAATGGCAATTACAGGGTAAGTAAGTACTCTGCTTTGTCACTGTCCCAGTACAGCAAATTATGTTCTTGTTATTTGTCACATTGCTAATTTTTGTGGAGGGATAATATTGATTAAAAACTATTTAGCAAATAAGACACAATTTATGAATGCAACAAGCTTATTCTAGAGGGTGTTGACTTTTTCTTTTTCCTGATAACTGGATAAAATATGTTAAAGGAGATTAATTCTGCTGTGGTAGAATATTTTGACAAGAGATGTTGAAATCCTTGCATCTAGGACAAAGGTACAGTTATATTCGTACCAGTGGAATAAAAATTAACATATGCTCAGAGTATTAGGCCTTAAGGCCAGGATATTCACATTCTGGACTCATTTTCTGTTTACTAAACCCATTTAATTACAGATTTAAAATACTGAAGAAACGTGCAGTACATGTGCACCTTAGGTAACTCTGGGGAAAAAATAGTTCAACATTTCCGAGTCTGAAAATGAAAGTCGGGCTCTTTCAGACCAGCAGATTTGGAAATGTCCCACACATCCCCACAGAAATCCTTCCTGGACCTGGTCAAGACTAGACATATTTAACTTGGTGATATACAGGCTGAAGATGTTAAGGGAAGTTATTGAAGCAATAACTAATGCCACGATAGGTTGTGAATAGAAGAGAAAAAAATTAAAATTATTAGTATATGTGTTGGAATTTCTGTTTAAAAACACCCTTTAAATGACTGAAATAGCTAGATAAAATTTGGAAAAGAAAACTCCATGAGAAACTCAGTCTGAGTCCCTGCAGCATCCAAAACGGTTTTTCTACTACTTCTCACTTGATTTGCCAAATAAGCAAATCAACTACGAGGGCTATATTTTCTTCCAAAAGTGTTTTGGAAAATTCCTTTTTAAGAAAAAATGTATGAGAAATAAGTATATTTCTTGAAAATGTACTGGTGTAAAATAAATATTTTTGGTTTTTTTTTCATTCCTGCTCTTTCTAGGGCTCCCCATCCCTCTTAGCAGGCAACAGACTGGGAAAATACCTGATTGCTTTTGTACTTTTGGGAAAATCAGGCAGATTGCTTTTCGGTGTGCTGAAGAAATGCAATGCAAGTTTTCACACCACTAAAACTCCTTCTGAGAGTCAATCCATTTCTTGAGACTGTGCCTGAGTACCCCAGTTAATTCACTCCAGTTGCTACTACTAGCATTTTGCCTTTCTACTTCTCTCCAGTTGTAATCAGCTACTTCATAATCATTTGTTTCAAAGTGAAATAGATGTAAATTTTTTTCTTTATTGCCACGTATTTATTTATTTGTCACTGTGTGGTGCCATTCCAAATACCAGCAAAATGCATTCCAGGGCCGCAGAGGTATTTTGGTGGTTCTTCAAAAGAGGAAACATGATGGTAGGCATTGGAAAGTATTTTATTATAAGCCTTACTAAAAACATTTCCGAACTAAAAACATTTGCAAACTAAACCAAAAAACAGAAGCCTACTTTATTGCACAACTGACCATATGAAAATAAAATGTGAATAAAATTGTTTTGAAAACTCCAGTTTACAGAAGGAAGTGTAGCGTAGTGTGGAAAATGTCAGGGAAAAATTGTACAGGGTTTCTCCATACTCCAACTGCACCTAGAAACATTGTGTGGTGAAGGGGTTAAACCAGACCAGGCAGCCCTACCACAACAGGGATATTTTATCACAGAACAACAAAAGCATTACACTGCTATATTTAAAGGGCTTATATGGTGGATCAAGACATCCCATCATCTTTGGTTCCATGGAAGAACGGAACAGAACCTGAAATAGAAAGCAGTCTTATATGTAGGGGACTTGACAAGTTTGTTTCTGTTATTCAGTCAATTTCTGCTGTCTTTCTCCAGCATAGCTCTTGAATCCATTCAACCTCTAATAGCATGAGAGACTCTTTATTCACTGAGGAGGTGTTGATTAATCAAATTATGCAAGGAGTTGTCTGAATTTTCTTCTTAGAATTCAAATACTCCAATGCAATTATTCCATGAAAAATTTACACATTTTCACTGGCACTGATCACTGCTGTGGCTGATGCTCTCTGATAAAGTCCAGTGTTTCTAGGAATATACTTGGGTCTAAAGTAATAGCTTTTCTAATGATCAATGAGGATTTGAAAGCTCGTAGTCCTAATACCAAGATTTTTTTTGAGGATTGACCTGAAGCTATAATCATGTTAACTCTTCCAGCATTTTTGATGTCTTACATTGTGTCACAGTTTGCACTCTGAAGTGCCAAGCCAGCCAGGAACATGGAGTTAGGACAAGAAGTGGTGCTACCTCTGACCAGAGCTTGGCAGACCTGGAGAGACGTCGTGAGGACCAGCTGACTGACTGCTGGGCTACACTCTGTGCTGGAAGAGAGCTTAGACCTTGTCGGCCGAAGAGAAAGCCTCGTTCTCAGACCCAGAGGTGATCCTGGGATTACAGCCAGGTCACCGGGAATGGGCTGAGAGAGCATTGTGGGTTTCTGGACAGTGTCAGCCCTATGAGATCTGATAATTGCAGTTTCTGACCTTGTAAGGTGTTGTTTATCCTTCACCATAACAGGCAGTGTCTGGGAAATATTCCAGGTGATTGGGGAACACTGAGGTGAACATCTTTCCTGTTTATATCAGGTGATTTCCTGTCTTTCTATTGGTATTTGAGGGAATTTAGGATACGCAATAAAGTCTTTGCACCTTTTCCACCATGTTGCAGAGTCCTTGCCCATGTGTGAATAGTGCAACTGACGAGTCACCTAGAGGAGGTGCTGGGGGTCTGGCCATGCCAAAAGGTGAAAGCACCTCCTACACTCCCGTGTGCCTGCACTGGGATGAGTGGGCTATCTGAAGGTCTCTCAATTAGCACTGGTCTCCTACATTTAGGGAACTGTCTGGTGCCCTTAGTGTTCAGCATTATTCATGATCAGACTTTTGAATGTGTGTATACACCCAAAGGAGCAGCAGAAAATAGCTGAAATGTTCATTAGGTAGTAGTTCTGCTTTAGTTAATTCAAGAAAATGAGTGGAAAGCAAAAATATAGAAAGTGGAGTACATAGAGTGCTTACTCTATATGCTGCTTTGTTTTTAAAAGAGAGAAACCAAGTTCTCAGAGGTTTCCACTTTTGTGTTCTTATGAATGATGATGCCATTCTGGAGTTCATCAGTGAGAGAGAGAGGAATGTATTTGAAGTATTTTTGCTAGGGCCCAATCCCAGTACAAATAAAATATAATACAAAGATACTGAATAATATTTTAGTGCTCTATGTTTTATGGAGAATTTTGTTTTTCTTTTGTTTGTGAGGTTTCTTACATTCATCTGTTTAATGCATTGTCAATAACTGAACCTCTTTCTCTTTTTAATCTCCACAGTGTGAGAAGAGAATACCCTGTAGGTATTCTGTTGAATTTATGAGATTATTAAACAATTTATGAGATTTTTACTTTCAAAAATTTATGAGATTATTAAACAAATTTATGAGATTATGAAATTTAGGAATTAATGATATTATTAAAATTATTAGATTGTTAAACAAATAAAAAAGCTTGTCAGATTACCACTAGCAGTCTAGGAAAAAAGATAGCCAAAAATGGAGAATTTACACTCTATAAGAAATTCAGATACAAAATGGGTTTTTTATCTAACACTCTAATAATAAACCAAAAATGATGGTTGGTTCTTTTGGGTTAAATATTACTCTGTATATTTCCAAAGTTTTCAAGGTTTCCTGCCCTGTACACTTTGACTGGTTGTGCTGCTCACAGAGCTGGGCTTCACTGGATATCTCCAGTGAAATGCAACCAGTTGGGTGGAAGTCCCATCTCCGAAGGGATGCAGGGGCCACAAGCAAGCGGCCCACACTTCCTGTGAAGCACAGCGGTATCTGACACAGATGCATATTCAATATGAAACACAATGCTTGTTTATGAGGAAACAAAACAAAGAACTGTATATTTTGACTGGAAGCAGCTTGAGCCTCAGAGAAATCCCTTCCAGTGGAAAACTGAGAATGACAACAGGATTGAAGCAATTAGGCTAATTCCAGTTCTGCAAAGCAGATGTTTTCAAAGAGAATAAATTATATAGGGAAAGGTCTGTGCAGATCTTCTTTGTTGTCTTAAAGACATGACATATCTAAACTTTTAAAAAGAATGGAATGTTTTCCCCAAAAACTGGTGAGGATTTTTGTTCTATAAACAATCCCATAGTCCTGAGAGGTGAGAAGTAACAGAGAACAGTAAAATACAAATCAAGGCTAGAGTTGGAGATTAAAATCTTATGGTAAGTCTATACACAAGGCAGGGATATGCAGAAAACACCCAAATACAGCAGGAGCAGTATGAATTTCTTCCTTTAAAGTTTAAATCAAAGGCCACAAGAATCCCTATTTGATTTTTTCTCAGGCAAAACTGACCTTATAACTTTAAATAATAAGTAATTTGAGTGTATGTATACATTATCTATCTGTCTATGTCTGATATATCTATATCTCTACAGATATATCAACAAATACACTAAATAACATTTAGGAGATGGAAAGAGAGGGAGACTGCAAACATACATATGAAGAGTTTGCCTACTATCAGGTGGAATTTAAAGTTATACTTGTTTGACTTGGCAAATGTGATCTTTCTCTTTAAGTTCATCCTTAAATTTTAAAGCATAATTTGTTTTGATTGAATTTCTAATGTTAATTAGTGAGGCTTGCACTGTTAAAGACATCAAGAACATATAATTATGTTCCTTATAATTATACCATAATTGTTTTAGTATGTTAAATGATCTAATAGATTTTTTCCTGTTTCAACAGCAGCAGTTCTACCATCTCTGTTTTATGAAATAACTGGCAAGCATTCAGTAGGTGCTTTCAAGCATTTCAAGTAAAGTTTTGATGGGTATTCATCTACTAATGAAATATTCATGCATTATATTTTTCTCTATGACAAGTGACTTTCACTGAAGCGCCTAATGCTTGGTTTGCTTAGACAGATATAACATTCAATCAAACTAATGGAAACTGTGGAGTACTGTTATACTGGTTATTATTAAATCAAATTCTCTTGATAAATATTGAGTCTCTGATGTTAAAAAGCATTTCTAGCACGATGCACGGATAGTAAAGCAATAATCTGGCCCCTTGTTAAAAATGTTAATATTACAGCTGTCATCATTTAACAATTAACATGATTTCCCAAGTGGAGAAATGCCTTAGAGTATTCAAAAATACAATCTGTATGTTGTTTGAGATTTTCCATATTGTGTATGCATTCACTCCCAATGCTGAACACTTGGACAAATTCGTATTACCAGCAAAGTATGTGCACTTTCTTTGCTTAAAATTTAATGTTTCCTTCAAGTATCATTACTTTCACCCATGTCAATACGAAGAAATCAATTTTGATAATTTCACAGGCAGGAAGCTAATGATCCTCTTACAAAACAGTTGGTAAAAGCCTTTAGAGAATTGCCTGGGTATATTGATGTTGCTTTTCCTACTTGCTGTCTGGTTGCTAAATTTCATTAAACAAATCTAAAATAAATCAAATGTTTTCCTGCAATACTTTTCCACACGTGTTCTTTTGACAGTTTTTGCAAGAAAAACAGGGTACAAATGTGAAGTGGTTGACAAAACTATGAATAAAACATGCTTTATGCCAGGTTTTTAATTTATTAAAGTTCAGAGGTCAATATTATGCTTAGTTTTACCACTTCTGCATATATATGAAAGTTGTGACTCCATCAGCTTAATATATTCCTAGTCAATATGAACCCATGGAGGAGGAGGAGGCCACAAAGATGGTCAGAAGGCTTGAGCACCTCTAAAGAGGTGCTGAAGAGAGGCTGAAACAGTTGGGGTGGCTCAACTCGGAGTAGAGGAAGCTCCACGGAGACTCTATAGCAGCCTCCCTGTACCTCTCCCAGAAAGCTGGAGAGAGATGTTTTCCAAGGACACACAGTGATTGGACAAAGGGGTAATGGCTTTAAACCAAAAGAGGGTAGGTTTAGGTTAGATATTAGGAAATGGATATTAGGCACTGGAAAACCTGGTTGAGTGGAAGGCATCCCTGCTCGTGGCAGGGTGTTGAAACTTGGTGATCATCAAGGGCCCTTCCAACTGAAATCATTCTATGATTCTGTGAACTCTAGGTTCATCACTTTTTTTAGGTGACACTGTACTGGCTTCCTCCAGGGATCAGAAGGGACTCTGCATAAAAGCCAGTTCATGAGGGAAAATGCCAAAGGAATGCAGAGATGATCAGTAATGAAATTGCACTGTTTGATACCAATTAAAGGAGTCACCAAACATGCAAAAATATTTCACCAAATATTTCACCTGTTCTAAGGCATCCAGAAAACACACTGAAGGTCACAGCCTCTATATGTACAAGTCACAGGCCCTGGTGAAAAAAGTTGTCATCTCTCATCACACTCCATGAAGGCACATGATTCTCTGCTTTCACAAAAGAGTTTATGATACATGGATGCTGTGTGTATGCAATGCACAATATTATGGGATCAGATAACCCTGGCTTGAAGTTAAAAATTTGATTCAGATGCATTCTGAGGTCTGTATGAATGGGTTTGGAAAACTGCCTAAATCTAAGCTAACCTACCGAGTCATCAGGATGTCATGTCCTCCTTTGTCCTCCTTTGTCCTCCTTTGTCATCCTGCAGGTGTTGAGACTGTGAAAAGGTGTCAACACCAGGAGGACTGAAGCCTATTCCTTCTTGTGGACCTGATTCTGCCAGCTTGACATTGAAATATTTGATTTAAAATAGTATTATACATTATTCAGGGATCAGCTAAATTATTCTTTTCACACTGCTGATTTGTTTTCTTTTTTTTTTTACATTTAAATTTAGAAGGGCAAAGCATGGTGCTAGGAAAATTAGGAAATGTGTATAAAATTACGGAGCAGTAACTCCATAGGGAAAATGTTTACTCTGCAGGCTTTTCTCTTGAAAACACAACTGCTTTAAAGTATCGCATTAAATTCGAATGTGTGTGTATTTAAAGAAGGTACAATATATGTGAGAAAGAGACATGAAGTGTGTAAGGTGGGGCTGCTGTGGCTAAGCACTACTTCTAGCAGAATACTACAGTAGTGCCATGAAATCCTACGTAAGTGGTCAGAACATAAGTAAGAGCTGCCTGTGGGTAGTCCCAACCTATTCACAAGCCCTTTTGAACAATTTTCCTACTTTTTTAAATACTGTTTTTGGCAAACATTTGATACTTGAAATACAAAATGCATGAGTCACCTACTGAGATGGGCACAGTATGTGGTTCATTGAATTTAGCTAAATTGTGAGTAATCTATCAATAGTCCTCATAGTGAACATACTTGTAATAATTTCACACATTACAAACAAGAGTAGGTATGATTTTTCAAGATTTTTTCCAAGCATTTTTCACTGGGAGTTTTTACCTTTTTTAATATGCTCCATTTATTGTTGTAGAAAATTGCTAACTTTTTAGTGATGGAGGGTAAAAAGAAAAGGTAGCTTATTGCTCGTCAGTTTAAACAACGAAGAACCAGAAAAGCAAAACCTGACATATTATAAAATACTGTCTTACAAAGCAAAGTCCTCAACATGAGATTGAATGAATACAGATTCTTATACAGCTATTGAGATTTATTCTTTTGCCAGCATGCCAATTTCTGTTGAGATGAGTAATGTTAAAATTTAGAGGCAGCAGTTCTGAAGCAGAGAGCTGCAAATTGCTACAGATTCTGACTTGCCAAGAACATGGTCAGTTCTTGTGTTTTTTTTGGGTTTTGGGTTTTTTTTGTGTGTGCAGATTGCAGTTTTTAAGAGGAAAACTAGTAAGTAGATAGGAAAAAAAAAGTGAAAAGTATGCGTGTATAAAGTAGCATCATAACTCTGGTTTGTCGGATACAGGGAATATAATCTTTTTGCTGAAGAGAAACATGAACATTCAGGCATAAAATCTTTGAGGAGTTTTTAAAACAAATTCCTTAGAGGAACAGGTATTCGTCATCCTTATGATGGAAGTGGAGGGGCAGTCAGCCCCCTAATACTTCACTTTAGCGCCAGCCTCTGATAGGAATCAGAATGTTTTTCATGAGCGTGAACGATTACACGTGCATTTGAATTTATCCCTGAAGTAGTCATTTCAGTACTTATTTGAGACTTGGAAGCTGTGAACCCCCGTGCTCACAGCACAGAAACTGGCCCCTGCTCGGCTCTCTCCTCTCGCGCAGTGTTTTATTCTTGGGAAGACCAGCCGGCTCCGGGAACTTCCCGTGCGTGACCCTGACGATGGAAAAACTGGTCTGTTATAACAAACCGGTATCTTGTGATTAAATCCCTTCGGAATTACACTTTCCCTGAAAAAACAAAAAATAATAATAATTTTAAAAATAGACTTTTCTCCTGCCTTAGCCCCGGCACTTCCAGCGACGTCCCGCCGAGTCACGTTCAGCGCCATTCCTATGCTTTTGGCCCGCAACGTGTCGGACGCCTCAAAGGCGGTGGTGCTGCTGGCGGAGCCGGAGCCGCGGGGCTCCCCGCTGTTCCCCAGCTCCCGCGGGCTGCCCGGGGCTCCCCGCTGCTCCCCANCGGAGGGAGCGGGGCTGCTGCAGGGAGCGGGGTTCGGGCGGAGGGAGCGGGGCTGCTGCAGGGAGCGGGGTTCGGGCGGAGGGAGCGGGGCTGCTGCAGGGAGCGGGGTTCGGGCGGAGGGAGCGGGGCTGCTGCAGGGAGCGGGGTTCGGGCGGAGGGAGCGGGGCTGCTGCAGGGAGCGGGGTTCGGGCGGAGGGAGCGGGGCTGCTGCAGGGAGCGGGGTTCGGGCGGAGGGAGCGGGGCTGCTGCAGGGAGCGGGGTTCGGGCGGAGGGAGCGGGGCTGCTGCAGGGAGCGGGGTTCGGGCGGAGGGAGCGGGGCTGCTGCAGGGAGCGGGGTTCGGGCGGAGGGAGCGGGGCTGCTGCAGGGAGCGGGGTTCGGGCGGAGGGAGCGGGGCTGCTGCAGGGAGCGGGGTTCGGGCGGAGGGAGCGGGGCTGCTGCAGGGAGCGGGGTTCGGGCGGAGGGAGCGGGGCTGCTGCAGGGAGCGGGGTCCCCGCCGCTGCCAGGTGGGTTGGCGGCGCGTCTCGAAGGCGTTGGCGCTGTAAAGACCCGCGGTTTCTCTTACGCGACCTCCTAAACTCTGCACCTCCGCCTTTGGCAGCGGCGCCGCCGGGCTCTGCGCAGCGGCCTCACAGAGCTCGCAGAGGCATTCGTCCGGCCTCCGCCGCCTGGCACTCGGCTTTTCCTTCCAAAAGTACGGAATGCTTGTCAGTGTGAAGGAGGAACGATGTGCCAGTGGCAGGGATGAGGCTGAAAATGAAACTATGTGGCTAAACCAAAGCGCTGGCGGTACGTCGGTGGGAGATGTAGGAGCAGGAGGTGTGCGAGCTGTGCTCACCGGGCGACACCTCTGCACACACGCCCTGTCCCACCGCTCATGTACTACTTCTTAACAAGTTCCGTGAAAATAAATAAATACAAATTTCTTGTAGTCACTGTTAAAGATATCATTATCTATAGATGAAATTTCCTGCCCAGAATGCTGCTACTGAATTGCTAATGCTTCATATTCTTTCGCTTTACAAGTCGTCAGAAGGAACTTCTGGTTATAATATGAGTCTAATAAATCACGAGTGTTTGGTGTTTTGGGGTGTTTTGTTTTTGTTTTTTTAAGAACGAATAACTATTTGGCTTGTATATACACATAAATATCTGTGCAATCCAGTGACAGAGAAACTCAAGCAAATGTGGCTATTCCTGCTTGTCTGGTAGCCACCAGCCTCGAAACCAGAATGTAGTGTGAGTAGATGGAAGAAAAGCACCATGAACTTTTCCCCCCTTGTTTTTTATTTAGCCTCATCTTTGACTATCCTTATGAGTCATGCATTTTTTTGGGCACAAATTATAATCTGGACAAAATGCTTCACCTTCTTTGTTAAGCAGCATGAAGATCCCAGGAGAGGTGAAGATAGCATTGGGACCTGGAAGACCATGGTTAGACAAGCTGTTTGAAAAACTATTTTAAGAATTGGGCGAAGCTGGCTTTTATATTTGTAGGCTTTACCTTTTGAATGCTTCTTTCTTATTTCATACTGTTTATGAGTTACAAAGAAGTAAAGCCTTAGGAGACAGAAAATAGTTTTCTGTTAAATCTCAGCAAATGGCTAAATCAAAAATATAAAATGCAAATATCATGTTGTTAAAGGCATAGATCTCTTGTTAATTTAGGTGATTTATGTCAGTAATTAAGAGCCTGGCTGACAAAAGTTTTTAATTGTATATTGTGGAAAACAGGAGATGACAGACACGGGAACATTTAAGGAAACCATGGCAACAAAGGCTCAGTAGCTCCATACAGGTAAGAAATGCAAGAAATGTATTTGGAAGAGAAAGAGGCTTAGGAAAAGAAAACTCTGCAGCTGTAGGGAACCAGGGAAGCAATTAATGCCTGACACATAAGACCAAGAGACAAAAGATCATCTCCTCTTAGGGTAATTACTAAGAAAACTTCACACAACATCTCTTCCCCACTCAGGGTTTCTACCTGCAGTGTCTCAGGTATATAGTGAAAACTGTAAAGAATCAGTGCTTAGTTACATTGCTGGCCAGAACATCAGAGCGAAGAGGTCAAGGAATCAGTACCAAAGCTCCAGTTTTTCCCAGATGTATGGGACAAAAAAACGGTTATACTGGCGTTTATTGGACAAATAATGGGTCTTACTGCACAAACAGGTGACTAATCCTCCTATAGAAAAAGTCCACTCAGAAAGACTTCTACAATGATCCCTTGACCTTTAATTTCTTGATTAGCTGTGCTTAAGGGAACTGTGTAGCTTGGTGGTCCTTAACATTTGTTAACAGTTTTTTATATCATCATATTCATGGCTTCTTGGCATTGTGTCTGGTTGTCTGTTTGTTTGGACTCTATTTTCTGTTTTGAGGAATGTATTGTGTTCCTTGAGTACTCATCAGTGTGGACCCGAAGGCTCATGTATGCTTTGTGTGTGAGAAATCAGAAATCTGAATAGCAGGGTCTTTCAAGAACATGTATATAAACTCTGACTTTCATGGCTCCATGCATGAGTATAAAGAACACAGAATTAATGGCTCTTCTCCAGCACTCTTCAGATGCAACCCCATGACTACTCAGCTCATCCTTTTTGCAAACTTTAAAATCTGTAAAACCTTTTTGCAAATGTGTGAAGAGCTTTTTTCCTTTTCTTATCTGAAATATATTTTCAAAGTCTATATCTGCTAGGCCTGTTCAATACTGTTTTGCATCCATGATGTGTTCTATGCTAAATTCTGAACCTTGGGGATTCAGGTACATGTATGGACTGTCCTACTTAAAGAAAGTCAGGCCCCAGAGAAGTGTTCAGCATGTTTATGTCCGTCTGAGAATGCAAAAGTTTGGCTATTCTTGGCTTAACATCCTTAACACTAGTCATCCCATGTAATTCTAACAACTGCTGTACTAATAATGTCTGAACAATTCCTAAACCCATGATGCTGAAGTCTCTATGAGGGAGCCTCTGGTGGAAAATAAACGTGATTCCAAAAATCCTCGTGGGATTCTTCAAAAAGAGGCCTAAGAACACTGTATTGATCTGAAGCTAAAGACTCAATGCTCTCTCTTGCCCCATGCGTGGAGATGCAGAATACACTGCTAGGTGATTTAGGCAAAGGGAATCCCTGTACTAATCCCAACAGCACTGGCCATACTGATAAACCAATTAAGGAACGGTGGTGCATCCAAATAGAGGATTAAACAGCTTGTCCAATGATGCCCCCTGCAAGGAATCAGCAGTTAACACCGATGTTTGTAGCAGTTGAGTCACCTCATAAGACCATAACTCAGCTACCCCACTCTACTAATTGCTTCCACTGGTTTCAACTGAAAAATCTTCCTCCCTCTTTGTGGACAGGAGCCTCCAGGAAAATTCTGTTGGATCACACTGGAGTGATACTGCAGACGACCATTCTGGCTACTAAGAATTCATGATCATTATGGTGCACCAAGGAAGGGATCCTACTGTCCACCAGCGTCTTCATCCAGATGATCTATGCTGAAGTCAAGCACCATCCTCCTTTGCATGAGCTGGATGAATTGCGTTTGTCAGTCACCTGTAGTGGGCTGTTCTCTGGCACACACATGGAACAATCACTTATGGTGGTGCTCTGAGATGCCAGCCTGGACACCACCCTAAGTTCTCAAGGGCTTTCACGAACTTCCCGTACAACAATGGAGATCCTCAGAGTGCTTCACCCACTGCAGTGAATGTAAGACCTGGAAAGATCTCACTGCCCTACACACCTGCAAGGCCATGAGAGTCCAAGGAGTGCCTGTTACAGGTGTGTAATTTACTGCTCTCCCAGTGCTGTACACCAGCCGTACTGCCTAAACAGCATTTAGGAACTGAAAAAGAGAGAAAACATGGAAGATGTTCACCCACTGCAATTGTCAAAAGCTGATAGCTGTTGTCACAGATGCTGCATGTAGGTCAGAAACATGGCCTGAAACCACAGAAAATTCAAGTGCAGCAACTGAAAAGTTTGGAAAAAAAACCCCAACAAGCTTTAAGAAACCAGAGGCTGCAAAACTATGGGGAAAAGAAAACATTACTTCTTGATGCTGGATTCTAATCTGAGTAAAAACACAGTTCAAGGTTTTGCTACAAAGGATCAAAGAAATCAGATGACTAACTGGCAAGAATGAAAATGAGGATTAGAAGTGGCAGACGGGAACCTGAACTGGAGAGCAAACCAAAGCTTTCTACAGCTGAAGAGGCTTGGCAAAAAGGATCAAACCATCATGGAGAAGGAAAGCTTCAGGCACAAAGAAGATGAAATAACGATTGCAAAATCCCAGGCTGTGATAAAGGAGACCAATTGCCTTAAACCATACTTAAAGTGCCCGTTTCTTCTGTCTGGCTTTTTGTGGAGTAGTTTTGATTAATTTAGTTCTGGTTAACATACAGCATTAAAATTTAGATGATGAACTAGATAATATACTTTCTTCAAGTTTAAATTATTTAAATCATACATATAGTAGAACCAATTCTATCTCTTATAGGTGCAAAATCTCACGGGGCTGGTAGTGTCTGAGGGGATGGAAACTGGACAGCAAGATTAAGTGGGTCTAATGCACATATATACAATTCATGAATTGTATATATGCTGCCCTCTTTTCCAAGTCAATATAATCCAGGCAGTATGGGGGAACTGAGTTTGTGTCAGATCTGTTAATTCAGTCCCTCATTAGCCGGTTGGTGCTGCTGCATTGGTACTTGCCCTTAGCAGCAGAAAGCTGCTAAGACATTTATCCCTTCAGAGTTGTATACATGTGATGAAGCCAGTCAGGAAGGGATCTGTATCTTGGCTGCTGCCTGCTCAGCTCCTCCTACCCAGACTGTCACACTGACCACAGCTAATGTATTTATCTCAAATAGGCTACCATAGATTCAGCTTCTCTGCTTCTGGTGTCATTACTAGTCATAAAGTCCATGGGACCATCAAAATGTTTCCAAGACATTTGAATTGCGACTTTCTTCAGCTTTGAGCCCTCCTTCTGGCTGTGGAAGCAATCAGTTGTACATCAGGCTTTGCTGAGCTTGGACAGCTCTGTAGCGTGCTGTGATCTGCAACACTTCTGGGCTCCTCAGAGCTCTTTTGCAAGTGCTAGTCACTGCTTCACCTTTCTGGTACTGTCCCCTCATGCTTTCCGGGATGTCGTAGGAAGCTTTGATGGCTAGCTGGGGTCACAAATAAGCAGGAGAAGGTGCCATTACCAGGGACAGCAAGGAGGAATCTCAGAGATCCCAGCAGATATCCATTCTCCTGCAGAAATAGCCAAGTCCTACTGTTTATCCTCAAGATAACATTGTAGTGGTCTGAAGATCAAAAGTCATAACAGATAGCCCATTACAGAGAGAAACTGGAGTCTGATCTTGGAAATTTTAGGCACATCATTGACCCTTTATGCAGGATTTTATACCATTTCCAGTCCTGGATGTGGTGACCTTGCACAGGTCTTGTTCTTCCCAGCTTCCTTCTGCATTTGGCATGCTGTGGTGAGAAGAGGTGATTTCATACTGCTTCTTCCTGCCATTCATGGGACAGCTGTCTGAGGCTCCTTGCAGATAACTAATTCAGAAAAACTTCTCTAATCTGTCCCCGTGACTGAACTAGCTCATTGCTTTTTACTGTGTGAGAGAGGAGGATGGATAACAAAGGCGACAGAAAATTATCTTTTTCTTATCCCTCAGTCTGGTCCTGGGTATGGCTTGGCTATAACTGCGGTAAAACTGGTGTTGGGATTGATTGTAAGTTATTACACAATCTTTCTTTTAAAAGACTTCTGAGGTGAGCCAGGTGTGCTTCAGCAGGAGGGGAAGAAATGGAAGAAGAAGATGCTGTTTCTTGGGGGTATCTGTTTTATATTTAAAGTATCTCTAAATACAGTTGCAGAGGTTGGGTCATGAATTCTGCAATCAGGTGCAAATATAAATGTGAATTGTGAATTACAGAGTAAGTAGAAATAAACATTCTTTGTAAGATTGGTTGAAAACATTCGCCTGAAAAAATTCTTCAACATCAGATAAGGCAGACAATGATTAACTTAGGTATTTTTTTCCTTCCCTTTTCATAATATAGGCTTTCCTTAACAGTGTTGAGATTTCTAACCCACACGATGGATTTGAAGAGGTGCCTTTTTGGTGACCGAAGTTGTTGAGGCTGGAGTTGAACAAAACTCCAAAATTAGTAGAAAGTTGTAGCTTTGGTTGAACAAAACCCATAGCTTACTACCAAAATTATACACCCAGCAATTCCCATCTGGAAATTGTGGTTTGTTTGTCTACTTTTCTCTCTGAGCTAGACTCCAGTGTCTGGATGACTTTTGTAGGGCACACATTATCACGGCTGGTAGTGATGACTAAGTTGGAATGAAAATCACCTTGTACTGAGCTTTGGAAGGTTTGTCCACCATGGTGAGTGCCAGCACAAGTCACAGAGGCAACATTTCCAAAACTGAATTTTCTGTATTTAGCCAAAATTATTTAACTAAAGTTCCTTTTTACTCCTCCATTGAAATTGAAAAAATGCTCCAGGGAAAATACAGCTACACAAGTTACTTTTTTCATCCCAGTGTTCTAGTGGATCTTCCTGCTTTCCAGTCTCTATCAAGATTTCTGCATGCCTTGCAGCTAAAATGTCTGTCTTCGTCCATTAAAAAGTAGAAAAATGGGTAGAAATGCTAAAAAAGTGGTTGTGATATACTCTGCTCTGGCTGCAGGCTGCTGCTGCTATGTGCCAATTGCCTGGGAGCTGTGGGACCAGCAGGATGCTGCAGCTGGGACCAGCATGTACCACTGACCCAGTGAAAGGTTCCACAGCCTGAGAGCTGCTCTCTGGCAGCACCACAAAAAAAGACATAGAACTGCGGAGAAATTTTGGAGAATCCAGCTTATACAATTGTATTTCTCAAAGGCCCAAGTCTTTCTGCTTACACTGGTTTTGAGTCTGGCTGGTTCTGCTCTTTGTTCTAAACACCAACCCAGCTTTGTGGCAGGATCAACTCCTCCTTGGATCTGGGAGTGTCCTTTAGTGAGAACACCTTTTTCTTGTCCTCCAAACATCAGTGCAGGACTGATCTCTTCTGCTTGAGATATCTTTGGCCATCTGATCCTTTGGTATTTTTCAGTGGGTGCTTGACTTGACCTATTGGGGTTTGTTTGATTTTGGTTTATGTGTGTTAAGTTTACAAATTGTATTGTCCCATATAAAATATACATAGTACGGGAAGGGCTAAACTTCCAGTTTATGTTGTGATGTAGGAGAGGAATATCTGTGCCCTTCAGATGCCTGATTATATTCCGAGGCTTCAGTTGTAAATAGGGACAGAGACATGTAATAGGAGAAGGATAATGAAGATATGGTTTTGGATGAACAGAGCCATAAGTGCTTGCATGTTTCATGATTTAAATAGAGACAGCGTGGTCTGGTATCATAAGACTGGTGGAATGTTTTTGTTGTTTTGAATTCCTTTTTCTCATTGTTTTGACAGTGACTTACTACATGCTCTTGGGTAAGTCACTTTCTAAATTTCTTTCTCTTTCTACTTTGCATTTGCTATTTGGATTGCAGACTCACCAGGGAAATGGAGCTTCTCCCCTGACATATTTGTATAGCATTGAACTCAGCAGAACGGTGCCTTAATTAGAGTGTTCAAATATGGATGTAAGGCAAATAATAATAATTAATTAGACATTTAATCATCACAGTATTTACATAACATTGCCAGCATTTCATGCAAATGTTTTATCCAAATATTTTGTGTGAGTTTACCCACGTATCCTTTTCACAATAGTGTTATACATCTTCATAAGAGAGATATGATATTAATTTTTTTGTGGTTTAGGATTATTCTCTCTCTCTCTCTCAACTCTAATGTAAAAATGTCCCTTGCAGCCCATAAAATTTTTGCAACCATTAAAAAGGCTCTCTTTAGTTGAAGGATATTACACATTAGACAATAACTAGTGTGCCCCCCATAGCAGTCTCTGTCCTTATGAAAGCTCTTTAAGTAACCTACCATGTAGATTCCCACAAAGAATGTCTTGCAGATGCTGAAATGCACAGATTCATTTAGTTGTTTTTCATATTGTTTAACCAGCTGATTCTGTATAGCATGAACTTAGTTATAACAAGCTGAGTATGGTGTTAACCCAAAGTTTAGTTTGTCCATACTGTTGCTAATGCTGATGGAAAGTGCTCAAATTGCCTGATCTCAGGCTGGTGGTCAAACTTGAAAATTATTCAGGTATATGACATCTCTCTGTTGTTGAAAGAAAAAAAATAACAGCTTAAAAGGTGAGAAGAAATAATGCCACCACTATAAATGGCAAAGTCTTATGAAATGCAAAGCTATAGATGGCATATTGCCAGGGCAAAAGCAGTTTTGACTATTGATCTAACACTGCTGGCAGTGCTACCACTCTGTGCTGTGTCCAGGGTTCTACACTACTACAGGATAGCAAAACAGATTCTACTACTGCCAATACGACACAGAAGAAACATTGTTTCTGAACACGGTTCAGGGGTTGGAAAAGCAACAGGTTTAATTATCGTTATTTGAGTTTGAACCTGAAAGCTGCCCATCTGCCCAGCTTCCCAGCTGCTGGAGCAGCAGGATGTGAGAGCACATGCAAGGACCTAGAGGGTTCTTTGCCCTCTCTCTGCAAATCTGTGTGTGGCCTGTAGGTATTTCCCAACACCTCAGGGGAAGGGGTCAAGGCCATCTCATCTGAAGGGCTAGAAGAGGGATTCATATTAAAAGCACTGGCAGCCAGAGATTGCTGTGGCCTTTGAGCTGCTCTCCTCAGATGGAGGAGTCATTCTTAGCACTACTACCAGAAAACATTGTCCTTCTCAATGCCACCTAGTTGTGTCTCTCACTTGGAGCTAACACAGGACTGGTTCACAAAATCTAGATGGAAATGTACAAAAGACAAATTTGCATAATATCAAATCAGGGTTTAATGAGATCACATCTGCTGTTTGCTCTGTGATAGGTGGTATGTGATTGCATTTCCTACTTCATATGGTGGTTTGAGGGGTTGCTGAAAATGGGTATTTTCTTTAAATTTGGTTCACTTGTGCCTATTACTCAGAAGCAAATTTGGGCAGCGCCTCTCTTTGTCTCTGCACCTGCCACACATCTCCTCTGCAGATTAGACTGATTTCCAGAATAAAAGACCCTAGTCTTAGTCTTAGCACATTAGTTGTGGTTCCAACCAGTGCGTAGGAGTGACATGATGAAGGGGGAGAAAGAAGATTTCCTTCCTGTTTATTTTCCCGTTTTATTTGATAAGAAGCTCTTAAGAGAAAAGCTTCATCCTAGGCAGAGATTCTCAAGGAATCTGGATTCATTTTAGTCACTAAAGCATTGTCCCTCACTAATTTTTCTGATGCTTTCCAGCAGCTCCTTGGGAAACTTGGACAGCGAAATTTTTCTCTGTAAAATCAGGAATCTGTTCTTGCAGGAGCATTGCACATGTTCTTGGCTTTCCAAGAATGCACCCTCCAAGTCAGAGAGGCACCTGTGCTTCTAGGTGGTCCTGCTTTATCACAACATTTCAGTTTAAAAAAGTAATTTTATTTCATCTCTTAAGATAAGGAATAAATAATATGGGGTCTGTACCCATGAGGACAAATACAGAAGACAAGAGAACACAATTTTAGGTCGTTTTTAAAACAAGCTCCTTTTTGTTGTTTTGTTGCTTCAGCATCTCAGCTACCTCGAAAGCTGGCTATTAGCTTCTCCATGCTACCCCAGAGGGGTGTTAAGCATTCCTAGGGCTATTTTCTCTCTGCCAGGGCATCTTCTCACCTTCCCCCTGCTACAAAATATCTGACTTCCAAAACCCCTCATAGTAACTGGGCAACATCGCCAGTTACTGTGGTGGATTGACCTTTTCTCTTCCTCAAGCTTGCTGAAGAAAAACCTTAATCTCTATGTCTTCCCTTCCTTAGCTGTCTTTTCTTGTTAAAATTTTCTACAAGCAAGGGTAAAAATCCCTTAGGGTAAAAGGGATTGTGTATCTTGAAAAATATTGGCTTTTTTAGACTTACTTTGGCACCAAAGGCATCATTAGAAGATGAAATATGATTCAAGGCACAATGTCATGGCAAAGAGGATATTTGGGATAAGAAACAACTATGCACTGTTAGTTAAGTAATCAGAAATAGGTTCCACAAGAGATCTCTGTTCTGTATTCCACTTGGACAATGGACAGGTCTCTGGCATTGAAAGGAATGGCTTCCAGCAAGCTTATTTTTGGCAATCATAGACAAGCTATTTGGCACACTGGTTCTCTTAATTTCAATTGAATAAAAAAGGCAGTCAAGCTCCTTTATGAAAGCAAACAAGGAAAAAAGAGAAGTGTATGTCCAAAGCAGAAAATAGCTAGAAATATGGAAGACGAAGGTGGTGATTTTTGGGGGGTGGTGGGAATTACCATTGTTTGGTAATGCAGAGCTAGGGCAGTGGTTGGAACACAGCTGTGGAAGCAGGAAAGCAAGAGCTGCAGCAGGAAAGGCAGGAGAACTTGGAGTAGCATTTCCCCTTAGAAGAAGCCAAGGCCAAGCTTCTTTTGAGAAGACTGGTACTTGAAAAGTTGCCAGGAGGATCAGCTCCATGTCTTGTCAGGCACTGAGGTAAGACTGACCAGTCTGTAGTTCTTTTGGTGATCCTTACTTCCCTTTTCAAAAACGGGCATTATGTTTCCCCTTTTCCAGTCAGTGGGAACTTCCCTGGTCTGCCATGACTTCTCAAATATGGTGGATAGTGGCTTAGCCACTTCCTTGGCCAGCTTCTTCCGGACCCATGGATGTATCTCATCAGGTCCCACGGACTCATGCACCTTCAGGTTTCTTAGATGCTCCCAAACCTGGTCTGCTCCTACAGTGCAGGTGGTTCTTCATTCTTTCAAGAAGCAGGGATTGTTCAAGAAGGCATTTTTGTGGAGGAGACCCACAGTGCTATAAAAAATAAGTGTATTAAGCCTTCTTTCTTCTTCAGATCCAGAATAACTTTAAGCAGCCTCTGTTGCCACAAAATTCTTCACTGTTTCAAACACATCTCACCTTTCTTCTATAAGTTACAGACAGGCAGTAGTAAACATTACATTTTCTTAAAAGAGAACATCTGGGGATAGGAATCAAAACTTTCTGCAAAATTAGCTCAAAATTGATGATGAGTTTGAACAAAGAAAAGACCGAAAAGAAGTTGAAATTCTTTCAATATTTTAAAAAGTAAGTAATTTGATGTCTCATTTTAAAACTGACTTCAGAGTCAAGATGCTGAACCTGGAAGTGGGTTTTAAAAATAGGCTTGAAAAGGCAGGCTTTTAAAAAACAAAATGTAACAATTTCCCCCCATGTTTCAGTCCAGCCATAGAAAACCATAATTCTTTTTGGTAGTCTGAATCTGGTTCTCCTGTCCCTGAAAACAATGTGCAACCCTAACACATTTCTTACCATCTGAAATGGTGAGTCTAGCAATTTTAGATACACAGTAGTTACTCCTGACATTCAACCCTCTAAAATCAATAGCAAGGCTGTACCTACTTGGCACTCAGTCTCTGCCTTTTTCACCAGCCTGGCAGGAGCTTGGCCAGCATAGGCGAGGTCTCATCAGTCTAGAGAAGAGAAGACTGAGAGGGGATCTCATTAATGCACGTAAATGTTTCAAAGACGGATGTCAATAGGGTGGTGCCGGACTCTTTTCAGCGGTGCCCAGCGACAGGGTGAGAAGCCATGTCCACAAATGCACAAGATGATCTCCAGAGGTACCTTCCAACCCTAATAATTCTGTGATTCTGTGATTCATTTTTCCTGCTCCCAGCTGGTCATTGCCGTGCCCAGACCAACCTCGGTCTGGACCAGGGGTCCCCTTCCTTGAGCTGGCATCTGCTTTCTGCTGTGGCCTGGGATCCTTTGATTTTCCCTGACCTATGGCTTTGGTTAACGAAGTGTTTCCTCCAACTCCTGTATTTAAAATAAAACTGAAGCTATTTCTGACACTGCTTCTTTAAGTGTTTTCCACTATTACAGGGACATATCCAGAACTATCTTGATGGTGTAGTGTAAGCACTTGCTCTGGGGAGACAGGTGAAGTTAAATTAGATCTTTTGTGTTATTCAAGTTATAGATTTTGTTGTTTTGATGAGTTTAATATTCTCATTTGCTGTTGAAAAAGCTGTAAACAATCAAAAGCTGATTCTACTAAAACTTCTTATATGCCTGTTAATGTTTTTATTTCAGAACCAGGTAAAAAGAACTTTGTGATAATGTTCAGTTTTTATGCTTTTTGGTGTAAAGTGGGCTTTGTTATTGGTGACAGTCTTTACTAATGACACTTCCAGTCACTCCTTATGGTCTGGAATGATTAGTTTGTTCTAAAATGAGCTAGAGATTACAAATATCACATTTTTTCCTAAAGGTTAATCTAAGACTTTGATCTGAGAAAAATCCATTTACAAGTAAGAGTCAGACTAGCTTTATCCACTGCATCAGAAGTGATCCCAGCGGTGATCATTAAAGAAAGATTGTAAAAAGCAGTAGAACTGGAAAAGATTTGGAGGAATCCTTGCAGAAAAAGAGGCAGACTTCATTCTGAGAGGTGTTAATGGGAGCTTAAGGTTATGGATGCAATATGTGGGCATTCCTGTTGAGTACCGTGCCCAGCTTTGGACATGGAACTTCCAGAACAAAGCAGGTCTCTGGAGAGAGAAGCTACAGGACTGATAAAAGAATTTCCTAAATATTTGCTGAACTGTGTGGAAAGCATGATGTGTCTATCAATTTATGCTGAATGAAGGGAAATAGAAAAGGGAGCAATACACAATTCTTTCAGTATGTCACAAATGGTTATGAAGAGGATAATGTTCAGTTATTCCTTATGTCACCTGCAGGGAGGACAAGGAATTTAATGGGTTTTCTTCAAATGGGTCAGGGATAACATCTGCATAAACCCAGAAGTCTGAAGCATAACCTGAACGCTATTTGCAATAGATTTACCTGCTTTTTCAGCTTCTGTGTTGTGTTAATCATGTTACTTTATAGTCTTACTGTTTAATCTTCCTTACTTTTGTAAAAACCAATTTTATTGATACTTTCATCAAGTATTTGTATTCTTATTCATAATATGAGTATTTGTTCTCACCCAAGACATGTTGGAAAATTTTCTTAGACTCACCCAGATAACTGACAACTGTGCCATCATTCTCATTTTGGGGTGGCACTCATGGAGCTACTAACACTGGCCACTGTTCCTGCATGGTGGGTGGTGGTTTGTACCACATGAACCAGTTTCATGGCACCATCATTCCTACTCCTTGTATTCAGCTGAGCAGAGGTGGATACTCAGCACCCTGTGGTGCAGAGCATAGGTGTTCAAAATGTACAGAAGAACTGGTCCTAAATGCTGAGCAATGACAGATTTGACAAGAAAAAGGCTGTAATAAAGTCACAGATTTTTTTGGGATATCTATGGGACAAGTATTATAAGCATTTATACCAGAAGTAAGATTTTATGTATCTTTGTATTTTGTTAGAAGATAAATAATATATAATTTCACAGAGTAACATTCCACGTCATAATTCCATGCATTATGGCCATCTTAACTAAAATGTAAAAGATGATTTTTTTTCACAAAATTAATATGAGAAAGTTGAATTACAACTGATATGCTAGATGATAATTTTTTTGGAGATGAGTAATTCCATGAGAGCAGGCGGAACATAGGCTGCACAAATAATACTGAATGTTAAAGAACTCTGTTAGAAAGGCTAGTATTTGTACAAAAAATACTGCAAAAATTACACATGGCATAAAGCCCCTGCAACAAAAGTACTCCATTTATGTCAATGAAAATCTTGTCATTCACTTCAGTGAAGGCAGGTTTTATCTACCATTTCACCTCACATTATCTTATAATATGAAAATAAGATTCTGCTACTAATATAACTAGAGAATTAGAGTACAAGATAATCTCCTCTGTAAAATGGCAGGCTTTTGTTCGAAATGTCTACAATCATTGGTTTTATCTACCTTATCATCTCTTTTCCTCTCTGATGAATGCAAACTGTTTGGGTAATTTGCTTTGACCAGATCTGTGTCTGGGAGATCTTAAGTGGAAAAACTATTTGCATACTTAAGAATCCTGAGAACAGAGAGTGGCATTATAGTTTGGGATTTGGTTGGGGGTTTTTATCCCCTGTGCTGGGCCAAGAGAGACACTTTACATTTATATGTAGCAATTACCATTCCTAATTTTTGTAATGAAACTGTCTTGTGAAAAATGTAACATATAAAATGGAGGCTGCCAGGATAATCTTCCTGCTGTTTGCTTCCTTCATTTTTAACATACCAGCCCATTCAAGTTTTATATCTGTTTCTCTCTTCTCCTCTGACTGTTTTTACAAAGTATTGTTTCTCGAGAGATGTGGTCTGCAACGAAAAGGTAGTTCACTGGAACTCTAATGCAGAAATACTGAGGAGTTGATTCTATAATTTTTAAAAAATTAGTTAGAGAAAGGAAGTGTTACACACACGTGCACACACACACAGACACACACACACACACAGAAGAAATTGTAATAGAACAGAAATTGCAGCTGCTACCTTGTGCCATTTTTTGGTTGAAAATGTCAGCACCACTAAAGGTGGAAGAATTACTGCCACAAAATACAACTACATAAAAATACATGTAGTAACAGTACCTACTGAACTGGTTATACGTGTGTGTGTTTTTGACAAAATGCACAAATCTTCTTGCAGGCAGACCTTCGTCCAATGGCAACAATGAATAAAGCTCACCCCTTTGGCTGTATCAGTACAGAGAAGTCCATGGAAAATGACTACCCTATCCTTGCCTACCAAAAATTTTATTTTCAAAAAATCCAAACAAGGATCTGTTACTAGGATTTTTTTTTTCATTTGTATTGAATAATCCGAGGGTAATTCAGAGGCTAAAAGAGCAGCAGTGCTAATTGGAAGTATTCTCTCTGCAAAAACTGCAAAGTAGAGAATAATAAACTCAATCTGGAAGCGGCAGAATGATTTTGCTGATAATACTCATGCACATTTCATTACCCTTTTTGATCCCTGCTCACTGGCAAAATGTAAAACTTATCATTAAAAATAAAGATTTTTTTAATATTAAAAAAATGTTATGGCTGTTGCTGATAAAAACTGAAACAGATGCATTAGCTTCCACTAACAAGTTCTCACTTTTTTCCATAAAGAATATGGAAATAAAACTCACATTTCTCCCTGTCTCCTATGGTTGTACTTCAGATTATTTACAAATAGATATTTTAAACAATATTCTGAACTTGTGTTGCTAGTCTTACTGAGGAGTGAGATACTTTATTTCTAGGAATTCTGCTTCAGGGTGTTTCAAAGCAAATGTCGAATTATTACATTTTAGACTATAATCTAGTTAGAAACTCACATAACATTTCCATGATGTGCAAATATTTATAATTAATCTCCATTATCAGTTACGTAGCATGTGCAATGCCTAATGTGGGTTTATGATTTTGATAGTTTTACAGATACTAACTTCACAGTCCTTTCTTTTGTGAATTTCAGTAGAAGTGCAGTATTAGGCATATTTTTCAGGAGAATTAATTTTTTCAGGTTGCTCAGACTCACAGGAAGTAATTTGCTTGCTTGTCCTATAAAATAGAACGGCCTTTTTCAGTGAGAAAAGAAGATCTTATGTCCAGATGCTTTATAATTTATATCTGTTTTTTAAACCATTGAAAAAGTGCAGCATGAGGGCAGAGAAATTTCATTACTTAAAATCTGCGGTTCAAGAGAATTTAAAGTTGTACAAATGGATTTTAAGTTTGATAGGAAAATTGATTGGAGATTGTACATTGTGAATACATTAGGTTTATAAAGACAAAACATGCATGAAGGGCAATTACTGCTAGTGTTGCTATATTAGTATGAATGTTAATAGCATGTTTGTTTTTGAAATGGGTTATGCATTCTGGTAAATGTCTGCTTGAATCTAGTCATCTGTGTATCACTTGTCTAAGTACTCTCATTTAAGATGCCATATCCCTTCTTGTAGCAATAAAGGGGTAAAGCAACATTAATATTAAATAATTAGAAAAACAAAAGGGGAATGATTAAACATATTTACATAATTGAAATAACACTGAGTCGCAGTGGGAAATCGGGACAATGTTGTCTCCTTTCAAAGTAATTCATAATTCAGATTTTTAATTATGGCATATTCATTCATTTAAAGATGATTCTGGATGAGAGGGCCACTAATGAAATACAATCATTAGCATCTAAACAAAGTAATTTAGAAAGTCTCCTTTCGGGGAAAAGATTTCTAGAACATCATCAATCACACAAGATATGCAAAAACAAGCAATTAAACCACACACAAGAACTACAACAACCTTATATATTAGTAATGTACACATGAAAACATAACTGATTACAATGATTAGAGTAGGGTAGTGTGGTTAATTTGTATGTTATGTAGTAATTTCATGGAAGAATGTACCAGGACAGACACATCTCACAAAAAATGAATGCCATATCATTGATATATATTTCAAATACATTAACGTCATTGTAGTCAGTGCCAAGTTATCAATAAAAATCCGGTGATGAAAATCTGGAATCATGTTCTTCAAAGACATATAACTCCCTGACTATGAACCCTGGGCTATGGTTTTGGTTTGGGGGTCTCTTTGTTTGGGAGTTTATTCTGTTTATTTATTTCTTCCTATTTGTATTGTATTTGATTCTATCGAATTGACAAAATACAGGCTTAGGAAGATATTTCATGAGAGAAGCAGGTGCTGCATTAGTTTCTCATTAACTACTCAAATCCTGCTCTGGGTTATAGCAACAAGGAGTTCATAGACATAAACGGGTCAGTGATTTACAGGGTCTTTCCATATACACAATTACAATTCATTAAACATGTGGCAGCATTAAATGGATAGAGTAATTCTGCACGATTTTAACATCTGAGTGCAGTGTCCTGTTAAGGCGACACAAAAAGGCTGGCTTTAAACACCTTCTTCTTTGAGTTAAATTATAATCTGGTTGTAAAGCCATAACATTTCTGCCTCTCATGTGAAGAAAAGGCAGCAACAGCGGTGTGTGTGTGCGAAGAGCATCCTGCCGTGGCGAGGCAGGAGCGGCTGGGGTAGCTGTGCTGCCTTTGATAACCACCAGGCTTAGAAGCCAAAATATGTTCTATTGGGTACTCAAAAGATAAAAATACTGGTTAATTTTCAACAGTGCTCCTTCATTTGACTTTCCAATTTATAGCAGTGAACATTAATGCAAGAATAGCTTGGTTGAGGAGGAGTTTAAAATTAGAGCACCTCTTCTCATTAGCCCCAGCAGCCTGACCCAGGGTGAACTGAGAAGTAATTTGCTGCCAGATCCTCATTTTGCTTCTGTTATCACTCCTTGTAAATGAAGCGCAGCAATTTATTGTAGCACCTCAAGGAGTCAAGAACATAATGTGTAAAACACATACAAAAAAAATCTTTCTTCACATTCATTAACACCCAGCACATAGAGGCTGTTCACTTTTCACTCTAATGAAGGAGGGGGATCTTAAATATAAAGCTTTCCAGGCTGTGAAGAAGGCCTCTTCAGGTCATTAGACAGAAGCTGAGTTGGACGGAAGAAAGGTCATTGACAAAAAAGGGAGAATGGCAATATGATGAAAAATAGAAAATGGATAAAAGAAGAGACTTTTGAAAGCTCAGAGAATGGAAGGTACATTTTTGGCATCAGTGATCAACCTTTCTTGTCTCTATGTTCATTTTCTGTTGTCAGTGAAGAAAATAATATCTAGCTTTTTATTTAGCTGGGAATTGCTCTTGTGTTTGGTCAATTCTCATTTCATCATCCTTGATCTGACCTTGTGGGAAGCTTTAATAGGCCTATTTTTAAGGGACCTTTGTCTGCTGGCTATAAATTCAGCCCTTCATTTTGCTCTTTTTTATTAAAAACATGCAGCCTACCAGATTTTAATGTATTCTGATTATGTAACTGACACTTTCCCCTTAGGGAGATTATTTGTCTCACTAGTCCTGATTAACACTTCGAGTTTATAGCTGTATATTAACACCACATTCAGGAATATTAGGGAACTCCCATATGCAAATTAATTTATATTGGTAATAGAAATAGAGGAACTTAAAGAGGAGTTGGGAGCACTCCCTGAACACGTGCTGAATGCAGAACATGTGTACTTAGGGGTGGAAGGTACCTAAGCCAAGAGGCATAGAACTCATGGAAAATACCCTTCTGTTATTTACCAGTGTCAAGTGGCAGAAGGGTTGAATTCTGCAGTTCTGTGTCACCATTGAGTGATTTTTTTTTTCCACAAATGCATATAACTTGAATTGATATAAGTAGCTTTTGACATGTATACATATTTGGGGATAAAAATACAACAAAGTAGGCGGTTTTTTTGTGTGTTACCATTTTTGTTGTTATGGGCAAGCAAATATTCTTTCTCTCATAATATATTTTCTTATGTTTGCCCACATCCCATTGCTGGATCTTCGCTTGTACAAGGTAATCTCATAAATTAGAGTGTATATATTTTAGAGTAAATGATTTCCCATTTAGTTAACAGCATGAGACCATTATCTTGTGACAAAACTCTGTTCCAGTGAAGACTCTTCATTAAATAAGTAATCACCCTTTACATACAATGGAATTAGTATATAAATATACCAGGTTAAAAAGCCATCATTTGACAACAACATGGTCTACATCAAATTATGCCTTATTCTTCTAATCCTTCTGGAAACTGGTCTGCAGTTATAACCCTTGGATATTCATAGACCAAAAACCTGTGATAGAAATCAATATATTCAGCATATCAAAGAGAAATTAGAGATTATTTTGTAACTCCACAAGTGTTTGGTTTTACTTCCCTCTAAGAAGCACCCTTGTGAATTATGCATGTAAATAATGCTCCAGACCACTTTATTTGCTGCTAAGCAGGAACAGCAGGTTGCCCAAAATTTCATCACTGTACTCCCATTTCTGTCAGATTGTTGTTCAGCTGCTCTCTTGGTATTAAGTTGTGGTACTCTTTTTAACCCAAGCAGATAAAGGTCAGAGAATGGTTAGATGAATTGTCAGAAAGGAAGATCATCTGCATTGTCAGCACTGAAAACCATGTTTAGGTGAAGAAGTCAGACTTCTCCCCCCAGTCTATTCACTAGCAGCTAAAACAATTTGTTTACTTGTTTGAGTCATTGGTTTCACCTTACTGCTTGTTATCAAGCGGGATATAACTAAAGTGAGCAGACATGGGGTCTTCCAAAAGCCTTCAATGTTGAATAGATTTAAATAGCCAGATGTAGCTCATACTGCTTATCCTGAGTCCATGTGCATTTCCACACAGCTGTTCATTGACAGGGACAGCCTGACATCAGTTTGGCCAAGGCTTTCAGCAAAGTTACGTTCATGCACAAGTATTTAGTGGTGTCAAATAAAGTACTCCTGGGGTACCATTTGTTTTCTTCTTTGACAATATTTACCATGAAATACATGCATTTTGTGCCTTTTCCAGACAGTCCTGGAATTACAATTGTTACTGGAATTATGGTTTCCTGTGGAAAGTCTTCTACATCCTTCTGCTTGTCTGGGACTCAGCTGAGCATGCAGCCCTTCTGTTGAGTTCCGAGGAGTATGTCCTGGAGCACCGGAGGACAGAGCTCAGCTGGCTGGAGGGAAGAAAGGGGACGTTATTTGTGTTGTACCTTAATGCTCAGGACAGCCAGCTGTAATTGGGAAACTGTTGCTGTTCAAACTGCTCCTTATGTGGCTCTGGATGTTTACATCTCATTTCCTGGGAAGAAAATGGTAACACAACAGCAGCAATACCGATACCTGTTCAGTGGTGCAATAGTACATTTACAAGACATACAACACATACATTTGCAATGGCATAGAGCCATTACAGACAACCCCAGGGATTTGTAGAGCAAATTTGAAGCTGGGGTATTTAGTGAAATATGCACCTATCAGTGCTTCATGTTGGCTAGCTGACATTTAGCCAGAAAAAAAACACATCTTTCCTCCACGACCAGAGGTCCTGTTTACTCTGCGGTACCTGTGGGATGGAGTCACACTGCACCTTCTTGCCAGGAGCCAGAAGGTATCACAAATGGACCCTTCACTCTGAAGGAAAGGGCTCCTACCTGATGTTGTGAACACTATGGCAAGTCTAAGGTATTGAAAGACTTTCTAAACTAAAAAACCTCTTTTTCCTTTCCCTCCTAAAAGGTTAAAAAGTGAATTGTCATTAAACTGCGTTTTCAAAGATACCTCGTGAACAATATGATCTGTGACAACTTTAAAAGGATGTAGTATTTATTCATAACTCAGTAGGGAAAAACAGCAGCATTCTTTTATCTGATATCCAAACCTCAACATTTTACTTCCTTCGACAACTTCCTACTTTTCTAAAGGATAAGACATCTCATGTAACTTGTACCTGAGATATACACCGCATTTCTATCGCTACAAGTGGATTATTGCAGCTCAGACAATAATTAACAATGCTGAATCAGGAACAGCAACATCTCACAGAATATTCACTTATTGAGTAGTTCCTTAAAACCAAGGAAAAAAAATGTTTGAGAAAGGAGGGACTGACTAGTTTCAAAGTCCTGAAGCATTTGTTCAGCAGGTATCCAAATGAAAGATTTTTTCATTTTTTGGAAAATATTCTGAAAATGTCTCAAAATTTCACTTCTGAAATTCCTTGATGATGTTCTGGTCTTTCCTGTCCATTTACTTGAAGTTGATGAAGAAAAATGAAACGGGGACATAGAAGGCAAGAACAAGACAAAACTCACCAACCATAACCTCTCATTCCTCATAGTATGCTTCTTTAAAAAGACAACATTTCCAAAGCCCAATTTTAATTTTTTTTCTTATAAGAGGTTTGGTCTTTTTAAGCTTCAAAACATTTGTTACTGAAAACTGCCAGTGACGTTCTAGAGACAGATTTTTCTCATCATTTTATCATCAGTGTGAAAACAATGATTTTGACAGTTTGTGTTCTAGCCGTGTGTAATGTATGCACATTAAAGATGTATGTAACACACTTGCTTTCATTTTCTTGTACAATCCTTTCTAAACCTTGCCTCCATTCAAACCTCCTCTTCCTCCACTCTTTTTTCATTCAGTTCTGTTCTTCTATACTTTTAACTCACCTTGAGGTTTAAAATAGCGAAGGCTGTCTTCTGTTTATTACCGGAGAGTAGCATACAAAGAGCTTTTATGTTGATTGTCACTCTGCGTGGTGGGGAAGGAAGAATGAACTGGGAGAGGTGAGCAAACCAAGGCACAGAATGGGGAAATGGTCCTGCTCCTGCCCTCTGTAATTCGCAGACTATTTTAGACACTAAAATTGTGACAGCTTGCTCTTGTGATAAAGATGTTAACAAGAAGAGAAAATGACATTAATTTAATCTATTCTTGCAGATCATGCTGAAATGAGACTGTGATGATACAAAATTATAATAATAAATATGGAAGTAATTTCACAATTCTTTACAGATACTATTCACAATCCTTTCACATGCAAATGTCCTGTCCCGTCCTTCACAACAGTGATTTTTGGTGCCATCCAGGCTCTAATTCAACATCTACTAATAGCTGATTCCATAATTACTTTATATGGCAAGAACAATGTAAAATACTATTCCAGATTAAGATCTCAAGATGGCTTTACTTTTTTATTATTATTTCCCCTGGGCCTTCCCCTCAGGACATTTCTGATTTAGACATTTTTCACGTTTTCAGAAGCAAATTAGGTGATCAGTATTCTCAGCTCATAGCATATTAATAACCAAGCAGTGTGCAAAACAGAAAGTGTTGTAAAATAAAATATTTAAAGATATTTTTGTATGAATGAAAGTGGTGATTTAATTTGCTGGTATTTTCAGGAACTAGACAGTCCTGATACATTAATTCCCAAATCCTGAAAAGTTTGTGGGCAAATGATTATTTAAATCTAAAAGGGATTCAGTAGTTAAAAAGCCAGCATTTTTAGAAGTTCCTCACTTAGTTAAGGAAATACTAAAAATACCAAGAATTAAGCTTCTAAGGAGCAATTCAAACAGCAGCATTAAAATTACAGAAAAAATTCTAATCTAATCTAAAATTTTAATTCTAGTCTAATTCTAAAAATGAGACTGTGTCATCACAGTATCTCCCTTTTTTCCAGATTAGTTTCTCTTAGAATGATTTTTACTAAGCAGTATGTGTGATTTACACTGGGAATGGCATAACCTCTGCTGAACAAAAGATGCTGAGCAGCACCTGCCAGGCAGGAGTGTTACTTTGCTGGGCAATGAGCCCTCGCAGTATAGCTTCAGCAGCAGCATCCCCAGCACATTTTGTTGAGTTTGCACCTTCTGTGTAATCTGGCAGATACAGAGGGTGGAGCTCAGCCTCTGCATTCTGCTTAATAGCCTCAATTACAGGTGGAAAAGCACACAGTATGTAAATGAGTACACACTAGATGCGATATAATTGCAAGGTCAGTGTGGACAATGTTTTGCTGAAGTGCTGCTATAAGTGAATAATTTCAGTGTTGAAAGTGTATTTTTTCATATTTGAGAGCTAATGTACTGAACTGGTCTTCCAGAAACATTGCTCCAATTGCACTGTAATGTTAGATTGCAGAGAAATATTAACAGCCAGATATCCCCCAACTCCAGCATGAAACACCTATCTTAGCAGGTAATGTGGCACATAGCTACCCATAATTGTACTAGGATTTGAAATACAGTGCATTTAGGATGGGGAGTCATAGGAGAGGACATTGGAGGGATTTGATAGTTGTAAGCAAAGACAGCAAGGGAGCAGTGTCTGTTCACCTGGGACACTGAAAGCATTGCAGAACTGCACTGAAACGTAGGCAGCTGGTGGGCACTGATCTGTGCCCCCCTTCAAGAGCAAAGTTTCAGCATGCTATATGCATTTTGAAAAGATAACTACGCTTTCCTTTTCTATCTACGCTTTGTTAATTTAAACAATTAAATTGATTTCAACTAATAATATAGGTTATATGCAATCCATTCAATTTAGCTTTCAGCTAGTATCGGTATTTATTTCAGTTTACAACTTCCACTGACTTATCAATTAAGATCTCACCCGACGTATTCAGGCAGAAATTATCAAGATATTGAATTTAAAATGCTTTTAAACAATTTTTACAGGAGAGTTGCAGAAAGGTCCCCTGCTCTCTTTTGAAGCACCAATTATTCCCATGAAACAATTAAGCATCAATTTGTTCTTCCATGTAGGTGTAAAGTAGGTGATTCAGTGAACAGTTGCTTACAGACTCAAATGCAGAAGCACTAATGATTTTAGCAGGATCCCTCTTGTGAGAGAAATACATATAATGATGAAGAACCACAACAGTCAAGGCAGAAAATGAAAATCTGGCAGAATCATAACAAAGGGATAAACAAAGAACATTAACTATATATAAATATACCTGTGATCATGTGGCATATTTGACAGCAACACATCTCACTATCTGCACCTATCTTCTTTTTCATCATTATGATTTGTGATGTGAAGATAAATTAATTTATTTTCACTGTTCTGATTTATAAAGATATGCTGAATGAAGCTGATTACTACCCAATAATTTTTGCTGAACAGCAAAGTTACTTTTGCTTAACTTAATTTTTTTGTTCCACATAGATTATTTCCTGTTTCACACAGGTTATCTCTGCTTTATTACAAAATTAAAGAAAGTCAGTATCTGGTTAAAAAGGATGTTTATTGGCAAGAGCCTAATTTACAACACATAAGTACCATTATACATCATTACTCTCACAGTGCAAAAAACTTGAGTTAGCCTTTCAAGTAACACCATTTGTAACTAGATGGAAAAGGTCAGGAAAAAACACAACTCATTTTTCTATTCAAATGAGTGGTATCAGGAACCATTCCTGCAGGGAAGCAGCAAATATGACTTGGGATGGTTATCTTTCTTCCTCTTCTTCCTCTCCATTTGCTTTTCATTTTAGTGTCATGTCTTTTCCTTATGCTTAACTGGCTGGGAGGGCAGCAGGAAACCAAGCTCTGTAGGAACCTCTATCAGACGTGTTACATGCACTGGGATGAAATAAATGAATTAAATATCATAAAAGTAAAAAAAAATTAGTTTCAGTTATAAAAAGTCTGTGGAAAGTTTCTGCTTTTACAGAAAAAGGTGAAGGGGGATTTTTTTTTTTCCAGTTTTACTTGTTTTCTTAAAGTAAAGCTCACAGGTTTTTAATACAAGACCAAATTTTTTTAATTTTAAAGAAGAAACCCTTTAATCAAAAGAGAAAAATGTGTATAATGAATTGCCATCATTTTCAGATTAGCTTCCTTTCTGTTTCAACTGTTTGGTCAGGAATTAGTATATTATGCACTGTGATTACAAAGAAGAACAGCAACATTGAAAAAAGAAAAATCTAGCTGAGCAAGATGGTTTTTACACTATGGCCCAAACAGCACAAACAAAGAATCCCTTGAAAACATCTTGCTGGCATTAATACTCCCCTCTGCATGACAGCAAGGGTCACTCTCTTCCCAGCTCAGGGAAGGTAATGCTCTCTTTAAAACCCATGCATCATTTTTTGTGCTATTGATATTTAAGTGGCAATCATTTACGCAAAATAAAATTGATTTTCATGATCTTTTATAGGTAAAGGGGATCACTGGAAGATACTGGGACACAGCAAGAGACACCAGAGGCGCTATGGTGCCCATTGAGTTAAAAATGTTTCAAAGTAGACACTTGCATGCTGTGACTGCATTACAAAGAGGAAACATCCAAGTGCTCATTTTATTAATCAATTTGGATGAACAAATTTCAAAAGATGTCTATTCCCTTGTCGATACCAGCCTCCTCCAGACAAGAGGAAAGATCTTCTAAAACGACAGTATTATAACGAGTAAAACATATCTGCCACATAAACGAAATAAATGTGATCAAAGAGTGGAATTAACACACTAAGAGGATTTCTGAGAGCAGGTGAATTCTGTGTATAATATAATCAAATTGTCAACATTGTTGAATCTAGTCCTACTTTTATTAATTTCCTGGAAATTTCCCAAGAAGGAATATCCAAGTACTAGGAGAAAGACATTTAATTTACTAATAGCACTGAGTGACATTGAGGAAAAGTTGGTGGTGAAGAAAAGTTTATTCTGTTGTCCTTGTCCATCAGCTTTTGTCTTCTTCAAGTTCAGTGATCCTGTTTGGGGCCAGGGAATCTATTCATGTTCAATTAGGCCCAGCCCAGACTTAGGAAAAGAACCAATTCTTGCAGACAGGGCAGGCGGCCAGTTGTGGTGAGGAGGGCAGAAACAAATATTGCAAAATGAGACAAAAAACATCTGTTTGCACAGGGTGGGCAGGCACGTGCACTGCCTGCAGGATGAAAGCTACTGGCAAGGTAATTGTAAATGGACCCTGCAGTCCAGCAAGTTGATTAAGTTAACTTTTTGCTGGAAATACTGTTCTTGGTCATTAATCGTGATCTTACTTCTTGTCCAGATTTTTTTTTTCTTTTCTGTGAGAACTTAATCAAGCTTAAAGAATAGCCATTTCAACTGTGCAGCTGCTTTTTCTTTCTCTTGCTATATATTCACAGATTGGTCTTTACAATGCCCACTACAAAGGGGATAGTAGGAGACAATACATTTAACCTGATGTTCTGATAAAAGATGCCATTGAAAAAAAAAATATAATTCTTTGAAATGGAAGCTGATGAGGCAAAAATGGACAGTCTAAATAACGTTGCTCCAAATGGTAGAGGTGGACAAACGACGCTAGAGTACATTATTCCACTCCACTGGATGAAGTGACTTTCAAGGACTGATTAGCTCCATGTCTGAGAGGGTTAGCCCCCTGCCTGTTATAACAAGTGCCTATGAAAGGGAGAGCTGATCCGACAACTGGCTATGCCAACCGTGAAGTTATTTCAATACTTTCTCTTCTAACAAGTTGATTAATCCCATCATCGTTTTGAAACCCTATTTTATACTGAATAAATCATTTTCTAATAAAGAGCAGTTAGGAGGTGTAAAACTTTGACTTCTCAATGATGCTATCAGCCCCTCTGCAGATTTTACCTTTTCTGGCTCTCTGCAAGCTCTGTGTGACAGAAGATGATGCTTTTTCATGACTGAAAAGCTTCATTTTTACAATGAAGCCTTTCATATCCTAGTGACGAAGTCACATCATGAATCTTCTGCACTGAAGATGTACCAGTTTTACTGTAAACACCAATGTTAAATGCCTCCATTACTTCTATTCTTTCTCCTCATTTTTCCCCTTGCTATGACCATGAAGCCAAATGTGATACAAACAAATGACTGCTGCCTTTGGGACCACGTGATAAACACACCACAATACACAAGGGAAAGCTCCAATATAACATCTTGTGTTTGCAGTATCACCTAATTGTTTGGATCATATAAGAGGTTGTAAACAGCCAGTGAGGAAGAAAAAGAGCTCCAATTAGCTAGGGGAAGTTCTCATTTATGCACTTGGAAATGCAAATATTTGGAAAATACAGAACTTAATGTTCAGTGGAATTGCAATAAGGCAAATTGTAAATATCAGAAGCATTTTACTTTTGTAGAGCAGTTCCTATAATGACATAATGTTAAAGACCATCCTGAAAATGCAGAGTTATCAGGCTACACAAGGGATGGGGCGCAGCTCAAACCTGCTTCTTCTGAGACATTCAGATCTGTAGGAAGATCTAAAGGTTCCCCGGTCTGGGGATGTAAGAATGGAGGGAAATAATGCCCCTTCAGCCCAGTGCTTGTGACATCCTCTGGCTAAAAATGGGCTTTCTGATTTTATCCCTTGGTTCAGGAGCGTTTCAGGATTTTACCCAGTGGCTGTTTAATGTGTCCTTTGCATGCTGATAAAAACAGTACTTGCTGCTGAAGGTTTTTTTGCAGTAATACTTGTAGATAAGAAAGCTGCAACTCCCTTCACTCTTCACACTGAATCAGGGCCTGCTTCATACAGCAGGTGACAGAGCAGGATTTGCATTGGGAATATAAAAGTTTCAGCATTTGTAAAAGAGATTGAAATGCACACATTTTTGACTGACATAGTGCTTAGTGTTGTGAAAATTGTTTCATCTATTTAGAACATATCAGTTTGTTTCTTTCCAGTTTTTTATGACAGAGGTATCACTAATGCACAGTAGAACACCACTTTGTATTAAATAAGTGAATCGTAACACTGAAAACCAAAATAGTAGAACACACTTAAAAATGTTTCTCAAAAAATAAAATTAGTCTTCAAATGTGGAAATTTTTTTTCTTCTTCTACAGAAATCTGTGTGTAGGGTATCTTTAAGGTATTTGATTAGTTAAGCAAGATATTATTTACCTGAGACTATGAAAATTTTTATGGTATGAATGTAGAGACATTCCATTAAGAGTTATTTTGCATTTTGAAGACCTTATATTCTTAACTAGGCTTTTTCAGGGCATTAACATACCTAGTTAAATGCATATTTTATTTTTTAAAAATTAAATTACATATGTGTTTCATTTGTCCTATCTTGTACTTCTTAAACTAGAGGAAAGAAGCACTATCACAGTAATAGCCATGACTAGGAAAGAAGAAAAAAAAAGCTGAAAGTTCTAATCAAAACTGTAATCAGAAAGATGACAAATGGTGAAGACTATTAAATTTTCTTTGCTCCCTTGATGAATTTAATAAAGAACTAATCAAAGATCATTAGAGGGCTTTTGTGCTTGGTGTGCATTGTAACCGGATTGCAATTGGAATTTATGTTTTAGTGGTTATCTACGGTTGAATTGGACCTTTAAATACAGAAAGAGATTTTTTTAGCATTTTTCTTTGAAAATATTTATTTTAAAATGTCAAATCATTGTATGTTACTTCTATGCCTTACACAGTAAAACAGAGCCTATTTCATAGTGGTTAGAAATTTTAAAATTAGTATCAGTATCAGTGTTTAGTTTGAATTTTGTAATGCTCTTCTTCCTTTTAATTTTGCAAGAAAATTAGAAAAGAGACATTTAATTCCCAGACAGTTATGTAAGTAATCCAATTGCTAGGCCTATTGACAACCTGTAGAATTACGTAACAGTATGGAAATTCACCTTTTGCAAATCTTCAGGGTTAAGTTAGTGTTCTTAAATTTTAAAGTGTGCTTATTTGATCTTATTTTCGTATTCCCTGTTTGGTGCTGGAATAATAACACTTAGTAGATGCAGCAACGAAGGATGTTGTAGTCTAAGCTGTCTATTTTTTTTCTTTCTGAGTCTTCATATCTGCAGTTTCAGGTTGAAAGATGAAAGAGAGATTGTACTTTCCTTTGGGTGGAATATAACTAAAAGGATGGTTGAATATGCTGGAAGCATGTGTACACTTCACATACCTAATCTGTAGATGGCGACAGTAATGACATGAAAAATAGTCTTCAGCTCTTGTTAAAGTAACTCTTTGGAGAGTGCAGTTAGCTGGCGATTTACAGCCAACTGGTGGGTTATGACAGGGTAGAGAAGCTGACTCTTCATGACTCTCATTTCCACTCACCCTTTGTGTCACCTGGGCAGCTCCTGTCTCACTAATTGAAAAGTGCTTACAATAGTGGGCTTACAATACCTGACCTCAACATCTGATCTATTTGTCTGCCACAGAATAGCTTTGCTCTTACTACTGCTGTAGCATTTAGGGAGATTTCTTGCCGCAATGTGCAAATATTGCATTAACGAAATAAGTACGAGTTGTGAATCTGGTGTTACAGAACAGTGTGAGATCTAAAGCGGCCTAATACAACCCTTCTGTGGCAATTCCCGCCTTTTGTGGGAATAACATAGATATTTGAAGCAAAATTACTGTGAGGGACACATGAAAATGTAGTAGGGCACTTTGGCAAGAAATACCTGAAGCCTACAATGAAAGAGTGAAGCATGTTCACTCCAATGGAACCTACCTCATGTCTGGGCACTACATATCACCACATTATAAATCCTTATTACTAAATGGAATGCTATGGCTTGAGTTTTTGGGTTGGGTTTGGACTTCTTTTGGTTGGTTGGTTGGTTGGGTTTTGAGTTAGGATGTAAAAATATCTGTATGTGAAACGATAATTTAAAAAACAATGTTTGTTACGCCAAAAAAAGGCTACTTTAAGTCTTACACTGAAAGGAATAGGAGACTCCCTTTGATAGTGGTGATGTGCACAAGATTGTTAAGGTATATATTGTGACATGATTATAATAATTTTGGGAGTTACATGCAGTGAGACATATAGATATAAATACAGAAACAGATCAGCTGTTCAGGTGCTCAGAAAGGAACCACATTATCCTCCAATATCTAATGCAGAGGCATCTATATCCTATTGTTTGAATGTGCAGTGTCACATGTTAACACATAGGCTTTTCAATAGAAAAATTGTTAAAGGAAAATGAGATATTAGCCTCCAAAATAAGCGCACGATAATTTCAGGAATAACTCTGTTTAGGACTAGTAAGATGTGAGATCAGGATCAGATGTCAAGTTAGCTTTGGCTTGGTTCCGTATCTTCGAGAAATTGAAACTGAGAGAAAGCTTGGCCTATGTGAATTAGCATGGGATGTAAATTACTACCTGTGTAATGAACAGGTCAATAATTTCAAAGTTAATGTAACTCAGCCACATTATCAGATCTACAGACATTGGAAAATGTCAGATAATGGTGAAATCCTAGCAGAAACACCTTCTGGCCTTCAATCTGCATAAACTGTAATTGTCTGTCAAACAATAAATCATTTCAGTGTAACAGCGAAAGAGCAGATTTTCAAGAATACCTTGCTCGGATGTGACAGACTGCTCAAGGACAGGGGCAGCCTCTGGCCCTTCAGGCACAGATGCAGAAATGTTTGTGCCCATTCTGCCTCCTTTGTCTCCCACTGGGAGCAACACCAGGCTTAGTCTGTGCAGGGCACAGACCACAGAGTGACCTGTGCCATGAGCATGGCTTGAATTGCTCTTTGGAACAGAATGTGAGGTGGTGCTGCAGAGGGGTCCACGAGCAAGCGAGGGAAGCTGCAGGGTGGTTAACAGGAGGGACACAGGGAGTGTGTAACACCCAGTACAGACACAGTGTTCATGTCCCTTTATTAACTGGAGAGGATGTGGAAAGATCCCAAACCAAGTATTTCATTTTTTGTTTCCTGTGGTGTTGAACATATATGTGAACTGCTCTACAACTCTACATTTTGTCATTCTGCATTTAAGGTTGTGGGACAAGTTAAAAAAGGGATTTTTACAGTCCAAATCTAGTAATCCACTGATAGGGATCTATGCAGACAGGTATCTTAGGAATGGAGAAATTATTTAAAATTATTTAAGCCTCTCCATGTCCATACAATTTCCCAGGACCAACCACAGAAAATGAGATACTGATGAACAGGAACACAAAGGACGGAAGAAGCGTTATTTGGGAACCCGCTTGAAATAGCTGTGATAATCTTAAACAGTAAAATTCAGGAGATCTACAATGTTGAGAAATTTCCAAGGTTTGCCTGCCAAAGCTTGGAGAACAATTAACCTGGAGAAAGGTATCACGAGCTTCTAAGAAGCTACAGTAGATAAGCAAAAGGACCATGAACTTATGTGAATTTTTTTGAAGTATAGTGGTTTTTAAAATTTGTTATGGTTTTGTCATGCTGTGTTTAAACAATAAATTATTAGATTTCTCAATTATATTTGGCAATAAATCCAGCTTTGGGTGATACGGTGCAAGAAGGCTTTTTATTTCTATAGATTGGCAACTTCTAAATATAGAAAAATGGGGAACTGTCATAGTGCCTGGCATTTCCATGTATTGCCAAGACAGTCACTAAGTGACAGAGGTAACAGCACTTCATGAGAAGGCTTAAAATCTGATAAAGGATGAAATTTTTGTGTAATAAATGTCAGCCATCCACCACAATAACTAGAAAAGATCCTGCAAATCATTATGTAAATTGGAAAGGAGCCTGATGTCAGCGATCTCAGAGAACATGAAAATGGTGAATGAAGATCATTGCTTCTTCTATGTAGCAAGTTTAGGGAAAGGGGGAAAATAAAGTGATTATTGACAGTGGGAAAATAATATCAGGAAGACTGTGGTTAGGGTGGTTTCTAGGAAGACCATAAAATTCAGTACTCCAGCACTGTCAGACACTGCGTGCGTTCAGCGTCCCGAACCAGCACCCGTGAGGGTGGCTGGGCCCAGCCAGGCCGCGCTCCCTGCTGAGACACAGCCTCGCCCCCAGACCCAGCCCGGCAGGGCTGGCCATCAATCACACACTGGGGCGGGGTTACCCAGCCTCTGATTGGCAGGCTTGCCCATCAGTCATACAGAGGTGGGGTCAACCCAGCCTCTGATTGGCCGAGCAACCAGAGGTCCCACCTGGGGGCGGGCCCACAAAGATCCAAGGGGCCTGCATCTATTATTCACTTTTATTTTACTGGGGGATTTTCCAAGTGCATGTGAATGTGCAGGCACTATCGAGGCCAGAACTGAATCTGAGATATTAATAGATTTATTTTATTTTAGTTTTTATCTAACTGTCATTACTTTAAACCTCTTGGGTCTCCTTTTCTCTTCAAGAGGCAGGAAGGACATTACAAGTCTCCATAAGAAATTAAGGGCTTACACAGGAAACAAAGAGATAGACCACATTAAAAAAAAAAGCTCATTTTGAAGCAGCAGGAGAGACTCAGTGTATTTGTGTTGGGAGCTTACCCCCCTGAATCATCAGTGCTGGCTCCACTCATGTTCCCAGAGCTGTGTTGAGGCAGAGGAACGGGGAATAGGGGCTGATGCTAGGGGAGGGGTAAATCCTGTTCCTGCAACAGTGTCAAGGAAGAACAAAACCACTGCCTTGGATCTGCATTTAGTGTCAGGTTTGCTTTTGCTGTGTTGGAGACAGGTTGAATGCTGCTTTGAGCTCAGGCTGCTGTGTGAAACCTGTTCTCTCAGTGGGTAGACATCCCCCTGGCTGTGGAAAGCATCCTGCATCCCAGCTGTGGTACCTGCACTGTTGTATGGGATCCCTATCCCATTCCCACTGTTACATTAGGGCCTTCTCATCCCTCGGTGAGAGATGGAAAATAGTCCTGTAGCAGCAACAGTACAGGCTTGTGCCCGACTTTTATATTTCCATCTGGAAATCTCAGCATACCTTATCAGGGTCACCCTTACAGGTCAAACGTAGATTTAACTGGCAGCAAAACCCTAGTTCTGCCCTTCTTTTAGTTTTATGATTGATGATGTTTATTTGATTTTTCATGTATTGCTGGCCTGGAATGGGATTGTAGTACAGTAAGTATGAGCATAGCTATTTATGGATATAGCACTAAAGGGACTTATACCCACTCAGTATTTATTTCCAACTACCTCAACTTTTTTCATTAGAGCAAATGGAGTAAAAAAATAGCAAAATTAGTTTTCTAGGCCTCTGTCTTTACACCTGGGTAAAATAAGATGTGGCTGGAGAGAGAAGTCCATGTTCAGATTTCCCCTAAAATACAGAGAAAGCAGAGGTGTAAGACAAGTGCAACGTTGTAGATTTCTGCCTATGCTTGGGAAACTGCTGCTGCAGAAGATCTGTCTGTGTTGGAGGCAGAGGTGCGACGGCAGCAGGAACTCGAACCCAGACTCCTGCAGAGGCTGCTGCTCAGATCACAAAGGCTGGGATGCACCCTGGTTCCTGTCCTGCATACTCACGATGGTTTTGTTGCTGGAGCTGGCTGGTTTGAAGCTGGAGTGGGTGTATTTCCATTCACTACAGCACTCCCTTCGTGCTGCTCTGCAGACAAACACACGTGTGTGTGCACACACACTGCACTCATAACCCAGGCAGAGCTTGGATTCACCCACCCCTGCCCGCAGCCAGTGCTCTTTGGTTTTGCTAACAGCAATGTGCATACAGGCTGAGGAGTCATAGCCACGCTGCCTCTCACACCCAGCCTGATCTTACAATGTAGGAACATTTATCTACACAATATGGAGTGTATTGTTTCAAACCACCCTTGTATTAAAAGTCATCATGGAACTCATTCAGACACAAGTCTGCACTGAAATGAGTTGTAGGTTTGGTAGTCTGTTGCCTTGAATCGTTTGTAACAGAGCAGAATTAGTGCAAGATGCTACTTTTAAATTTTGTTTTGTTGTTTGTTTTTCTTTTTAATATGCATCTGCATTGGAGAGGTGCCTTTCTCTCTCAGTTCCTCTCCAGTCTGCTTGTCTTCTAGTACTACACAGCAGTAAATAAGTGTCTGTTGTTCAGATATTATTCACCTTTCCGTTTTGTTCTAGCCAATTTTGTTGCTACAGTGTGAGAAAACAACTCAAGAGAAAGGGTTATAATGTTCATTTCTAAGAGCCGTAGTTAAGTGTTACATTTGTACTTTTGACTTGTTATCTTCTATTGCATAATAAAAAGTGAAAAAGCCAAGTACTTTATTATATGAGTAGAAAATACTTGTGCCCACAATTTAACCCTTCAAACAACATATAGGAATCAAAGCGTAATACATGGAGTTTTTCAAATTATTGAAGGCATTGTAGTACAATTGTAGCACATTGTAGTACTTCCTATAGTTCTACAATCTCAGCAAGCTGGTTGTGGAATATACCTTACTGCTTTTATACTTTTAACTGACTTTTCTTTACACAACAATTTATGGAAGCATAACATGCTCAGCCTGCTAATAAATTAGGCAGCATAACTTTAATAGAAACCACAACGAAGCCTGAGTCTTGAACTGAATGTTCTCACTCTATGTGCCAATACATACTTAAATGTGTTAAAAATCACTTTAATTGAGCAGTCATTATTATCATCTTATGGCCGCTGAAGGCATTTTTTTCCTTGTTGTCTCCTTAATATCTCAGTTAAAATATACAGAAAAAATTTTGTCCTAGCCTGTTGCATAAATTCTGAAGAAATAATTAGGGATTCAAAAAAAATATCCCTGTTGAGAACAGAAAGAGTCATGGCTGTTTTTAGTGTAAAATATCTTCTTATTTACAAATCTAGGGGAAAAAATAGAAAGCATTTTTTGAACTTCTATCCTGTTGATACATTGTGTACAACTTTAACACAACTCATCAGTAATTAGCTATTTACCATTTAAACCATGACAAAAGTATCTTAAAACTTCTTTTGTGCTCTTATCATTTTTTAAGGGGCACATTTATACACAAATTGCTTGGCATCTCTGTATCAAGGCTTTGATCTCCTCCACTGTCAATTGTTGGCTCAGGTACAAGAGACTGTAAAATATACAAAGCTGTCTGCTCCAGACTCCAGTTGAAATAAAAAAGGGAGTCTGTTTATACACAGCCACTCATTAGCTAAGTCAGTCAATATTTACATGTTACAAATATAATGCCTGCTTTGTTAGATAAATTATTTAATTCAACCTCTATGAAACTTCCTTTCAAGAGACTAACATTTGCAAATAAATAACTTTTTAGTTCCTTAATTATAATTGTAAGCTGAATACCATCCTTTTCTTCCTTTCTTTTTGTATCTCAACTACGAGGTCAGCTTTGATAAAATATTAAAGAGTGTTTTACAAATACATGAAGCCATTTATGATGTGTTGCCCTACAATGTCTTTTTTTGAAAATGTCCTCAAACTGGACAAACAGCTCTTATGTGGTGTTGCATATGTTTTCCAAGTTTGCTGTTAATGCTATATGCTATGGACTTAGTATACTATCATCCAAGAATTAAAAAGTTCAAGCTTAAAGGACTTGGCAGTTGCCAGCAGCACTGGCATGTGTCATGCTGATGGAAATGCATGTTGATGCATTAGATGACATATGTCTGTTGGTGACTTGTTTCTTGATTAATGCTTTCTAACAAATCAGGGCTAGAAGCAACAGCGCCTTTCTCCGTTTGTGCCTCCTAGGACTTTTTGTTGTTCTCCACAGAGCTCTGTGTCTTATTATTATTTTAGTACTTGAAATGACACATAAATGTCATGATTGTGGATGATTATGACAGTAAACAAAACAGTAGCAGCATTTCATGGAAAGAACAGGGAATGAGGGGGAACTTATTTCTGAGCTTACGTGCATACAAGAAAACACAGACACGTATGTTCATGTGTTTCCAGATACAGAGCGTGTTAAATCTTGAGCTCTAGTTAGATTCCTAAAAAAATAGTGTATGTTTGGGGACTCAGGGGTTTTTTTGCACTAAGGTAAATTTAGAGTGCTTTCAGCATGTCAGCATGTGACTCAGAATCCTTTTTTTTTTCCTTTTGTATATGCACATAAAGAAAAATATTTTCCTTGTATTAAGTATTTCTAGCAGGTTTTTTTATATAGCCCTGTCATCCTTGTCATCCTTATAACATTTCTGTGGTGAATTATGTTAGTGACATTTTTGTGTAAATGTTTCAAGGCGTTTCGGAGATGTAAGAATGCAAGTGACATTATTTGCAGATGTCACCTCTGACAGTTTTAGAATTTTTATGTGTTTCTTCAGTGGCTCTAGTAATGACTGTTATCTTCAGTATTATTATACCCAATAGTAGACCGTATATAGCCATTATTTCCTTAGTGAGAGTCCTTAGCACTATGACACTAAAGCTGTGTATGTCCTAAATGGATAAATGAAGAGTGTTTTGTATGGGGAATGCAGACACAGGTTAGGTTTCCCAATGCAAACAGGCATACTCTACAGAGAAGAGTAGAACATAAAGCAGTGTTTTTCATTTTGTACTCCTTAAAAAGGGAGAAAAAAAATACTGTTAGTCTTGCCTCACCCCGAATCTTCTGTTTGTGGATATTCCTAGAAATTCCACTGTTGCGAGTGATTGACACTTGAAAGATTTATGACCCACCAGCTTTTCATTTGCTTTGGTAATGCATCCAGTTGCCAATATAGAAGCCCATACTGATACAGGAGAGCCACATAAAATTTAACATATGTAGGTGAATTGTTAGAAGAAGGGATGTGACCAAAAGGGCATGGTCCAATTGACTCAGTGTGCTGCTAAGATATCTGAGAGACTGGGGCAAAACTCCCTCACAAAGGTTTGCTGGCTCCTAACAAGCTGAAGGAATCACTCGTGTGACCTGTAGACACAGTGAGTCCTAGTGGCTTGGTCACCTGGGGTGTCATGTGTCATGTCCGTGGTCTGGGTGACCCTTCGCCAGCCTGCTGTCACCTCTCACAGAACCCAGACACAGCCAATGCATGGCTGTGGTTAAAGGATCTTCACTTGCTACTCAGCATGAAAAGGTGAAGGAGTTTTGGGAGACCAAAAGAAATAGGATAAGCAAAAAAATCTTGTGTATAGTGAGGAGAAAGGAGGGAGGGAGGAAGGGATGGGAGAAAAGAAGATTTTTTTTGAGGCTGTCTGTAAATCAGCAATGACTTGGTGTTTGAGATTTATCTCCTAGAAAATTGTTGCTTGAAAAAAGACGGATCCAAACTTTGTGTTGGTGTGAATGGTTACCCCTCTCACTGGAGCACACAGCATTTCCCAGGGCAGATCACAGCACTGTGAGCAGCTCACCCCCCACCCACACCACATGTGGGCAGAGGTCCTTTTCAAGCACCTGAAATGCTCCCCTTCTCTTTTTTTCCTTTGTAGATACCTACTGCTAATATTTGATCTCTGTCCAGCCTCGGTGTTGAGCGAGCCTCGCAGAGGCTGAGTGCGGGAAGCCTGAGCCAGCACAAACTGGGACATTCCTCTCGCCACTTGAGAGGTCGGAGTGGTGGAGCTGACTCATACCTTGTAGCCGTCAGGCTCCTGGGGGCTTGTGGTATTCTGGAGCCTATGTACTTGATTTTAAAGTGGGAGAGAGCTGCAAGATCCTCTCTTCACACAGCATTTCCTTCTTGAAGTGGTGTTACTGTTGGCTCTAAAGAAAGCATGTTCTCATACTAAAGATTACACTAAACCCTACTATGTAATATTTATAGAGTAGCTTCCAGGGAATATTTCCTAATTTAAGAAAAAGCTTGTAGGTTTTTTTGTCATATTTGACTACTGTGAAATGATTTCTTATTTCTAGCATAAAAGTGGTCTTTTGTGCTATTGCTCCTTCTGCGTTAAAAATATGAAAGTACGAGTTTAAGGTGTCTAGTGAAAGAAAACAAAATGATCCATTAAGGTTTTTACCTTAATTATCCTGTGTGATTCAGACCCGTTCTACATGATGAAATATAATAAAGGTCTTTACATTTTTAATGTGAAAAAATGTAATTATATTTCATGCATTACAACTGATCGGTGGCTGGAAAGTTTGGGTTATTTCTACCCATATGTACCACATACAGTCTGTACTTTTAATTTGTGTGGACATTATATCAGAGAATCTCCCCGTGCTACCCCAGTTAATCTCATAAAATGTTAGTGTAATCCCTTCACAAATACGTAAATGCAGTACCACTATGGGTCTGGCAAATAATAAACAATATGTATCTTATCCTGGGCTTTCCTTCATGTAATTCTCAGCAATAATTTAGTCCTTGTCTTCCACTCTGAAGGATTTAAATGGAATGACCTTAATTCTGGTTCTGTTTGCTCTCTATCTACTAAGCAGCTGCAGTGAAGATAAAGACAAACAGTAGATTAACAGTGGTACCTTTTATAAGCCTGATTAGTCTTAAAATATGCTCAGTGGAAACAAAAAAGCATAAAATGAGGTCTGAGAGGTTTTTACTCTTTTCACTGAAACTGCTGCATTTCTTTCAGTAAGTCACAGATACTGACTTTTCAATCAAATGTTTTCTTGGAGAGCAGTTGTTTTTGCCAGCACAGCCTGTATAATATTTCAGAAGTGCAAGGTACGTACTTCTAAAATAATTCTACCTTATTTATTTTTCTGGTTCAGATGAGAACTTTGTGGGGAGTTAATTAAAAATATTTACTGGCATTTCATATCATCTGTTTTTCAGTGATTATACATATAATCAGCTGTTAAAACTAACACTAGAACTGATATGGGTGATAGCTGTAATGGGTGCAGCTGGCATTCCTGCAATTTATAAGCACTTTGCAGAAACACATTTTTAACATGTACAAAGTGTGTAAGAGAGAAGTGGCTCGAGACAATGGGTGAACAGCACGGTTTATTGGCATGGCCTAACAGCACCTGACAACACCCTGAAAATTTTAGGACTGGGTGTCGGAAACAGTTTATCCATCAGTCAACAACGTAAAATGTACTTACCTGAGCTGGTGTCTGCTAAAACCACTGCCTGGTAAAATAATACCTCAGATGGGATTTCTTGTATTACACCTGTGTCCCCCGAAAAGCTGCTCTGTCCGCAGCATGTGGTCTGCTCCCTTTACTCCTTACTGAAGTGGTGGGGGAGAAAGCTTGCTGGTTTAGCCATCTTGCTAAATCACCCACATCCCCTTCTTGAAGCACCTAGACATTCCTTAGATGTCTCCTATCAAAATCCTGCCCCAGCCTGACCCTGCTTATCAAGCGCTTGTTGTTCTTTCAGAGATTTGAAAGGATTACAGCAGATTAGCTAACACAGCTCCTTCCCTTGTGCTGTTTTGTGTGACAGTCAGCTCTATAATAAAAATAAAATAGAAATTTTAAAGCACGTTTTAAGAGTGGGCATACTGCTAATATGCTGAATCTTACATTTTGGTACAGTTGAATTGCATTTTGCATTTTTAAAATCTATGTTTATCAGCAGCTAGCTATTTATTCCCCCATTTTTTTCTGGATTTTTAAAATTATAATGAAATTCACCTCATGTCTAATAAAATTCCAACCTGTGAGAAGACATTTTCCCATCTGATACAAAATACATGTTTGTGTTAACATAAACTATGCATAAATACAGCTTTTATCTCGTTTTCATGCCAATTTTGATTTTTAAAACATATAACTGTTCATGTACTAGCACCTTAAATAGTAGCCACAAGGTATTTGGGCATTAAAAAAATGGGTTCCCAAGAAGAACTGAAATCAGGTGAGAGTGATCCACACCAAATGTCTTTGAGGCGGGGGAAAGAAAGAGATAAAATAAAAAGGAAGAAGAAAGGAAGAAAGTAGCTGTTACAAAGCTGGGATAAAGGCATCAACAAAACAAAATTCCAAGGGAAAGCCAAGCTCCCAAACAAGTCACAAACCTCAATTACTGAGTTAGCAATAATGCTGAGTTTAAAGGAAGGAAGCCAGTTTGGACAGTCATTTCAAAGCCTGTCTCTACAATGAGAACTGAAGAACTGAGATTCTGGAGTTGCATGTAGACAACAACAGAACAATATGACACTAGTTCCCTTTTGAAAAGCTAATAAATTATTCCTTTAATTTCTATCTCACATTTGGGTTTGACTCAGTGACATTTCTTCTTACTTATCATGGATGTTTATCATCCTGGAAAGTTTCATGTGCTTTTTCTGGCATCAGTATCTTTCCTGAGGTCAGGCTGGAAAAGAGGAAACTGTCACAAAATTTAGTGGCAAATGTTGAGCCGTGTTTGAATGTGTGTCCAGTGGTGACTTTGAGGTGAACAGGCTTTGATGGCCACCAGACTTCTGACCTGCAGAGCACCAGTAGTTGCCCACGCAGTGCATGGCCCAGGCTGGTCAACCCACCCTGCCAGCCAGATGGTCACATCCTGGGCTCAGCTGTCCCATCCCTCTGGGCTTGATGTCCCCCTTCTTGCAGATCTGCTCTTGTGGGAGACCATGGGCCAGTGAGGACATACCCACAGACAGAGTTTAGTCCTGCATCTCTTAATGTTGCACAAATGGTTGTAACAAACTTTTGCCCTTTTTTATGCCAAACTCATGCCTTTTTTTTTTTTTTTTGTGATAGTAACGTCTTTTATTTTCATCTCTCCAGTCAAAGAGATCTCCACCTGCTCTGGAAAATTGGGAATTGGCTTTCATCCTCCCTGTCTTCTGTGCCACTGGTCACTGTGTTGTGTTTGCAAGGCACAGAGCCATGTAGGACTAAGGGCTCAGGATGCTGTGTGTCTTCTACTTGTATTAGGAGATTTTACAGATTTGAGAAATTCTGGAAGGGGAATCACTTCTATTTATAAATTGAACTGTGGATTTGAGAATTGCAATGTTGTCAGTAAGGTCTGAAATCACCTTCTGGGCTTGAGCAGTTGCCTGGGGGCAAATGGTTAACCACCTGCCTGAATGGGTGAGACGAGTTACACATCATTTTTCGTGCACTTCAAGTTGAAGAGATGTGAGACAATCCTGGTCTGGAAACTGCACAGCCACAGTAGCTGTGTCACTAATAAGCTCTGCTGAGTTGCAGAAACACAGAAGATTTGGCAGTTCTGTCATTTCCCTTGACCTCTGTCTGGAGCAAGTCCCTTTTCTTTCTCTCTGTCACTTGTGACTGTTAGGTACAGAGAACAAACCCTTCTTTTCTTTTTGTTGCCAAGTTATTAATTGATGTTCAGGAGAGGATGGGAGGAAAGAAGCTTTGTCTGGCTCTGAAAAGCACCAGATGTGCTTTTTTGAATTGAGGAGAGGAATTAATTAAAATGAGGTAATAATATTAATCTGTCGACTGCAGTTAAGATTGGCTGTAACAGGAGGGGGAGCTCTCAGTGCATCAGGCAGGGGAAAGGGGGTTAATGGGGAGCTCAGCTCTCCCAAACCAGAGGGGCTGGGGACCCTCCTGCGATGCAGCAGTAATGGGGGAGGGATGTCTTGTCACCCATCTCACGGAAATACCTGTGTGACTCTGCTGGGCTGCTGCCACACTCAGCCCAAAGACAGAAACAGGAATGAATATTCAGTGATGAATACGGGTGGAAATGCTGACAGAAAGAATGAAGTACAAATTAAGAAGCATTGGGATTCTTCTTAAAGTGTGTCTGTTTTGATTGCTTTTTCTGTAGATTTTTGCTATGTATTATATTGTTTAACAGAGCAAAAGAAAAACAGAATACATGTTTACTGTGTACTAAGCTCTAAGTACCTTTTTCAGACATCAGTAATCATCCTTTCCAGCTGAGAAGGCAATACACTTGCAATAGAGCTCTCCAAAAAACAGCAATTGTCCTATATTAGTGTTTCTGAAGCTATCCCTTATGGAAAAGCTCTCCTGAATTTAATAAGGGTAAAATGAACTGGGCTATATAGTAATTTCATAGAATTAAAAGAGAATTAGGAATTTAGTAGGAATTATACCTCTGCCGTGGATGAGGCTGGCATTAGCTGATGCAAGGCTGTGTACAGACCTGCCTCTGCTGTGCAAGTAAATAATCTGTGTGCCTGTATGCAAGCATGATAAATCCTGATTTCCTACCCAGTCTCAGAGGTGTTTGTATGCACGTTCCTGGGCATATGTCCAGAGCACCCCGCAGCAGAGGAGTGAGGATGGCAGGATTGCTGCTGTGTCCAGCAGGTGCTGGGGCCAGCTGGAGTCCACAGCAAACTCAAAGTAAGAGTCACTGTACTTTGATGTTGCTTGACAACTTGTATGAAGGCTGCCAATTTCTCTACCTTTAAAAAGTAATTTGTTAGAAAACTATAAATGACAAGGGATTTGGGGAGGTAGTACTCATGGGAAGTCACTGTGGCATAGATGCCCAAGTAATTTTGTTAGACTGGAATCCCCACTCTGGAGGTTTAAAAACTTCATGATATGACAACCCTTTTTTCCTAAAGGACGAACCATTTTACTGGGACACACAGTAGTTACAAAAAAGTTTCATATTCATGACGAATTTTTTTTTTTTCACCTTTGCCTCCATTATTTTGGCATTAGTCAAAGGGCTGCTCCTTGGATTATATGTTTGTATTTATTCCCCTGCAAGGAAATCTGCATCTCCTACCGTTTCTTTTTAGATTCCCAATCTGACACATGGATGAGCTGAGCACCTGAGAGGTAAAAACTTCTTTCAGGTGCTGTGCATCCCACCAGCAGTCCCGAGTACAGGAGGTACATGGGGTATGGAATGGCTCCAGTCTGCTGGGCTCAAAAAATGGTTGGGAAAAAAAAAATCACACTGAATAAGGAACAAAAGGAAAAATGTCATTCTCACTTTACAAACTTGAAGGGGAAAAATGTTTGTCAATAGGTATTACAACCCAAATTAAGCCTCTCTGGGCACTTTTTCAGCTGCCTGTGCCAGCTGTTGAAAACCTCTCATCGCTCCAGGTGTGTGAGGTATTGGGCAGCTGAAAGCTGCAGCATGTGAACCTCAGTGGCTCCACCAGAGACATGAGCACATCCGTGGCTGCTGGAGTGCGGGTTCTGGCCTTGCCAGCTTTACAGGTAAGCTGGGTTGGCTGTCATACTTATTTTCACTTGCCTTCTTGAAGACTTTCGAGTATTTCTGATAAAATAGTGCTGTTTTTTCCTGCAAATTCATGGAACTTTGGTGACATCCAGTGACAGATTCTGCTGGAAGGTGTTTTTTCCCCCTGGAATGATGGGAGAGAAATGCTGGTACCCTACTGATTTCCCTTAATGGGATCAGCAGATACATTTGAACAGAAGCTGAAAATGAGACTCACGAACCATATACTATTTATTGTTTTAAGGCAGTTGGGATTTTGCATTAGGTTCGCTTTTCATATTTAATGTATAAATTGCTGTTGAAAAGGTGTTAATTAATCACAGTAAAAACGCAAGATCTTGTCTGGAAATGCATTTAAATAAGGCTCTTTGAGGAACTTTCTCTGGGCTTTTCCTCCAATTTTTCTGTCTCTTAAAGAAACTGTCTGATTGTGGAAGTCAAACCTGTGAATAGTGCCTGTTGTTTTAATATTTTTTTCAGAGAGTTTAATTACAATTGGAGTAAAACCTCGTTTTGTGGAGAAAAAAAAGAAAATAAGTGATTACATACTCCGACAATGGTATAAAATGTAACAAACTGTGGTAGCTTACTTTAAAAGTAGCTATTCATGGATTAAATTTTAAAAAACAAATTATTTTATTCAACTCCTAGAGTGTAGTGTTTTAAGCTAAATGCAGTATGAGGTTAAATGACACTGCAAGCGGGGGAAACGAATATTTTAAAACTATATTCAAACTAAATTGCCAAATGGTTACTCTTGTATAGTAACATCCAAATCATGGCAATTGTTCTTCTAATAAATATAATTTCTATAGCATTTTCTTCAATTATTCAGTTAACCGCCAGTGCTGTTTTACCTCTTTATAATAATGCATGCTTTCTTTTAAAAAAAAATAAGAAAAGCAAGCAAAAAAAAGAAGTTGGTTATTTCTTTGGTCAGGGCCTATTTGCTCCTTTTTTATGTGAGATTTTCAATACTCGGCAATGATGCCGAGCAAAAAAGGTCCATCCACTTCACTTGTGATGCCTCGTGCATTACCTAAAGCACAACAGAACAATGGCAGACAACAGAGCCTTTCTCCCTGCTAACAATGCAGTCACCATGACAACCAGCAGAAGAACGTTTGGCCAGGAAAAGCTGGGAGCTTGGCGGACCAGCCTAATCAAAAAATGGAATAACATGACAACAATTACACTGATGAGTGAGAGGGAAGCTACAGATGCATTCAGACACCTATGGCACTGCTGGCTGGATGCATTCAGCATTATTTTTTTGTTTTGTTTTGTTTAGTGTCTTCTGTTTTTTAAGAGCTGGTAAATAGACAAGATCGAATTGTGTAACAGAATGTCAGTGCTCTAGTTAAACTGAAAATTCCTTTTCTTTTGCTGTGCTACTTCAAGCACACTGAAGAGGCTTTAGGAGAGATGAGGTTTTGAAGTGAAATATGTAATAGATACAATATGAGTGTCACAAGGCAACTTTATTTAGCTTTAAAAATGTAAACTTGGATTTTCAAATGCGTGGATGCAAATAAATAAGACTGGATAGTGTCATGAATAACCAGCCTCACCTTTCACTTCAATTTTAGAAAACTGGACACATGTCAAGCATTGATTAGAAGTCATGGCTTGTTGTTTTTAAACCAACCCGTTCTGCATATTAGTAATCACTCAAAAATTTATCATGGCATTTTGTGCAGACCTCTCTTCCAGCTCCAGGGAAACTTGAACTGCAACTGTACATGTGCCACAAATCAAGCGACAGTCATAACGATATGCTTCTCTGAAATACCCCAAATTTAGCGTTGTGCTAATAGCCTCCTATTATAAGCTCCCAATTACATGGCAGAAGTTCTGGTATTTTCTTTATAGGAAAAGAGTGAAGAGAAGTTGTGCTGCTGTTGCTGACAAATGAGTCTGTGATTTCTACTGCTGAGAACAATTTATACATTTTAGGGACGGGGATGGAGAAGAGAAGCTGCTGTTTTAAAATGCTGAGGTATTTGGGGATAGCCAGGAGGCATTTTAACAGTTTGAAAACAGCAGTGAGCACAAAACCCTGGATGTTTCTAGGTGGTTTATCTGATAACAGCATTGTAGAGTGGAGACATTTGGCCGGTCCTTTCTGTACTACCCCTTGCTTTAGCCAAAACTGCCTCTATACTCTGTCATGCCTTCTTTCATGCCCTTGATGGCACCTTGGGAAATTTTGCAGCCAACTTTAGATACCATATGGAATTATTAATTATTTTATTGCATAGTTAAAATAACTATGTAAAAAATGCTTAGGGAAACCTTTGCTTGAAGCCCGTTGAACTTGACTGATTGTATAAAGGAGCCTTCAGCCACCGCAAAAACAAAGGCCAGGGGTTCTCCTACCAGCTGCAAATCTTTGCTTGGCGCAGCCATCAGCATTCATTACTGGTCCTCCACCACATAAGACGGAGAGATTGCTTCATGCCAGGCACGGGCCACACACAGCACAGCAAACTGGGGGTTGAACGCAACCTGACAGCAAAGCCGAGCAGTGCTTTCCATGCAGCAGTCGTCACACACTGGCATCATCTCCTTATGTTAGCTGTACAATAGATTTTAGGCTGCTAACTTCTGCTGCTCTGCTGCTCTCTCACTAAATTCCGCTCTCCCATTTGCCCACCAGATTCCAAGCACCAATTTTACATCAGAACTCCGTACTCAGCTAGAGATAGCTCCATAGAGATCCTCAACCCCATATGCTTCTTGTTTTGTACATGTACAAAAGCCTTTGCTTCTTGCCCTCTGAGATGACTGCATTTCATTCAGACGCTCATGCTGACCATCTTCTTTGTGCAGTTATCTAAAACTTACCATCAGCATAAAAAAGCCTTCAGTACAGTTGAGCTCAGGCTTTTTGGAAGTAAAGTTCCCGGACCAGCAATGAGCTCGTCTCTCAACATGAAAGCATTAGAGCCCATCGTACTCATCTTGGAGCTGTAGATATCTGTGCTACAAAGAGGGACAGAGGCAAATTAGATTGTTTGCTGGACACTATTTAGATTAAATTGAGTGGGATGTTGGAGAGATTAGAATAAACCTGGGTGATAGCAGTAAATCTTAGCAGAAACTTCAGGAGTAAGATAGAAAGGGGGAAACTGCAGAGATTAAGAGAATGGAGATAGTGTTGAAGACAAATTCAGGTCAGCCATACCTAGGCTGGAGACTGGGGGTAGAGGACACATTAATCCAGAAGATGCTAGGACAAGGCTGGGGCCATCATCAGGGTTGTACAGGAAGCTAGCATGCTTGCCTTGGCATCCTGTTTGACCTTGGATCTGTCCCGTCCTCTTACACCTGCATTGTTGTCTCTGCACCTGGCTTTCTCCTGCTTGCCTATTGAGTGCTAAACACTAGAGGATCTAGGGTTTTTCGTCTTTTCTGCTTTCATTTTTCTTCTTTTAATGGAAGAAAAATGCCTCCTCGCTCTTCTTCAGACTCTCCAACCCATTAAATATCCTCAGGCACCCATGAGGGGAGGCACAGAAAGAAGCTACATCATAGGAAAGTGGGACTTCTTTCCACTAGGAGTGGGACAGCAAAGCCTTCATCTGTCTGTGCATGGCCTCTGAGGTAACTTGAACAGGCTGGTATATGCTTAGGGTGGCCTATTTAATTTAAAAATCTAAATCTTTAAGAGAACTGTAAAGGTAGAGGCAGGTGCCTGCTCAGGAGATGGGTGGCTCAGAGAAGAAGTCCCCAAGGTGTGTTTGGTGGTAACAAAATTTAAAGAGAACATGACGATATGTGCTGATACATCAAATCAGAAGAATAAGAGAGGTTTCATAAATATAAGAATTGAAGGCATGCAGAAGGAGCAAACCAGACTTAGGGTCCCCTTGCAAATCCCTGAGAAAGCAAAAGATAAATCAGGAGCTGATAGAGGTGGCTGCAGCCATGCTGATGCTGAGTGTGGGGGGCTAACACTGCAGTACATCTGCTCTTGAGGTGGAACCACTCCCTGGTCTGGTCTCCTGTTTCCCTGACAGTCCCAGTGAAGAAGGGAGTGGGAAGACAGTGGGCTGTGCGGGTGTGCTGTGCTGGTTCTGATTGCCACTTATGCCAAAAACTAATTTTATTAGCTGTGCAGGTCATGGTTGATACTTCGGAGTTCACACATCATTAAACAAAAAATTATATGTAATGCTTGAAAAGCTGTTTCTGGAGGATTCTGTCAATAATGTGCAGCCAGCCCAAAAGCTTTTTGAATAACACAGTCACATTTTTACTTTATCCACTTATTCTATAGAGAAGAAAATTCTTACTAAAAATAGAAGGCATGGCCTATTTTTAATAAAGTTGTGTTTTCAAATGTGTTTAAGTGTCATACATCTGATTACTGTTTTGTCATGGGTATGACCCATATATCAGGCACCCATCAACTTTTTAAATGGTTGTGGTTCAACAGTGGTGCCCAGGTAACCCAATCCCGTCAGGTAATGTGTCAGTTAATATATGTGAAAACACAGTATCAACTGCTTTTGTAACGAAAGAGGAGAGGAGGGAAGGGGAAGTCCTGAGTAGAAGACACCAACACAGGAAGAGGGGTCAGAGTCTGGTAAAGACAGCAATAAGGAATGCAAAAGGAATATCCCCAGAAGGGTATAAAGAGGACGTTTATTACAGAAGCCTGTCTTTTGGACCTGAGTTGCTGGTTTACTTCAAGTAAACAAGCACTTTAATGGCTTTCATGTGTACACAACCCAACAGGGTGCTGCTTAGCCAAAAAAAAACCCCAACAAAACAAAAAACCCCCAGGGTATATGTGGTATATGTGGTATTTGCAGTATTTGCTTCCTTTAAAGTACACTGGAAACCTTTTCATGCTACTGAAGTCAGGCTAGTACTGGTCTGTTCTAGCCTGTTCCAAGGCTTTTTATTTTTTTCTGTTTCAGATGAAGGGGTTATGCTTGCTCTTCTTCAGTCACACAATCCCTCTTTGACTTGATAAATTTTTGTTTTAACTCCTTTCTATAGGGCTCAAAATTTCATATGTCAGTCCTTTCAGTAGTCAGGGAAGAAGGTTATTTGGTGTACCTTCCTTTCACACATTCAGTTCTTTGAATTATTCTACCAGCTAAGATAGAAAATTGTATTCTAAACATTTCTTGATACTTTCCTCATTATTCAAGCTGCTTTTGTTCCCAGCTTCTACATAATTATCCTAGGTGAAACCTAAAGTAAGATCATAATTTAGTTTGGGGACCATACAGATATTATTTTGAACGTCATTCTCTTTTCTTTGTTCCCTTTTTACAGAACATTTTGATAGATAGTTTCAGAGAACATTTTGATAGATAGTTTCAACTTCCTTTGGTCTTCCCATTAGTTAAAAATCCTGAAAATGTTTGCTTTTTCTTTCAGATATTGTAAATAAGAGGTTTTCAAAACATGCTTCTTCATCATGCCTGATTTTACTGAGCATTTTTAACAAAGTGGGGTTTTTTTAGCAGAGTGTAATCTTTAAATTGCTGTGGAGGCTTGTGGGGTTCAAACATCTCATTTCTTCTTAATTTCTCTTTCCCTGGTATTTAGAAATCATGATAACTGAGAACTTTTGTGAACTCAAGAAGAAACATTTGGTTTAAGTTAGAAATAGAAGGTTGATAGGTGTGTTAGTGAAACAAATAGTAATGTTTACACAGTATATTTATTCTTTCACTTGAATTTTTCCTTCCTGCTTCTTGTGTTTATTCTTTCCATATAGTCGCCATATTCTGATCTGAGTTGCATTTCTGGGCTTATAATGTTTGACTTTCTCATCCATAATTAATATTACTCTAATAATCTTTAGGAATTAATGTATTACCCTTCACCACAAGTTATTCAAGGTTATTTTTATGCCCTAGTACACTTTTAGCAAGAGAGCAGTCTTCACCCAGAGCTACTTGGAGAACAGCAAAGGTCTTTCTTCTCCCCACTCTACTCCCCTCTGTTCTCTGTCCCCCACTGACACCATAATGACCCAAGGAGGATTTTTTTCCTTTTGTGCTGTCCCATGACATTTCCATTATTAGGACAAAATGCAAGGAGAACTCACCAAACTGCAGCTGGCAGGGGTATTTGTAGACATCTGGAGCACAGTATAAGTCTCTGTTCATCCACGGATAGTTGGTTGAATATTGCACTGCATTTTCAGTGTTCAGTTGTTTGGGGTTTTTTTTAACTTTATGCCACTCTTACATTTTCTCCTTGCCCTGTCCTGATCACCCATCTTCTCTTCCTTGTTCAAGGCCCCTCACTTTTCTTTCCATTGAGCCTCTTGTAACTAACATGCCCATAAATAAAATTATGTTCCTTGTAGACTGACCCAGACACCTAGCTGAAATAAAATCCAAGCCAGCCTTACCTAAGGATTTTGTTCTGTGTAAACAGCTGAGAGATCTTTGTAATGAACAGATAGCAGAAAAGTGGCACAACAACAATTTCAAAGTTTTGAGTCATTGTATCTAGAAGTGAATAAACTTGCTGGAGAAAAGACAAGACAATAGAAAGACAAGACAATAGTCTTAAGTAGCACAAGGAAAGCTGGCAAGCAAATCAAGCCTGAATCTGAGAGGTGGTTGAAATGCAACGGTAAGAATAGAGGCCAGAAACTTTATACAGACTTTTTTTTTTCCCCACCCTCTAAGTATAAAGGGAAAATGGATGATTTTCAGCTCAGACAGAATAGTACCAACAGAAAACAGCTGCTCCTTTAGGGACTAGAGGCAGCAAGTTGCACACTTCCTTGAAAAGGCAGCAGCAGGAGTGGTTCCTCTGACCCCTGCTCTGAACAGAGGAGTAGGCTGCTTAGGGGGGTCTTGCTAGACCAGCAGAGGTGAGCTCTGAGCTGTGGGGAAGTTAAAAGCTAGAGCAGAACACAGTCCTGAGACTTCTCTGAGCAGCACCAAGTAAATATTGCGCCGTAAAAAGGGTCAGCTGAAGTCACAAGGGTGATGCTGTGGTGCCCAGGACCATGGTGTGAGTCTCCAGGCTTGGTGAGCTTCCAGTAGGAGAAGCTCAGCAAGTAGGCTGGGCCTTGAGTAAGGAACAGCCTAGCTCACATCTTCAGGTGGAAAGAGGTATGTGAGATAAGGATTTTGGCCAGCAGTTATTTCTGTTCTAGCTCTAATTCCAGTGAAGTGTGTATGTGATGGCCACAGTTGTAAATCTGCTGTCTTTTTTTTTGGAGGGAAACATGGGTCCAGTGATTCTGGAACAGATCTTGGTTGTTTTAGACATTATAGTGCTTTACTTGACTAACAACAGAGCAGAAATTGCTTTCTTCTGTCTTAGTTCATCCGTGATCTTCTAATCTATCTTCAGTCCTCACTGCCTCACTAGAAGTTCACATGACTTCTGCTTGACCAAATCCTGGTCAAAACTGCATTGTTGCCCTATTTCTGCCATTAGCAATCACCTCTTCCTTCAGCTCCAGCAACTGTCATTTACCTAAGTCTCTAGTAATTCACATGAAGAGCTGTTCTCAGACAGACTTTTCATTGAGGTCTCACAAAGTTTTGTGTCAGCCCCTTTTGCTTCTCTCTCACAGACAGGTGTTCTCCAGACAGACATTAAAGATACTTCCATCTCACCTGCCTGCAGGCTGCCGCGGCTAATGACGCTAGGAAGGAGTGAGTCAGTGTCACCACAAACCAGGTGACATACAAACTCCTTCTAAGCAGTACGTGGTCATTGTCTGAAGGAATAAAACAAACAAAACAACCCCTCCCCCTCTTCTTTTTGTTGAATCTAACAATTGATTAATATCTTGGCAACAACAACAACAAACAAAATTTGGAGTTTCCTCTGCTTTTGTTGCACTAAATAACAAAATGCAGTGAGAGCAATGGTTTTAAATCAGGCTCTTAAGAAGATATCTTTTTACTTAGTGCAGAACTGGGAATATTTCTCTCCAAAAGGTAAAAAACCTTAAATAAAATCTCATATAACAAAAGAGCGATTTTAACTCTGAATTGTTTTCCAATATCTGGCTATACAGACATATAGTCACTGGTGTTGCGTTCTTAAATTGAAGTTAAAAAAGATAGGTAAAGAAGTAATATCTAAATGGATATCAGTGGAAAATGGGATTATTTAAGGAGACTCATCTCCTAGGTGGATAAAAATAAGATATTCAGGTAATTTTCAAAATGCAAAGATATCTTATACAATGGAGACAGCTAAAAAGTACCATTTGCTAGCCTGCAGAGAATGATTTGTAGTCATCAGGATCCTGCAGGTAATTGAGGATATCTGCATCAGCATATTCTGCATTACTGCAAGAATATTATTGTAATGAAGCGGCGCAAATGTACGACTGTAATTGCCCTCTAGTGCACAGCCCTGGAACTGATCCCAGCTGTGGCATAGGACTGCACTGCTCACGAAAGGAAAAAGATCCTGAAGAAAGTCTGAAATGAGGGGAGACAAAACCAAACCCTAGCAGTGTCAGGAAGCTCTGTAAGTAAGCATGGATGTGATAAGGGAGGGAATCCAGCCAGTGTGCACCAAAACTGTCCTGTTGTCTGAACCGACACACGGTAAGTGGAGATGACTGGCTTCAAAACCTCAGGACTCCTCCAAACCCAAATGCTAACCCAGACATGGCCATTAGGAGCCTAGATAATCACGGGCCTCTTGTTCTGCATCACTCCTAGCTGTTTGAGCAGGGTCGTGTTTCATGGGAGGCTCAGGGTGCAGTTCCATAACACTTCAGTAAAATCTGATATTTCTGTTAGTGCTGACAAAAAATTAAATGTTCTGAAAGTGCTAATTCTTTCCTCAGGCAAGAGAATGAGTCCTATATTCCACATGCAAATCACAAGCAAAATCCTCTCTGTGCTAGTAAGCAAATCTTGAATGAAAGTTCACAAGTGAGTGCATTCCTCCAGACTTCGTGTTGGATATTTTCTGTGTATTACTTCTCACTATGTAAAATTTAATGACATTATAGAGTGCAATATCTTGACACTTTATGTGAATGAATTATTTGACAACTTGTCTAGCTCATATACATGTCTCCTTAGCAGTTTGTTCACAGATATGAGCCCTCTGTTGATCCCTTTACTGTGGTGTTCTAGTTAATGTGTCTCACTACACTTCCCCACAACAACCCGGGTTTAAGTTGTTGAATATTGTTAAGGTCTTTCCAGTATAGTATGACATCTGTATTCCTTCAAGTCAGAGGTAAAATTCCTACAGACTTTCACAGAATTTTGGCCATATAAATTTCTTCAAATGGCACCTCTTCATTATTTGTCCTTATCTAAGACCTCATTGAAGTTTTAAAGCTGCCAAAGCTGTATCTGAGGTTTGCACTCTTATTATTAAGATCTACATATTTTCCAGTCATCAACTTAAAAGAAAGTAGTCCATTTCTGCAGATAATTTTCCTGGTTTTTTTCACCATTGTCCTTCCTTTCAGAAATAAAAAATACATTTCCAGTGCCGTAGACCCTTTCCACAATAGCATCTAAGAAATGGCCTCTGTGACCAGACATTTGCAGCAAAATTGTGTTGCTACATTTAAATTGCCAAGACTCAGTAGTCAGCAAGTTAATAGAGTTCTATTGTAGTTGTGATACATGAACTCCACATTGTTATGGTAATGACATTGTTCTTTCTTCCCTTTGAAGTAGCAGAGTAAATACAAAGAATATCACATTGGTCTTGGAATGGTAACTCCTTATCTTCACTCAGCATAACTGTGCAGTAATCAGAATTGCAGATGAAAAAATTAAAATGTCATATAGCTCATTCAGTGTTCCCACTAACTTAACAAAGGTCAAAGCTAAACCAAAGTATCTGTAAGCATTAACTTCAAAATAAGTGAAGGGAAGTATAAATAATACTTTACCTGCCCATTAGCCATGACATCCAGGAAGATGGTTTTCTAACTCAAGGATGGTCTTGGGGCAGGATCCAAATCAGCACAACTGTGCTCTGAAAGCATCATGGTGGTTTACAGTGGTAGTAAAAATATAATATTGTTTCTTCATATAATCATCATAAGATATTACAGCTGACCAGATGGTGGAGCAATTACATTTCCATAGTTCTAAATGGCTATTTAGCTTATCCACTCATGAACTGTTAATTAAAACTGGAAAAGATATAATTTACCTTCAAAGGGAAGCCGTAACTATAGAGGACGTGCTTAAACCAAGACTCAGAAATGTTATCAAACCATTTCCTTCACCTCCCCACATAAACTAATAATCAACAAACAAAATGTCTTTGACAATAGGGCAGTGACATAAACAGATGAAAGGCAGGAAACTCAGGGAGCCGAGCTGCGCTGAGACCACGCGTGCAAGGTATCAGTTGTTTGCTGCAAAAGATCTGAACCCCTCCAGCTGTGTGGGTGAACACATGCTGCACTGAGGATCCCTCACACACACACAGAAGGATGAGCTGCTGTGTTAAAGCAACCCCGTTCTCCAGAACCAGAGAGCACTGACACAACACCCTATGTGTCAGGTCACATTTGTCTTAATTCAGCTGCAACACAGTTTGTGGGTTCAGCTTCATGCTAATCAATGTGGTATTAAATTCTATTACAAGCTAGGGTTTAATTTAGCCAAACAGATATACAATTCAAAATCCTTGTCTATTAGGGTAATGATATATTCCTGTTTTGTTATGAAGTGAATTTTTGTGTCATTGCCTTGATACAGGTGCACTAGAGCTAATTCATTAACAAACAAAGGAGTCTTAGGGCTGAAGTGAATCAGGCAGGGAAGGTTGTAAGGAAGAAGCAGTATCTTTTATTGGACCATCTAAGTTTAATGGAAAAAGAACAGAAAACATTACTACTAAAACAGACAAGAGCAGAGAAGAGTTTAATGTAGCTTAATGCATTTTCTTTAAACTTCTCTCTTCAGATCATTCAGCTTCCAGAGTGTTTCTAAGGCTCCTGGAGACAGAACTGCAAAGTTCCCACTCAGCCCCCAGATGAAAGTATTTGAGTCTCAGCCCTTCTGCAGTATCACTGCTTTGAAGGGGTAAGGCACAGGTTCCCCACCATCTCCATCCCACAGCCACAGTGTGCTCTGGGGTTCCAGAGGGTAAGGAGGATGTACTTGCTCGCTGCTGTAGTCTGTGTTGTGCCCTCTGTCCCTTTTCCCTCTCCTGGTGAATCATGATCCTATTTCTTCTGAAGAGCTGCAACTGCCCTGAGCTTGTTTGGGCTTCTCTCTGCCCACGGCCCAGGAAAGCACAGCCTGCTTTTATTGTCCATTAGGTTAAAAATACCCAAAGCCTGAACAAGAAAATGGAAAGAAAAAAAGCGAGTAAGGGACACGTTTCTCACCCACCATACAATGACTTCAGGCACCAGAAGAGCTCTGTAGTTAACATGACCTTGGTAACCTGGGTTTGTTGAGACAAAGCAGACTTCCATAATTGGAGTTTGAGATGTCATTTGAAAACAATTAACATACTAAATGATTGTATAGTTTACCTACTGGGGTTGTTCAATGCACATTGTTGATGATTTCTATTCATTTGGTTTGTCAGTTATTTTTAAGTCTTCCTCCTGTTAAACATAAAATATTTGTGAGGTCTACAGAAGGGACCCAGACACACCCCACAATAACTGCAACATTGATGTTTAGGAGGAATCACCCAAGTTTGTAATTCAAACTTTTTCTGCTTCAAAGGATTTCTGAAGTGTCTCAAAGTACCCTATGACAGTGCTTTAAAGTATATGAAATCGTATGCTAGAAATAGTATTCCTATCCATTATGGAATATCTGTAACTTAAATTTTCTCTTATAAAGACCACCCTTTAAGTCCTGTCCCTGCTTTCCAATGGGAAGCTCACAACTTTGTGCCTGCCCATGCTCCAGACCCCCAGGCTCTGCTGCACCATCACTCTCACTCACGGAGCAGCATTCCTGTGCCTGACTGGAGGGGAGATGGCAGCATGGCTCTTCTAAGTCCAGTGAGCAAGAACACTGCTCTTTTAGAGGACAGGAAAGATACTTGACTCCTTGGGCAGTCTCCAAGGCAGTCATTGTAAGAAAATAAAATGGCAAATGATCAGGTAAGGCAACTTGGTTTTCCTTGCTGTGGCAATTTCTGAATGCAGACCCAGAGGAAGAGCTCCTCTTCACAGTTCCTGGCTCCTCAGCTAGAACCTCGCTAAGGTTATTTCCTTATGATTCCTTGGACTTCCTTTGTCATTTCCTGGCTCCTGTATCCCTTCCTTTTAATGCTGTGGCTGTTCTGTAAAGGTATCTCAGGTAGTTTAAACTCTGCCATGGATGGCACTACAAGCATGTAGCGGACCAAGCACCCACATTCCTGTCCGAAGTCCGGGACAGTCTTGTACAGACTGCCCTTAATCTGTTTTTACCTCCATGGCTTCACTCCCCCATTCATTAAAGCTAGCACATAATGCAGATACAAAGAACTGAACTTCTTAAAAGCATTAGAAGGCACATGCTTTCAATGAAAAATAAGGGACAAAAGTAGAACTAGCTAGTGCCTCTTTTTTTGAGCCCTGTCTGTAACAGTCCATTAAAAGAAAAGAGAGTCTGAGTTCCAAGAGCAAAGCCAGCTCAAGCCTTGACACCAGGGAAGGACAAGTGATTTGGTTTCTATTTGTAGCACTTTGTTTATGGTGAGAAACAAGTGTATTTGGTCTAGCTGTTTATTACAGAAAATGTATCTTTAAGTGGGAACTATACAAAACATACTAGTACTCAAAAGTCCCAAATTTAGGAGAACTATAGTTAGCATAGGACAGAAATGCTTAAGTGGCACAAACTGCAGGTATCAGCCTGCCTTTTCTTCATCCAAGTTACTTTACAGTGAATTACTTCAGGAAGACTTTGATAGACATTTTTTTTTTCAGTGGTTTTTGCTCTCATTTGGCATTTAGTGAAGCAGGGTATCCACATGACTGTGTGTGCTTTGAAGAAAGCAGCTGAAACCACCATATCAAGAGTCTGTGGGTATGACCTTTAGCGATCTGTTAACCATTCCACTTGCAGACTATTTGCAGGAATCAGTTTTCCTTTCCTTCACTTCAAAGCTGGATGCTGAAAAATATGACTCTTCAATTCTTCTGACTGGTTTTTCTGTTCGCTGGAGATTGACTCATTTCCTGTATTTGAATAAGATAGTAAAAGTGGATATAAAATATTCTTTTGCAATTGTAATCAGAATAGCTCTCAGTGCTGATATTAATAGTGAATTCTAAGACTCTGCCTGATAGCAGCTGAGTTTGTGGTTTCATGGACTAGATTCTGCTCTCATTTATTTAATTGTAAACCCAGAGTAACTCCCAGAAGTCAAAAGACTGAATTTCTGCAAAGATAGCAGAGGTCTGCCTCTTGCTGTGTTTCTTCTGTGGTGGGGGGGTGACATCATCAATCTGGATATATGAATCAGTGCACAGATGAATCAGACATTTTCTAAACTGAAACTTCTGCCTTTTGGATTAATTTCTATAAAGAGATCCATTACTTGACTGTTCTTCTGACTCAGGTAGACCTTATTTAAACTCTGTCACCTCTATCAGGTTTTACCTGTCATTTTTTCACTGCAGTCTTTACAATGTTCTCCAAAACACTGAAGCATGAAAACTTGCAGAATTCAAAACAGAGGTAAAAAAACAACAGGAAGAAATAGGTATCTTTTATCAGTGTGGCATGTGGCTCTTAGTACTTTTAAGGAGAGGCTGTTGAGCAAGAGCTCTTTCGGAATGCAGTTTGTGTGTTAATTCTTGATTTTGCCAGCTGCTCTGTTGCTTCAGACTTTGCAGAAGTGTGTTCATATCAATGTGTGCATGTTTGAAGCAGTGTGGGAGTACCTCACACTGAATCATGTTTTGCTGGTTAGACTTCAGAGGCTGAACTGCAGAATATAATTGAAATTTATCCCTTTCGTTACTTTCAGTCAGAAGTGTTCCTTTGGCACACCTGCCCTAAGCATACAGGAGAAAAACCAATAACACACTGGAATTCCGTGATCATCCCATGCCAGTGGTTTCCTCTTTTGATACAAAGATCTATCATGGCATCTTCAGCTTAAAGAAGGGAGAGAAAACACAAGCCTGTCTCTGCTCAGACCAAGGCAAGTAGAGGAGAGCAATCTCTGCCTGAAGGCTGGGTCAACCACTGCAATGCACATTTGCTGTTACTCTTTGGTCTCAGAGAAGTTAGGCATTAAATACGGGGCTTCACATTTCTGCATCACTGCCCCAGTTCTGCGACAACTCAAGGATACCTTTGGTGTCTCTTTTGTGGGCTGAAGTATTTGAGTTACGCTGGTGGTCTGCTTGTTTTCTAGTATGTATGTTTCCTATGTTTCAAAGATTGCCACTTCACATTGTAAACTGACCTTCTAGGAGAGACAGGGATGAAACCACCCCCACTCAGATTAAACAAGTTACTTGAAATCTTATTACTAGATACATTAAAGCTGGCACTTAAATAACTTCCCTTATCTCAATATCTTACCCAGACATATATTAAGAATATCATTGGTCTTTTTGAAGTTGCTAGGGGTGCAAGAACATTCTGCAAGCTCCTGTTTGGTCTCAGTGGTCTGAAGCAACTACAGGAATTATGGTTTAGGTGCAGTTCAGCTTTCTTCTGTACTCCTGGGTATTGCAAGTGAGCAGATTTGAAACATGGTTGCAGTCTGCTCAAGCTCGATTTGGAAGCAATGCCATGCAAAATCTGCTGTGACCAGATCCAAATCATATCAGTCCTGTGTTTAGACCAACAGGAGAGACACAGTAGTTTAGACACAGGTCTCATGTCCAAGGTGTTGCACATCCTACCCCTGGTGTCTGCATGCCCAGTGGATTTCAGAAACCTTCATGAGAGAACAAGTTTTAGGGAAAATTGAAAAATAATCTGATTATATGGGCCAAGATTTACAAAGGTTGCCTTTGATTAAATTTTGGTCCAGACATAGAAGTCACATCATAGGAACGACATTTATGGGACTCAGATTCACAGATGCTCCTGCAAGGTGCCAGAGAGATGAGGCTTTCTGTGTACTCAGTAGACCAATGATATGCCACAATCCACTGACACCTTCTGAGAGAAAGGAGGGGAAAGGCAATTTGGTGTTGAGGTCCTGTGGGAGAGTTCACAAAGGTCAGGGAAGTTCCAAGCTGACGACTGACACGTTTCAGTCAGCGTGGATGACATACAAACTTCATGCCAACTCAGTTTCTCAGCTAGATATCTGGCTCCTGGGCCTTCTAGATGGTCCTGAGAGCACTATTGGCAAGACCAAGGCCAGCGTGACTGCCTCAAATCCATAGCCCAGTGCTAGCCCCACTGCCTGCTCTTGCGGCCACAACAGCCACCATTCATCTGGCTGAGGGCCCTGCTTGTTTTTGGGAGGAATTCTGCCTGGAACAATGAATATGCACAACACATGCCAGATAATAATGAACTACTTGATTACCTAAATGGAACTGTGGGAAGTAGGGCTGATGGACCTAGCTGAATGCCAGATCATTATTAAAGCTGGGTTTAAAAATGACACCATTTCAGTGTGTCATCTCTTGGCAGACTGCCTGTTCAGAGGACCCTTGCAAGGGATCTCACTGGGGGCTGCTGTAGATTGGAGAGCTGTCAATTCATGTGAGGAGGTCTGCAAGGCAGAACTATTTTATTAATGGAGTGTTTGGCTCTTTTGGATGCTGTGGGAGAACAAGGAGGCTTCGCCAGTGCTCTTCTCACCTTGTGTGAGACGGGGCAATTGGAATTGGTCCAGTGCCCGCAGGAGCTTGTAGCCATGGCAGAGAACAGTTAATGTGATGCTTTGCAATATGTCTTGAGGGGATGAGGAATTTCTTGTCCAAAAAGAAAATACTATTATGTGGGTTTTGGATGTCATATATGGATATAAAATAAAACTTAATGCAAGAAAAATTTGCATGCTAAAATAAGTTTGGCACATACAACAAAATGCACCGATGGACATCATCTTACATGGAGTAAATCAGGTGCAGCCATTTTTTAATGATGTTTGTCTCCTTTGGTCTTGACTGTGAATGCAGTTATATTTCCAAATATGTACTTGCTGATGTTTTCATTTCTTCAGTGCTGATGACATAAAAGATCTTTGCACTGGGTATGCTGTTTGCTGAGGAAAATTCCACTTGAACTCCGGAGGAATCTGAAGAATTCTGACAGAAAGTTTGAGGGGGCAGGATTTTACTTTGCACTCTCTCTTGACTTCGGTCTGCTCCCTTTGAAAACAGCCATAAAGCTAACATTGATTTAAATGGATGTGTCAGTAAATTGATCTTGCTTGTTTTGGGAAGCCCTGCCCTGAAAATTCTGAACTACTGATTTTATTTCTACTCTTACACTGTGCCTTAAAAGTCAAAAAGAAAGACCTGCCTTCTTAGATTCTCATTAGTATGAATTAAACCCATTAATTATAATCTTTTTTAATGAGCAGTGTTGCTTCCCTTAGATTTGTAAAGACTGGAGAAAGTAATGCTTTCAAGAGATTGCATCCAGCAAAAAGAAAAGAAACACTGTACTAGTGTTGGAAAAACTTTTTAAAACATTTTGGAACAGGTCTTGATAGTTAATTTTATGTGCATTTTAAAAAGCCATACATAAATAGACACAAACATTTAGTTTAACAAAAATTTGAATTAAATGTTTAAATTATTTAAATAAACAATTTTTACCCAACAAAATTTTTCTGCCTGAAAATTCATCTGTTGGATAAATTTAAAAAATTTTGCCATCTGTTTGAATCACATTTTGGAATTTCCTGAAAAATAGAAAATGATGTTCCTAATAGTTGTAATACGTGGGAGATGTTTTGCTTAGCATTGCAGAATGAAAGGTTGTTATATTTGCAGAGCTGTACCCTAACAGGTTTTGTTATAACATGGCCGAATACAAGGTATTTTCACCCTCTGGAAGGAGAAATGTTGCTCTTGTTTTTAAGGGAGGGACATACATTTTGGAGAAAAGGGTTGATATAATTGGAGCTAACATAATTGAGCTCTTAGTGAGGGAGTTTGCAGCTGGGAAGTTTTTGGATGGATCGATGGGGAAACACTAAGTAGAAGGCGGAGCCCTGATGTTAAGCATTGGTGACATTGCTACTGAAAGAAGAGGGCGTTTTGTCTATTTGCCCTTGAAAAAGAGCCTGAAGTTGAAAAGAGTTAAAAAAAAAAAAAATCTGTGAAATCTGCCTACATTAAGGAAGTCTTTCTACTGTAAGAGTGTAAAGAGGTGCCATCTTTTCCAGTTTACCAGAAGAAGAGGAAGACCAGGCATGACTGTGGTCTTTAATTTCTGCAGAGAAATGATTTCTGATAGCCCAGGGCTCTTGAACTTTGCAGACCAAGACACAAGTAGGTAGGAAAAATTCAGACTAAGAATAAGGTGGTTTTATGATAATGCTAATTAACTTTCAGAACAACTTGCCAAGAGATAGAGTAGATTTTCTGTGAAATCTCTGAACAAGAGATTCTCTAAGACAATCCACAGGAATTACCAGCTGGAAACCTCTGTCCACTATCACACAAGGCATGGATTAAGATAGTCCCTTCTGGCTGTAAATCTGTGCATATATATTTTAGATAGAGATGACAAAAAAAAAAGAGGAGGATAGAAAGGCACAGAAGTTGACGGTAGAATGATCTGGTTACTGCAGATAACATGCTTTAATATTCAGTCTTTGATTATATTCTTTCAGGATTGACCTTGAAAAGGCTCAGGCCTTTAAAATTAAACTGAATCAAAAGATAATGTAGCTGAAGGGATCTGCCATAAAATGGATTTTGTACATAAGGCACAGCCACAAGGGCTGGGGAGGGAAAGTGGGGAATTTGTGAATTAAGATCAGGCAGCCAACCTGCTTATCTTTGCCGGGTTTTTTAAAATCTATAGATTCCAAAGGGAATGGATTATATTTATACAGATGTATAGAGAGAGGCTTTTGCTCTGAACAGCTCCTAATGCAGGTGAAAACCATGTATTGATTACTTAAAGAAAGTTAAAATAAAAGCAATTTTTCCCCCATTTCCACACATTGCAGCTTTTGGCCTATCCACTCATAGCTAAAAAAGCATTCTTTCCTGATAATCAAGCTTCAGCTGTCTGAATTTCAGGCCGAGCCTCTCATCTTGAGCTTTGCTGAAGAGCTTCTTTAATTAACCATTATACCACAGATGTTATTGATTTTTTTTTTTATTTTTTTTCAAATCTGGTTGAAACATCATTGTGCTGGATCGTCGCCAAGACGAAGGCCTGAATTTTTTGTGCACTGCTTTTACTCCTTCTGCATACCTTATTAGTCTCCACGTCTGTTAAGTGCAACCCTTAGTATTGACTCAGAAATATAGCATTGATTTTTAGCCTTGCAGCCGTGATCTAAGGGCTCCTAATTTGGAATGTGGAAACCAGAGTTCAGCGAGAAGCTGTATTACTGTACACTTCCTACAAGTAAGACCTTTCACTCTCTTTACCTTTTTTTTGCCAGACTTTTGATGTGATTTAAAGTTCTTGGAATTGTTTTTTTTCAAGAGGAATAGGGCGACATTTCCAAGACATGTGAGCTTACATGTGTGTAAATAAACATATGTTTATATATATTTAAAAAAATATGAGTAAATAAAAGGTCTGATCTGTAAAGATGCTGGTCACCACACTTTATAATGAATTCAGCCAGGTCATGCCAGCTTAGTTCCTTTCCAAACCTGTTTGCTCACCTTTAGCAGCATAAGCATAATTCTGTGAGAGAAATTTTGCTGCCCAGACTTCAATATTTTGGTGGCTTTGTTTTAAATGTGACTGTGTTTTTTTCTTTTAGTCTGTCATTGGGATACTCCTGTCAGTTATTACAATTGTAACATCTTTGGTCGATCTAATTCTCGAATTTAACCACTCGGTTATATCATTGCTGGGGGGGACGGTTTATGCTTTAGCTTGGGGGAGAAGCTATGTCCAAGCCTTGAGTAATCTCAGCCTTCCTAACAACAGCACATTCCTTTCAAAATACGTCTTCCTCTGATGGTGAATTCAAGAACTAAAAGTACGACAATAGGTTCCTAAATTCTGATAAGATTTCTCTGAGTTTAGTGATACGTTATTTAAACATAATTTGAAGCTTTTAAAATACTGTAATGGCACCTCTTGACCTTTCCAAAATCACATGGAGCGAGAGATGGTGAAAAATGTTTATTTACTCTGCATTAGAAGCTAAATCCCTGTTCCTTCTTAGAACCGGTAGTTCTTTTATACGGGGTAACTCATGCATGGCACTTCCATTCTTCAAACAAGAGCTAGACAGTCCTACTTGAACTGCAGAAACAATGACCTGCAGTCTATCCTATGCCTGAGTGATAAACAACAATGCAGACCTCTTGACAAGCTCTGGCATCAAGCGTGGAGTCTTGCAGCTCAACATGTCTGCTGAACAGAAGTTAGAAAAAGAAAAGATCATCTTGTAAACAATTAATTAATGTTTGTCATGAATTATCATTTTTACTTCCTTCTCAAGAGGCTCAAAGGGAATAAAAAGGCATTTTTGCAGGTGGTGGCATTCAAAGTAAGGGCAATCAAATGTTTGAGAGCAGTGGCACAGCACTTTGAGTCTCTAAGGGTGAATGGTGCTAGGATTAGAGCACAGCAGGGGGTTGAGGGTTTCAGGTGTGAAGCTTAATGTTTGTGATCAGCAAAAAAAAGTCTTGAATTTATCTAAACTGCTCTTCTGCTAACAGTACTTCTAGCACATAAATGTTCTGAAAGTGACAAGTGTTCTCATTGCTCTTCTAATGCAAACATGATCTGCATTTGAAAGATGCATCCCTTTTGCCTAAATTAGAATGTGCATCACAAAGAGCGTAAGATGATGACCCAAAAACAGTTCTTTACACACACACACACACACACACACAGAGTCTCTTTCTCTCTCTCTCTCTTTCACCTCCCCCCCCAGCCCCCCCTTCA